>CM024753.1:7710591-7893648 GCA_014218235.1 Colocasia esculenta
ATAAATCTTTTTTATCAAGAATTATCAATACTTATTTAGTTATCAAATTTACGGGCATCCATTAATTAATCGAATATCGGGTAGGTCAAATCAATTTTTAATTGATCATCTTAAATAAAAAATATTTCTGTTGGCACTTTCAAATTTGTGTCCTTCCTTGGTGGAGAGTAGCCATGTGCTTGAGTGATGCATCAATAAGACAAGAACGTGGTACAATCTCTTTCACAAAAAGAAAAGGAGAGAATGCTTACTAAGGCACCGTTTGGCTTCACTTAAAATCCGCAAAATAGATTTCCCTGTTGTAGTTGCGTATGACGAGACCTCTCGTCGACTGTGCCCAACCCACAAAAAGTGAAAAAAAAAATGTTAAAAAAGTGTTGAAAAAAGGCGGCCGTTCTCTCTCTCTCTTTTTCGCTCCGCACAAAATCTCCAAAAGTGGAGAGACATTTGCTTCTCGCCACATCGGAAATAGAAAGCCATCTCTTTCTATCTCTCTCTTCCGCGTAGAAACGATCGACGAACACAAGTCGAAGCCGTTGTAAATATGACGATTTTCTCAGAAATTTTACACCTTGAAAATCTCCCCCATCGGATTTCCAAACGGTGCTTAATAGGACTAGATTTTGAGCCAATAGGAATAGTTAGAACATGACAAATATTTTCTATGAGTTTAAAGGGACGAACACTTACTAATTAACCAGTCGAAATGAATTCTCGTTTGTAGGTAAAATAGACATCGGATGGGACGGAGAGGATGTTGAAATTTACGCCTAAACGGAAGTGTATTTGGCTCGAGTTATTTTTAAAATTAAAATGATAAATTATGAAAATATTTACTACTTATCTTGGAGGGTCGACTCTTATTACCCGGTCCATGTCTCACTAGGATATATAGCATCTATGTATATAAAAAGATAACATGCAGGGTTGTGAGCACCGACCAGATCTTGATTCATGGGCTGTAGAACCGGCACATCATGTGAGTTTTTTTTTTTAAAACAATGCTACTTCAAGAATTACATTAGAATTAGAGCCATGACTTGCGTAATTTGCAGTTTTTTGTCTATCACAAGGATCATGCAAAAGTGTAGGTAGTTTTTTTATCTGAATTTTAATTACTTATTGTTGTGTAACATATGAGTTTTAACTCATAGATCCGTAAGAGTCTATTTTTAAGTATTTCAATATTCATTTGTTTGAATGAAAATTTATAAGATAGTGTAGAAAAAAGTCTTCTGTTTAAAGAGAATACTCAAGAGATATTCAGAAGCTATAAATACTTCAACAACAAAAAAATGTAAAAATAAGGCACTCTCCTTTGTCGTTTTATAATTTACTTCTTAAGGAATGCCTGTCAATATATATATATATAATATATATATATATATATGAAGATATTTCTGATAGTTCACTGTTAGGCGTAAGAGTGGAGAGAGATTTATGACACTTCATAGTATCTCACTATGAAGATAATAAGACGAAATGGCAAACAAATTTAGAATTTTTTTCGCTAAACATTTTTGGCCCCAAAAAATGCACATAAATAAGGATAAAGTGGTCAAGTTAAAATAGAAAGTCTGCTTATATTTAATCTCGAAAGATATATATTTATGTTTCAACATATTGTTGAAAATTGAACTCTTTTTTTTTACTCTGAGTAGATGTACATATGAGTACGTACTATCGTACCACGTTCTTCGTTATAAAGAATAAGAAATAAATAATAAATAATATAAAAATTGTGCTGGGTTAAACCTCTTTTAATGGGACAAGTCGATTCACCTCAAACCAAGAACCCTATTGCTGTGCAATTAGAATCCTTTAAGTGATGAATAATACCTGCTCTATCTTAATTCTATAAATTTCGCAACATTTATGATAAAAGAAACAGCTTAAAGTCCTGTGGTCGACCAGAAGTAAAATTTTATAATAATCATTATTATTCTAGTAGGCGTTTGTTTGCTATAACATAGGCTTTCATTAAATATCAAATTTAGTGTCAATGTCGATAGAAAAAATTTAAGTTGTATATATCATATTATTTTTTTTGGAATCACTAAGTTAAAAGAATTTACTGCTATTTTAAATTTAACATAGATTCGAAGGTGTATTGAAAAATATTGACATGGTCCTGATTTTTGAACTGTTCAAAATAGCATCTCCTATCCTTACTCTACTTTTGATTATATCATTCCCCTTTAATTCCCACACTTTTTTCTCCCAATATTGATATTGATTTAAAAATAATATCAAAACTAATATAGTACGGCAAAAATATGCGTTTATTATTTATGCTAGCTAATCGAACAAATTAAGTAATAGAATAATTATCGGATTAAACGGATATGATTAACTCGGATTCGGGAGTCGGACTGTTATCCGTTTGCAGACCATTTATTCAAATCCCGGTCACCTCCGAAACGATGAGGCGGTTCAAACACCAAAACGCCTCCTTTTCTTCTCTACGCCACCTCCGGGCGCCGCCGTGTCGCGTTTCCCCGCTGAGCCGAACTGTGCAGGAAGCGAGGATTCCTCTTCGATATCCCACGTTCGTCTAGGCAGGGCCGTCAGGTCGCTGCTCTCCTCTTCCTCCCTCAGCCCCCCGTTTTGTTGTCTAGTTCAAATGCATAGGTAGCGGAGGAAGAATGGAATATTTGTGCAGCGAGAGAAAATTGAGCCGAATGGGCGTCAGGTTTCATTCTTGGGTTTAGTACGCGTTTTTGTCTTAAGCCCTTTTGTTCTTTTGGGGTTGATCTATCCAGTGCGATATATGTGGCTTTGTTCCAGAAAGTGGAGCATGAAAGAACAGGAGCCCAAGAGCTCATATTCCCCGATTCATTCTTCATGCTATTTGCCGGAGCACTTGGAAAGAGAAAAAGTTTTTTTTTCGGATGGAAAGACTCATATCAAATGTACATGGAGGACGGCAATTGCTCGTATTTTCAATGGGCTATTGGCGTAGCGAAAGTTACCACTATGTAGCTAGGAATGCTCGTAAGGGTTTAGGCTGAATCGTGTATTGGTTGGATGTCCTATCTACATTAGTTACCCGAATAAAGTTTGAGTTTTCCCACTTTTTGGCTCAAAAGAATTGATATCGCGTTCGGCTTATGTGCATTTTGTTAGAATTGTTTGTTTTGAATATAACAATTCAACCTGGTGATTTTTCAGTGGAACCTTTTATTGGTGATCTTTATTTATTCGTCAGTTCTATCATGACTTGTTTTATTTTTTAGACCCCCTATATATGTACATTCTCCTTTCTTTTAATATATCGTGGTACACCCACTTTAAAAAAAAAAATCATGACTTGTTTTATAGTTCTTTTAGTGCAGAATTGAACTAAGGATGTCTTCATCTTGCCCTTTCTGTAATCTAAATGTTCCTCTAGCTGATCTGGAATGGTATTTCTTCTCTCTTTTGTGTTTCCCAAAATTTGATCCGATTTTTTCGTGTGTACGTTCAATTAACACTTGATTCTTGTATGAAAAACAGGCATGCCAACAATCACTTTGAAGAAGAAGAACTTGCGAGGGATGCAGAACTAGCACATCAAATAGCAATAGGTCCTCCAAGTCCTGTACGCATGGTATGATGATACTCATATAAAACAGTTTTAGATCGTTTTTACTCTTCATCACTCTGAATTACCATTACAAGCAACCTTCCTTATTCTTTATGGTTCTCTAATATACACACCATCTTTTTTCTTATTTTTGATTCAACAAGCCCTAAGGTCTTGATGGTTATATGTAACGAATTTCATGTGTCAAAAGAACTTTTGCTAAATCACCTTGCTTCCAATGCAACAATCTAAAATTGGATACCTTTCTATGTTATCACTGTCCTATAGTAAGTTGTCCTTCTATGTGCATTATTATCTCTCTAGCATATCTGAATTTTACAGCAACTTTGAACAGAGTCGATCCTGTGGACATCAGGATATATGACAGGCTGTAGCTAAAACTTTGCCTGAAAATCAATGGCTTGTTTTGCAGGATGAGCCTATGGAATCTGCTGAGCTATCCACTGTCCTTGCCGAAGTGTCTGCAGAATGCAGTACATCAATTTCCAGATTCAACCCAAACAATTGCATAGAGAGATTGTTCCAGGATAATATTTCTCATTTGGTTAAATTACAGAGAAAGGTTCCTTCCATAAAGTTGAAGGTGGACTGATGGTGTTGCTGAAAAGGTGCTTGGATATGGAAAGTGATTATTTGAGAAGTGTGATATCTGGCCATGTTGATCATTTTCAGAGCATTGAATCAGAAGATTCTGGGTGGGGATGTGGCTGGCGTAACGTTCAGATGCTAAGCTCTCATTTGTTGATGGAAAGACAAGAGGTGAAGGATGTTATGTTTGGTGCTCAGGGTTTGTTCCAGATATTCCATCACTGCAACGATGGCTTGAGGTTGCTTGGAAAAGAGGTTTTGATGATCATGGTGCAAAGTCATTTAATTACAAGATTTATGGATCTAAAAAGTGGATAGGAACAACCGAATGTGCCGCACTTCTCCGCTCTTTTGGTCTCAGAGCAAGGATAGTTGATTTTGATGGTGAAACAATTGGATCATTACGAAAAGGCAAAAGAAAAGTTCAACAAGCTTTTGGTCCCATGGATAAATTCCTGCTCCACTCTATCACAAACAGCAAAGCAAGACCAGCTTCTCTGGGTATTGACAATCACAGTTCAGTTGATCATGACATTAATAACTGTTTAAGGAAGACAAATGGTCCTCAGATCCTTGTTGAATGGGTGTGGAATTATTTCAATAGTGGGGTCTCTGGAAGATGTACACAGCAAGTTGCCATCAGTCAGAAAACGTGAGTATCACAGAAAAATAGTATTTTTCGTATGCATTCTCTCGGAGTCTATATAAGCAACTGCTAATTGTGGCTAATTCACATTGAGATCTTTAAAATCAGTTATTCCTCTGTACATTACCCTAGTAAGAAACACAAATTTTGCCAATTTACATTTATACTCTTTTTTAACTTCTTTTGTTTTTGCCTTTTTGGTGCTAACTGAATTGGTATTGTACTGCATTTCATTTGTGACTTCAATAAGGCCTCTATACTTTCAGCATAGTGGTCACTCAAGGACAATTGTTGGCATCCAAATGAAGAAGGGAGTGCAAGGAATGCCAGACACATACAATCTTCTTGTTTTAGATCCTGGGCAGGTATGCCTTTGTTGCCTTTTCTGATAATTTTAAGCATACAATTGTATCAAAAACTCAGATTAAGCTTCATTTAAACTCTCTAAAATAACAACAATTCACTGCCCATAGAGTTTAGGTGTGCCAAATATTTGCATTTGAATGTTTGTGTTACAAAAGCATCTCATTGGTAGTGCTACAAACAATATTGAAAATCCGATTATCCAATCCGATTCCAATAAAAATATAGGATTTGGAAATCCATTTAACCACCCATGGTAAATCGGATTCGAATATATCCATAAGCTATCGGAATCGGATACGGAAACCCGATTACTGATTTTAGAATCCGATAATATATATATTATATATTATCTGAATATCCAATTTACGAATCTGATTTTTCGAATCTGTTCATATTCAATACTATCTGATTTCCGAATCCGATTTTCGATAATCAAAGAAACGGATTCTGATACGGAAACTGTTATTTTTGTATCCGACTCCGAATCCGATATTTTCTGATAATTCTTATTGGATCGGATATGGAACCAACACCGACTCTGACCCATTTAAACCCCTACTCATTGGGCATATGATAGATGCATGTGCATGCATAATGTAGTCACTGAGAAGAATAAATGGGTTGCCAGATGATGGATGTGATATGAAATACACTTGTCAATCTAAACGAACAATCACTTGTTAGAAAAATGTTTAAGGGGAAGAAGTTAAAGTTCTGTCCTTTTTGTATGTCTTTCAGTGGTAAAGAAAAAAAATGCATGATTCAAGAGTCTTCAAGAATGATTATGAGTTTCTATAGTTTTGCAATAATATCTGCTATATTTTTAAATGAATAAACCTTAGGTTGTTTTCTGTATGAAGGTCGTCTTTTGTGGAGAGAATTCTGTACATGAGAGATCTTTTCGGGAGTTTTTGTTCTAGTCATATTTATGTACATTTCCTTCAATTTCGTGAATATGTGATACTATCCATTTTCAGTGCAACTAAGAAAAGCTCGTCTACATGTCCTTTCTGTAATTTTCTTGATGCTACCAGGGTACAACAGCTATAGAAATGTCTCTCAGAGAGAAAAAGGGATGGCAACAGCTGCTAAAAAGGGGAATGCATACTTTGAGAAAATCACAGTATCAGGTTTTTGCTATCGCTCTTCTGAACTTGTATTAGTATACTATACTATAACTGATCTTGGTTGTTTTTTTTCTTTTTCTATATCTTAGTTGTGCTATATTGACAATGGGATTGCATGAAGCAGAGATAGAGCATCTGAAGTTTATAGAGAGTGTCCTCATCAGATCTAGAAAGAATATTTCTAGACACATCTTGATCTTTGTCCCTGCCTTAAACAATGTTATTCTGTGAAAATCAGTAACTGTTGGCTTTTTAGTGCTGCGCTACCTATATTTGTGTATTTCTCTTGTGCAGCTAGGTCTTAGCCCGCATCTGTCTACACTGCTATTCCAGACTAGTTGGGCATCAAAAGGTTACAGGTTTTGGCAAATATTCATTATTTAGAAAAATATATCATAGTTTTTTTTACATGTTACCCCTGAAATCTATTGATATTTCAATTATCACCTGAAATAATCATCATCATCATAGCCTTATCCCATTATTTGGGGTTGGCTACATGAATCATTTTCCGTCAAATATTTCTATCAAGTGTTATTTCGTGTTTAGACCCAAAAGTCTAAACCCTTCTTAATAACATCGCATCATCTCATTTTAGGTCTTCCCCTAACTCTTTCACTAGCTATCAGTAAGATTTGGTCACACTTTTAACCGGCGCCGAATTACGGCGATAGTACACATGTCCAAACTATCCGATTTTATTTTCTTTTATTTTCCTATCCATTGGAGCTATCACCAAGTTCTCACGAAAACGTTTATCTTAATATTATTTTTCTTAGTCTTATCACTTGAAATCTTCATAATTTTAAAATCCCATAAAATCCCCGGTAGTTTTTTTTTTTTTTAAAAACTGTCATCTATTTCTATAAATGATGACCAACTTAACCAGGGTTAAAGTTAACTCAACATAGAAAATGACATTTTGATCCCTAGTCTAGATGAGTCCCCTCTTCCTCGAAATAGGTGGAGGTGAGGGGGTTTGGCTGCTCCTACCATGTTTGAATGAATGGTAGAAGAGAACTTCTTGGATTATTCTAGCTAGCGATACTGTTCATACTGTTCACTGATTCCCGAGTGGTGGATTAATCGCCCTTGCGCAATGGAGGTTTTTTTTTTTTTTTTTTTTGAAAAGTGGATGGTACCCACTGGTATATTATATATAAAAGGAAAAAAATAGATACATGAAATGGGGGGATGCTCCCAAAGAACTCTCCCAAACAAAATGGCAAACCAGGGTCTGTCAAGGGAGCAAAGAAAAGAAAGCAGGGCACATGTGCCTGCAACATCCCCCACTACCAAACACATCAGCCCCCAAACAAACATTCCTCACATGATGGCCCCACCCTCGTCAAGCATCATTCAAAAATACAAATACCATCCAAAGAAAATCATATAGCCCTTTGAGACCACCCCTGGCTCCATGTATGGATAGCAGGATCGGAATTGGGATCTGGATCGGCTATGATTGATCCCAATCCGAATCGAGCAGAATCGACCGGATCAGTCATGGTCAATCCGATCCAGAATTGATCGATTTTGATCCGATTTGATCGATTATGCCATCCATGGCTCCATGAGCCACCTATGTTTCAATTTGCTTCGACACTTCTTTCTTGACGGCTGCATCAACTTCGCCTTTCACGCAATGTCCGCCATCCACCTCCGTTTGATCAAAGAAGAGTGGATTTTAAGCCTTTGTCCACATCTTCATCGGAGACATCAATCAACCAAGTAGTTTCACTCGCTTGTGTCTCCATGAAATTCTCAACCTTGGTCTAAGTACCTCTTAGCAATGGAGGATCTTGTTGGTGGACATGGAGACCTCCTAGCCAGAGAAGGGTAGGGTTGAACTAAACCCTGAGGTGGAGTGTTGCAAATGTGGCTTCCAATGATGGGCTTTTTGTGTGTGAGAGATGGGAATAAGGGGCGAACCGTGCACTCAAAGTCGACCACCGCTTCTTCTTCTTTCCTTGGTGTTACGCCTCTACCCTCGGTTCCGCTTTAGTTCGGCTTGCTACTGAGGTTGGGATAAATTGAACAAAATTCCTTCAAATGAAGGAGTATAACACCATATCAGATTTCATTAGAAGTGCATCATTTTACCAGCATCTACAAATGCATCTTACGAAATTTCTAAATGATGTTCATCTTTCAAACTCTAACATTCTATAGGCTTAATCTGATGGATGATAACATTCTCACTGCTAACACTTAAAAAATGTTAAAAGTAGGTGTGAGTCCTAAGATTCAGTAGGCGCAATCAAAACCAAACACATGCTTAACATATAGTAATTTTCAAAATAACAAACTTTACGTGAATTTACTTATTAAACATATAACATAAATCAAGAAATATACATTATAGCTAAGATAGATATAGATAATTAGCACATTATATTTATCAATTACTTATTTCAATATTTAGCATATTCAATGGAGTGTTTATGTATGGAAAGTATGGTTTAAGCAAGTATGTGTGAGTTCCCATTGAGTTAGTTGATTTGTAGGAGTTTAAAGCATGTAAAATGAAGTGTTTTATGTGTTTTCTTGTGTGGAAGAAGGGTTTGACGTTCTTCGAGAATGCGATAGGTCGGGAGGACACGTTCAGAACACAGTCTCCTACCCCGACGTGTTCTTATTGTGAATGTGGCATATCGGGCTGTAACGCTCTTAACGAGGTTTATCGGGCCCCGTTCGCGTTCTGCTTCCCGAAATGTTTAGCTTTGCGCATTGTAATGTGGGTCTATTGAGGCCTAGTTTCGGTTTTCCCTGTGAGTTTAACGTGTATGGGATTTAAGGAAATGAGTAGTTTAGTAATAATGTAAAGTTATTGTGTATAATGTAAAATATTTTCATGTAAAGTAATGTGTTTGAGCAGCTATGTTATCAAAGGCGATTGAGGCCATCACCTAGCCATGAGGCCAGGCGAGGCGACCTCTGATCGCCTCGCCCCGCCCATTTCGCCTCGGCGACCCTTAGACCGAGTCTAGGCTGATTCAGCCCTTAGGCGAGTCTAAGCCGATTCCAGGATCTTCCATTATTACATGAATATCATTTAAGTAATATTATATATAATTTTATTTGTTTAAGATATACATGTAAATAACGAAGTATCTCTTATTTGAATCTAATAAAAATATAAAAAAAAAATATTGCTTATCAATAAAAAGTCAACTCTCACATCCAAAAAGAAATTTACGATTTTGTTGATTCTATCCAAATAACGACTTTCTAATCCCTCACAATTTGGGCTATCTAAAAATTTCATAATTCAAATAAATATATTAGAACACTAAAAAATCAAAGTCTGGTTGAAAAAAGTCAAACATACATGGACTTTTCCAAAGGGGTCACTTTCCTACTAACAATACTTAGTCAACTTTCAATACTTAGTCACTGTCAGTACGAGGGTGAGTTCCTACTTAGGTGATACATAAATGATATAACATATTTTGATGAAATATACTAATTTTAATGCACCTATTTAGGTGATATTTATAGATATATTTATTTTTAACTATATATATTTCAATAATATATCGCCTCGGTCGCCTAGGCCATTGCTAGGCCTTTGAGGCTGAGACCACCCCTCAATTGCCGTCACCTCACGCCTCTGGCTACATAGTTGAGCAGTGTATTGTTAGTTATAATTAATGGAATTGGATTAATTTATGGTTAGTTGGGAGGTATTGTATATTATGTTGATTATCTCTATGTTGTTGATCCGCAGTTGATATGGCCGCAAACTTTCTAGAGGGGGGGGGGGGGTGAATAGAATAGCTGTAGAAATACTGAAACAAAACACAAAAATCACCACTTGAAAACTTCGGTTAATGAATGTAGTTGTGTGAGGAGATAGAGTAGCAATGCAGAAGCAAATTTAAACAATCACACAGAACATAAAAAATTATCTTGATTCGGTTACTTCTCAAGTGGAAGACCTACATCCGGTCCCCAAATAAATCTTGAGATTTAACTAACCAGGGTACAATCCCCCCAAAGATATACAAACCCCCAGCTCCCTGCTGGCCCTCTTCCTTTTCGAGTAGGAAGGAAACTCACTTCTATTACAAGTCAAGAAGCCACCCTCCTGAAATAAACCCCAATGCGGTTCTGCTAGACGTAAACCCTCAGCTAGGTTCTGTTGACACCAATCCCAGCTAGGTTCTTCCCTTAACCTAAGGGGAACACTGAGTACAGTCCCTCAGCTGGACAAACACCCAGCACTTCAGTTGGTCTTCTCTTCACCCTTGAAGAGGAAAACTGTATATAGTCCTACAGCTGAACACAAGTTTTTCTTAGAAAAGAAAGAACAGACCGAGAGCTATACAAGATAAACAAAGGAACTCTAGCTCTCAGCTCACAAACTCGCCCCCAGATTTACAATAATGCTCAGAGAGAGTGAAGAGGGAAAAGAAGCTTGAATGCTTAAAGATTTCAGATGACTGCGTGCACAGTTCTTCTTGTGTGTATGGCGTTGAAGCTTCTCACTAAATGTACACTCTTTTAGAAATTTTCAGGAATGCTCTCTTATCTTGTTCTTCAGCCTTGCTTCAACCTTTTATGGAGCAGTTTGAACAGATCCGTTGAAGAGATCCGTTGGAACTCTTCTAGCCGTTGCTCATCTTCTTCTTCATCTACTCTTCTTCTTCTTCTATCTAACAGACACTTGGTGTAGAGGGAACTCTAGATATCTAGGCACAAAAGATAGAGTTAGACTAAAAATATCTTCTGACAAAAGACCCATACCTTGCCTTACTTCCATGTTTTCTTCTGACATCCAGACATGTTAGGTACGACCCTTTTTGTCTAGCAGGAAGAAATGAGTCCTTATTTTCTGCGGACAACATCTCCCTACCTTGAAGGATAGACAACAAAAAGATCTTTAGTCAGACAGAGAAATAATAAAATAATATGTGAAGTACATATGAATTTTTTTTAGTTACCGCCACAAACATTTTGAAATGTTTGAAATATAGAGGCAATCGTTGTTTAAGTATAGAACTTCGACTGTAAAGAAGTTGGAGTATGTATCCCACTTCAACTTTCCAGGAGTTGGAGTTGGTCAACTTCAACTCTTCAGAAGTCGAAGTTGGAGTATGCACACTTCAACTTTCCAGGAGTCGGAGTTGGTCAACTTCAACTTTTTAGGAGTTAGAGTTGGTCAACTTCGACTTTCCAAGAGTCAAGTTTCCACTTTGACTTTCCAAGAGTCGGAGTTGAGCCACTTCAACTTTTCATGAGTCGGAGTTGGACTTCGTTTGTTCAACAATCGATATCATACTTAACTTTCCAAGAGTCTGAGTTATATATAATATATATATATATATATATATATATATATATATATATATATATCTATATATATATATATATAGTGATGCTGTGGTACGGCGGTGCGGCACCACCGTACCACAGCCAGCACCGTCGGATCTCAATCCGACGGCGCGTTAAAAAAAAAAAATGGGTCGTGTCGTTTCGCGCGCCTGCGGCGCACGAAATGCACGGCCCGCGTGGGAGCCGTTGGATCCGGGATCCAACGGCTCCTGCTTGGATACGGCAGGGCCGCACCAAGCAGCCCTGCCGTATCCAGCCCCCTCATATATATATTATATATAATATATATATATATATATAATTATATATATACTGTTATAGACTTAGAAAATTTTGAGCAAACAGAAGAACATATGTGCTATCCAAATATAGTGTTTATAAATACACTCTCTGTGATACTATTATAGTGCATTTGAAGATTATATATGCAGATTGTTATGCACTCATTATTAATTAATTGTATTAACCAAAACATGAGATATGACAAAGTTAAACTTAGTGTGATAATGTAAGAATATATGTATTCATGGAAGAAACATGATATGAAATATATTGATGATATTATTAAGTTAACATGGACTTTGTTGTAACACCCCGGAAATTCGATAATTAAAAATTAGAAATAATCGAAACGTAACATCATATTTGTGAAATAGAAAATACACGTGTCATATCATACATACAAAAAACCCATTCGAAAAAATTCATAAAATCATAGTTCAACTCTAATAATACTCCCTAATGACCCACAGAGAAATTCGTGCAAAGGAAAATCGGATGGTCCAAGTTTAAGGCGTTTTGCGACTGAGTATCGTAATCAGGGAATAGTCAGGAAATCATTATCACACATACTTTATGAGTCAGAAAATTAAATAAAATTATAGATGGACTTCAATAATATCCTCTAATGATCCATCAAGAAATTTGGGTCAATAAATTCATTTGGGTATGTTTAAGAGTTATTGTGACTTATTGTCGTAATTAGGAAATAAGTTGGACAACCCATTATCAGGTGTATAAAATGAGATCATAAACTAAATGAGAAATTTATGGTGGACTCCAAACAATATGTGGGGATAGTCCATAAAAGAAATCGGATCAATGGACAACGTAAGACCCATGAACAAATTCAAGTATGAAATTAGTAAATAAATAACTTTTGTATTATCGGAGTAATAGAACTTACGTACCACTATCGTACGTGAGAAAAATACATCGGAAAATTCCGTAAAAATTAACCAACCCTAAATATTATCCCTAGCGTTCCACGAAGGAATTCATGCAACAGAAAATCTGATTGGCCGAGTATATGTCACATGTGACCAAGTTACCCGAATTAGGAACTACGTCGAAAAATTGTTAACACGGAAAATAACCCAACCATAAATTAAATAAACATGTTGGAGAGACTTACAACATTATGTATTATAACCCATTAACAAGATTGGCCAATGGAGCACATTTGGCCCCAGAATAAAAATTGGGACAAGAAAATACCCAGAAATTCGTGTATGTAATTATGCAATAATTAGGGAGGGCAATCTAGGGTTAAAATTAGGGTGATTAGTCTGTAAGGTAAGCCAAACCGGACCCCAACCCTAAGAGGTGGTTTCCTAAACCTTTGCTACCTCCTTTGGGTGAGAGAATCCCAGATTTTGGAAAGTAGGAAGCAGAATTCGCAGCCCCTTTCCTAGTCCCGTTAGGACATGTAAATCCACCCTAAATCTATAAGAACTCATCCTTAAACTCTTGGGAAGGTTTGTCAACGAGTTGGGGTCGTTTGGAGGCAGGCTAGGGCTTCAGGAGGAGGAGAAAGGCTGGGAACCGGAGCTTCATCCCCTTCATCCTCTGCTGCGTTCAGAACGTCGACTGGTCTTAGATTTCTAAAGGTAGGTTTTCTCGGCCAAGATTAAAGAAAACCCACACCATCATGTAGATCTTCGAGTCTAGGTTCATTTGCACTTGGTTTGGCTAATTTTCATAGAGTATACATTGTGTATTCGTAGTTGTCCCTAAGTCACGCACAGTTAGGGCTTTCCTATTCTTCTTATTATGCACGTGATTTGATACCGAATTAGACTAAACTTCCTTCATGAAAGTTCTTCTACTTATAGTCACGATCATCTTTTATGTTGGACATTTTGTCCAAAAATCTTTAGTTAGAGAGTTATAAGCATGGTAAGAGAGTTACTGCATGATACTGCGATTTCGGGCTGCACTTAGCTTTATGTTCTGCATATATTTTTCGGGATTCAAGACCGAATTAGATCAAACCCCAACATCAAATTCTTCTACTAGTTGTCCTCGTCATATTTCATGTTGAATGTTTTGTCTAAATGTCATTCGTTAGAGAGTTATAAGAGGGGTAAGTAAATCACTGCATGAGATGTGTTTTCGGGTTACCCTTGACCTATATGTTTTTTTCTGGGAAGGCCTCTATTGTCGACACTACTTGATCTAGTGTCGACACACTGTCCCAAATTGCCCAAAAGGTTTTCTGGAAGGCCTCTAGTGTCGACACTACTTGATCTAGTGTCGACACACTGTCCCATACTGGCACAAATATTTTCTAGGAGGTCTCTAGTGTCGACACTACTTGATCTAGTGTCGACACCCTGTACAGACCTGTTGACTTGGTTTTCTGGGAGCTGGGTCTAGTGTCGACACTACTGATCCTGTGTCGACACTACTTGACCAATTTGTATTATTTTGCCTTGTGTTTGAAGCATTGTGTCGACACCAGTAAGGGGTGTGTCGACACTACCTTGCAAAAAATGCATATCTTGGGTCTGATCGTTACATGATGTCTACTAGCATGTGCATGATGTTATATAGTATGCATGGACCTAAAAGAAATCAACCCATTGAAAAATAGTAATGATACGAATATGATTCTAATGTGTAATTGTGATTGTCCTTATGTTCATTGGATTATCTTGTGATCTTCCCTATTGTCAATTGATATGATAAGATATGATGTGAATATGGGGATGAATACATGTTAGTATGGACTTGTTAGTGAAGTTAATATCATGATTTGCATATGAGTTTCAATAGTTACATGCTTTCCGGTGTTCAATTAATTATTTGTCCATATGCATACATGCTAGGAAAGATCCGTGACTCGTCACTTACACATTTGAACAAATAGGAACACCCTCCTTGGGGAATTGAAAGCTCTCTGCCGGTCATTCTGAATCGGCAGGGCTAGCGATCTTTTCCTTAAGACCTCCGTAAGACTCCATTCTCTATGGATTTCCACATAGAGGCCGAGCTGGTTGTACCATGAAGTACCTGGAGATAGAGAGCACATGTTCTGCATACGATCTGTCATTAGTCATCCTCATGTCAAGACATTAATGGATTATGAAACATAAGATACGTCGTTATACTGCCTTTTATTCTCTTGAGCTATTTGTCATACCTTGACTCTATGAATGATCATGTTCCTTTTGAAAGGTTTCGTAAATGAGGCAGCGGAAACGCGATTCCCTCAGGTAGATATCGTTGTCGGCGGTCGGATCGAACACAAAAACGTAACCCGCCGCACAGGAAGATCTTATCTTTACCTTTGCGGGGTTGCGAAACTCCCGAATCCGGGGAGGAAGTGGCGCTGGAGGCGCTGGTGCTTCAAGCCGTTCAGATGTCGGCTTTTAGACGTATCCACGCGAGCTCGGGACGCAGACGGGATCTCCTCGGTCTCCTTGCGTCTCCCGATCTCAACTCCACCATGTGCCAGAGAGAGAGAGAGAAGAGGTGGGGGCGCCAGGGAGAAAGAGAGCCTGGAGCTTGGGCTAGGGTTTAACTCTCCACGTGTATTTATAGACCCTGCGGTTTTTCACCAAAACCAGTTATTGTCTATAACGGCCATCCTGCCCAGTCTGCTTGGAACTCTATTGCGTGTGACCCTCTAGGCCCAAGTGTTAGTCCAGTTTTCAGCCCATTAAGCCCAAAACTCTTTATTGACTTACTGTAATTAATAATCTCATATTATTAATTAAACAATCAATTATCGTCTCACGATAATTGACCCAGGCTTCCAATCAAGTTGGGTGCAAGCAACACCACTTGATCCTGGAAAGCATTGGGGTTCAGCAACCCAATCAAGGAACCTTTTTCTGTCATCAATTACCACGTGACTAAAATCCTTCGCTCGTACAATGCTCTCGAGTGCACTTAGGGTATGGTCAACTGTCAAACCCTAATGTGCGCACTCACTTGGTTGTTTAGATGCCGCATAGCATTATCAGAAACACTCCTTTCTGATAAGTAGTCTTGCCCTGACCAGGGACTATCAGGCATCTTTCCCTAGAGCATTCACTCTCTTATTACCAAGATCGAGCGATCCCATATTGACACACAATCACCTTCGAAGGTATTCCACTAGATCCGAACACTTAACTGATTAAGACCTCATGGCTAGAGATCTATAAGTCACGGTCAAAACCCAGAAGTCCACCAACAAGGTGTCCTTGGTGTCTCAGGTCTAAGGACCAATCACGCCACTGTGACAATGAATCTAGCTGGTTGACAGTTAGGTAACATTACCATCCAGTGATTCTAACGGATCAGTTCAGTGAACTCATTCTCCAATGACACCTACAGATTCACCTTAGTGTCTCCACACGAGTGACTATGAGACCAGACACCCTCATCATATGAGCAGGTGCAACCTGTACTAGTCTAACCGGATATTCGATGTCCTTCTCGAATATTCTCCGACTAGGAACAATTAAGAATATACGTTTAAAGGATATTAATCTCATTGTTATGATCTCATCATAATTAATATCCATTGCGCATATTCATGGACTTCATAATGAAACGATAACAAATTACACATAATGAATATAAAAGCCTTATTATTATTATCAAAGAACAAGATTGTACAAGTTATGATTGGCTTGAGGACACCCATAACTAACACTTTTTACTATGACTTGTCATTGAAACTCTGTAGCCATAATATGAATATGTTTGTTCGGCACAATATGGGACTTCAGTCCTTTGACCAATGCATGTGCAATAGGGGCCTTGTCTGGTCCTGGGGAGGAGCGCCCCAACGTACTTATTAACCGCGGGAGCATGGACTTGTGGTGCGTGGCATGGCACTGATCCTATATGCAAGAGTTTGTGAAAATTGTGCCTGTTTTGATATGATAAGTTTGATTTGATGTGATATGATAAATTTGATATGATACGTCTGATCATGTGAACACATGATATCTGTATGAATATGGCCAATCTCTTTTGATACGATTCTACTCTGGAAATATCTGTTCATTGTATATGCAACTCTACATTTGATCTGGAATGATATCCGTTCTACTCTGTTATTCAATCTTTTAGCATTGCATGCATTGTCATCATATACATGTTCATATCTTGCCTATTTAAAATGATAATCATGTATACTAGTGCCCGCACAATATTGAGATGTAAATCCTACTGAGCTAGTTCACTCACCCTATCATCCTGCCCTTTTCAGGTAGTGAAGAGGAACCAGGGAGTTCGATGGGACCGGGGCAAGAGTGATGAGCACCCGCTATATGAGAAGTTGATAGTCTAGGAATAGTTGTTTGAGTAGTCGATGTATTAGAGAAACATTTTCATTTGAATAATGACCCTTTTTTAGTGAATCCTTCTTATGTAAGGTTGTAACTAGTGGATTGAAATAGAATAAAGAGTACCTTTGATGACGTTATTAAGGTCTCAAATGTGTGGTTATATGTAATTGTTACTCTGCGTTACTCAACTATGATACGTCTATTTGTATCGTTCTCGTCTCCCGGTATTTATTCCGCTGCTAAATATCGGGACGTGACATTTGTTATCACCAAAATAAAGGATAAAATATAGGAGTGGTTCAACACATGTAAGTAAGAGAATGTGGTTTATGAATGAAAGGTTTAAGGGTCGTAAATGTAAGATTTAATGATGTGGTTTAGTAATCGATGGTGATTTGGTATATATATTGTTGTGGCTTGCCGAGTTTGGTGGTCCGATGTTTAATTTAGAATGCCTCTCTAATCGGGTATCCCACGTTCTCCGTGAGCCAGACACGTTGTGCTCGGGATTTGTCCTGATTTTGTGTGTATTGTTGAGGTCTATGTAGTCTTCCTAGACACCCTCACTCATTGTGAGTAGCCCGTTTGACTGAGAGAAAGATGTTAGTGAGGCAGCGACTTATGGTGTGTGTTCGTTCTGTTTGTTTCGTCGCTTATAGCGCGTTCATGTTGTTGGGACGGATACTAGTAGACGTACTGATTCCTAACTAGTCCTGTATCGTCATAGTCTCACTCTAAGGGCCCCAGAAGCCTTAGAGGTGTGTCAGACGTGGGTCTACAGCTTGTTGTCTACAGGTGATGTTGATTGGTCTCTATAGTTGTTTGCACTTGTAGAGATTGAGTCGCAGTTGGACCTTTTGTCCGTGGCTGCGAGGTTGAGATGTTTTCCTGTGTTGGCTTGTCTGGGTTGATACTGACGTCGTGAACTAGTGTCGTGACTTGAGTGTTAGTCGCTCAGTTTACTTCGTAGTGTGTGAAATGGAATCTCTATAATGTGTCGTTCGTTCGTGCAGTTGGTTGGTGTTTCTTTAATTTACTTTCAGTAGCGTGCTTTGTGCTGTCTCGTTTAAGTAGCTCTTAGATGATAGTTTATAGAGGAATTACTATATTATATGTTAATTATGATTATTATGAGTAGTTAGCTACTTAGTGTAAATAAAGAGGTGGTTATTTGTTTTGATTAGAAAGCATACTTAGGTTTCAACTTTCTATGAGTTTCCTTTAAATTGTCATATGTGAGCTAACCGGTGGGATTACGTTAATTGGTGCTTTCTTTTATTTCACGTGGATTATTGTGTTGTTTTGAGGAGTTTTCCTACAGAGTCTGTGACTTTGGGAGGCTCATACCCCAACACCCCTCTTTTTAGGTGCTCTAGCGGGCGTGGTTTTTCGGAGGCAGACATGCACTACCAACAGTAGTGTGAGTTTGACTCTTATTGTACATCTCGGAGTATGCATCATGTTATTGTACTTTTTTTAGACATGTAATAATGTATTAGGACAATGTATTCTATGAATATGTATAAGATCATATATTTTATCATGTATATTATACTTGTGTGACTATCTTTTATATTCTTACTGGTACGTGTGTGTGATCTCCTTTGCAAGACTACGGTCCGTTCGTGGAGACGGATTTAGATATGAAATCTTTTTTGACATAAGTATCCAGAGCCGCTACACAAATCTTGTTCAATTACGCAGGTGTGAAGGTAAATACCCCATTGTCCACTAGATGCTCCCAAATTTCATAGATGATCGTCGTCTTCGAACACTAAATGTTATCCCATAGTGAATGCTGACTACGGGATAGTCAGAAATCCCCTTAAGATTAGGGATGTCCAAGGCCGGGCCTGGACCGGGCCTTGCTAGGCCCGGCCCAAGCCCGGTTTTTTAAAAGTCGGCCCGGCCCGGCCCAAGCCCGGGGGTAGGCCCGGTATGGGTGGCCCGCCTGAAAAAATAAGAAAATTATTTTTATTCATATAATATATTTTAATAATCTATAAAAATAATATATATTTACTTATATCTATATTAACATTTAACTTATAAAAGATTATATTTTTGAATAGATTTATGGTAGAAAAATATATATAATTTTCATTCTCAATATAAATTTTATATTTAATATAAATTTTATTTCTATTTTTTGGGCCGGACCTCACAAAGCCCAAGCCCGGCCCCATTCTTTTCTGGCCGGGCCGGGCCGGGCCAAAAAATTTTAACAGGTTTTTTTTTTCCGCCCAAGCCCGGTTAAAATCGGGCCGGGCTTCCGGGACTCCGGCCGGCCCGGCCCAATTGACACCCCTAGTACTTAAGATGGTATTGTTCATATCCTTGATTTTATTTGATTTTAATCATATGTTGCATAAACAATTTAAAGAATAATAATACTACACAAGCTTGCTATTATTAAATAGGGAAAGTCTCAACGCACATCGGGAAGCGGTTCTCTATCAAATAAGGCAATAATACCATGCTTCTACTAATATGAAATTTTAATGGCTGAAAGAAGATGTCCAAGGCTTAAAATATTAAATTAAGCACATCCTATGTTTCCTTTATCCTCCACAATCAAATTAAATGATATTATGATAATAATTGATTAAGCTTACATACGAGAACACTTTAACTTTAACAATGATCGTGTTACTGTTAATTTGACCTATAACTTAGCCTTCATTTAAATAATATCATAATAATTGTCTTATAATTCATAATTTAAACATGATGTAAACATGTCTAAATTAATTATGCAATCTATATATATATATATATATATAAATTAAACCGTCAAATATCAAAATTAAATTAAACATCACTAGTAACAACTAATATGAGTTCAGGTCATCAGATGCCTACCTTTAAGGTGAGGCCCCCAAGCAACTCTAAAATGATCCTTAAGCTTCCTTTTGCGTTTTCTAAATCTCCTTGTTACGTTTTCCAAATGCTAAAGAAGACCTAATCCTAATTACAATAGGGGCATTTTCTTCTAAATAATATCCATAAACAATAGAAATTAAATAAATATAACTAATTAGAAACCCATACATCTATTCTCTGTTCATCTCTCTCTCTCTCTCTCTCTCTCTCTCTCTCTCTCTACGAGAGCAGAGGCTCTCTCACTTGGCACCTTAAAAAGATCCCCAACACCCGCTCAGGGATCTTATAAGAAACACGCCACATATATTAGTTATTGTGTATCCTAACATTATTTGCAATAATTATATTCATATCCTTTATCATAACTTCCCCACCTGATAAACCAACGCAAGGTAGTTCATATGTCTTTGGCAGTGGAAACCTCATACTGTCTAATATTTTTTAGATGTGTTACTAATTTTAATAATTATATTTGTATTCCCACCCGTATCTTATTTTTTATCCAATAATTAAACAATACACTTATGCGCTTGCAGTACACATCTTATCATTACATCTTATTGTTTTATAGTTTAACTTTACAAATGAATAATATGCACATCCATTTTTGGAGACAGGTCTGGGGAGTAGGGGTGTAAACGAGTCGATACGTTCGACGAGTAGTTCGAAACTCGACTCGATAAAAGCTCGGTCCAGCTCGTTTATTTATTAACGAACCGAGTTTGAACAAAAAAAAAAAGCTCGATTCATAAACGAGCCGAGTCTGAACACATGTGAGCTCGACTCGATTATACTCGTGAACAGCTCGTTTAAGAACTCGTTAAGAGCTCGATTAAATACTCGTTAAGAGCTTGTCTAAGTACTCGCTAACACTTCGTTTAAATATTCTTTAAATATAATAAGTATATACTGATATAAAAATATTTATTTATTTTTATACAGTTATTATTACAATATAAAATATTTATGAGGGCTTAAATGTCATAGACTAAATCCACAGTGTATATACACAAATTATGCAAATGAGGGTATATACACAAATCATGTAAATAGGGGCATGAACACAAAATTTAGTGTTACAATGTCCACCAGCATATCAAGCATCTTCTTCCTCCCAAGACCGACTTGTGCAGTAGGTGAGCCCCCCGGTGGGGCCGAGGGACACATTGTCGGCCACTGGCATCTCCGGCGACCACTGTGGACCATCCGTTAATGATAGACGGTGCTCTCGACGGCTGCAGTACTGTCACCGACGGTGCAGAAAGGGGACTCTAGGCGGTGTGCGAAGGAGAGTTGTAGCACCGCCCCTACCTTGTCGCGCACCAACCCTCTCCCTTCCGGTGTCTATCTATTAATCTCATATTACATGTGACAAAGTATGAATATATTTCAAACATTATATTAAAATAGTTAAATTAAGTAACTTATCAAAACTATTGAGATATGAGCTTTAAATAAGATAATTAAGGTCTTATGAACGATCATTTTTTTACTTATAGATTGGATTGGACTTATATATACGAACTCACAAATTCAATTAAACTCGTTAAGATACTCGTTAAGGGCTCGAGCTCGAGAGTATTTAAACGAGCCGAGTTTGAACAGGCATTTTCAATACTCGATATAGCTCGAGCTCGGCTCGAACTCGATTAAAAGTTAACGAACAGAGTTTGAGCAGCATGCTACTCGGCTCGACTCGGCTCGTTTACACCCCAACTGGGGAGTCTATGGCTCAGACTTAACGATGACCAGCTATCACCTTTAGGTGGTCTCTCTTGCTACTAGAGATGGAGCAGTTGGAGAACCTCCTAACTTTTCTCTGGATTTCAGACCTCAAACTAGTCGACTGATTCCTGGGTGTGGAGGTGGGAGAGAGGAAGTAGGTTCTCTGTGTGATCAGCCTACAAGGCCCTTTCAGATGGTGGTTTGCGATACCAATGGTTTTCTCAAACGTGGCCCCCAAAAGCCCACTTAAGGTGAATGTGCTCATATGAAGGATCTCCCATGATCGACCTACTTGTGATAGGGTGGCCCATTTTCTTCAGAACATCTCCATTCGGTGTTGTTTGTGTCGGGAGGCGGAAGAGGACTTGGACCATATCTTCATTTCAGTTCCTTTTGCCAAGGCATTGTGGGAAAGGATTGGACAGAGGATCCAACAGCCTCTTAGGCACCGTTTAGGAAGGAGTTGGGGGAGATTTTAAGGTGTAAAATCTCTGCCAAATCCACGCCTTTTCAAATGTTCACAGGTTGCACCGGCTTTTGTGCCTTGCCGATTTCTGTCGAAGGAGAGAGATAGAGAGAGGTAATCGTCTCTCTCTTCTCTGACAAAAAGTTGGATGGAGGCCGCTTTTGGCGATTTTTGGCGCGGGCGAACTCCCTTCCACTGGAGTTGCTATTTTTTAAATTTTTTTTTTGCACTTTCGCACATCGCGGCACAGGCGACGATGTTTCGTCATTTGTGCCGAAAAAAAAACGCACACATGAGATTTGAAATCGCGTCCGTAGACACGAATCTCATGGAATCTGATTTTCTTCTAAATCGATTTTTTATAATCACATTCAAACGGTGCCTTAGGCAATTCACTACGGTACAACAGCTTTTTGCCAAGTGGCATAGGAGGTGGGTGCCTAAGGGGGATAGAATTATTTGGTGGCTCATCCTTCGTGCCACTCTTTGGGCTATGTGGTCTGAGAGAAATAGTAGAATTTTCAAAAGAGAGGCAAGGTCAGAGGAGAGGGTTTTGACTTTTGCTGGTGAGAAAGTAGTTTTTTGGGCAGCGCATTATTATAAACTAGGAGTGCATAACTCTTCACTATTTTTGTTATTAGGGAGTTAAGGGGACCCACTATCTTGGTGTGCTCTCCTTTAGTGGTCATCTTTAGTGGGGGAGGGTATATTTTGTAAAGAGGTTTTTGTGGTTTATACCTCTACACTTGTACATCCTTTTTTGCTATCAACATATTTTGTCGTACCATCCACATTTCAAAAAAAAAAAAACAAAAAATCAACTATGTACTATTCACAAATTGCAATTTTATTTTTAAATTTTATATCAACATTTTTATCATTATCTACCCTAAAAGTAATGATGATTTATTTGAAAATGAACATTAACGGAGAACACTAAGGGCTCTAATCAAAATTATAAAGGTTAATCATCATTATTAGTTTAATATGATCCTATTGGTTTGGGATACTAAGGTGGAGAGAAAACCTCCGTGTTATCTCATTTGCACTTTTACCCATTATCCAACCACCTACTATGCAATGGCAGTTTGGTAATTTATCAAATTCCGCATCTCAAATGAATTTTCATTATTTATCTTTTTCACTTATTTAATGACATAGTTACAAAAGTGATTAACATAAAAGGTATATAGAATTTACTGCTCTTTCTAATGGCCAAGTTCCATATAATTTGGATGTTTCTACACAAAGTTATAGCAATATTAAATATACTATTCATATAGTTCATTAATAAAGTTCAATAGGCTTATACTACTTAAACGGGCTGTCGTAATGGGCTCAATTAAAGTTGTCCATTGGCTTTATGGGCTTCTAAAGATTGGGGTGTTACACCTGGTCGCCTGGATCTGCCACGTGCCAGGGAGGGGGAGAGAGAGAGAGAGACAGTGGGGGTGGTGTGCATGCTTGTGTCACATATTATTGCACATAGATTGACATGGCAGTCAAAGAGTCAAGGACAAAGGTAATTTTGTCCTAAAAATTACTAACAGCTAATTTTGTCCTAACAATTATGAAGATTCCAGGATGATGTTTGGAATATCGACAGATTTTAGGGGTAATATGTAAAAATTCCCATAACATGATATCCATTAAAGCTCCTTGTCAAATGCTCCCATTGTCCTTGGCCCACAATTCTATAATAGCTTTATACCATCATATGCCCAGTGAAGTCATGACTCCTCCTGTTTCAGATTTTCCCATCAAATGCACTAAAATTGTGGGTTTCTTTTCTCCACAGTAATCTGAGAACTGGTGTCTTATTTCTCTGCCTAAAGTTTGTGAGCTTTTTATAAGCAGTGCATTTTATTGACCATTCCAATAAATTGCTTGTGATGTCTTAACAATGAATTATTCTTCAGCAATTTTTATCTATTAAGATTACCTCTTGTTAGGAGATATTATCTGAGAGCATATTTGATATTAAAATAGATCGGAGATAAAACGAAGATATTATATTTGATATTATGATAGATCGAAAATAAAATGATAATATCTTCAAATATTATTTGAGAATATATTTGGTATCAAAATAGATCAAAAATAAAATAAAAATATCTTCAAATCAAATTTTATATTTCTAATATCAAACCTGTTACAATGGAGGAGAAGACAAACATGTGTGCCCTTAATTGTCTTGGAATTAGACAGCCTCGCCTTTCATCTTGATTTATATTGTTCCATATCACCACCACCGCTACCATCGATGCCCCATCAACCTTTGTGACCATGTTAGGACAAAAGTTTCCCACACGTGGTGCACAATTTCTGACCAGCTCCTAGCCCAACACTAATCTCTTTTGTTGATGCCATAACCTTTAAGTTAATGGAAGTTAAACAACTTTCTTACTATGATATCTACTAATCATGCATGTTCCGTGACAGTAATTACTATGATCTAAAAATAGGCACAAGGAACATTTTAAAAACCAAGTAAATAGAAAGGGAAAATAATTAGATACAATTGTAGAAATAAAATGTTAACAATTCAGAGACTATAATAAAGGTATCATTAAATTGAGAAATAAATTGTCAGTAAAGTTGGAATGAAAATATTGATCACAAATTAAGAATAGCGCAGGTGTGTTGTTCTTATGTTTTTTTTTAATCAATAATCTTAATCTTCATGTTTCATAATGTGATGACCCGACCCTGACTCATGCACGTCATGTTTAAGGGGTTGTATGGTCCATTGATTTTTTAGTATATGAAGACAAATGGTGATAAAAAAACATCAATAAGGGAATGCGGGGAAGCATCATATAAGAATATGCATACTCTAGTACTGAAACGTACATTGCTCTTGAATAGAATAGTACTAAAAATATATATATATTTGGTAAATTAATTATAGTTCCTTGTCAGAGAGGGGGACTTATTTACTAATTTTGTCAGAAAAAGATGTCCCGAATAGTTTCTCCTTTTGGTGAACTTTATTAATCAATATAATTTCTGTCTTTTATTTTATTTTTTCATGTTTTATCCTTTCGTCTATTTTTGTTCTATCAGATATGTATGACCACTGTGTTCATACTTTAATAGTACTTAAAATCTAAGTTTTAAGATATTAAAGTAAGAGTTCGAATTTGTTAAAGTATGTGTGATAGTGAGTTAAAGCATGTGGGATTTAAAATAATTGTTGGTATAATTTAAAGTGTAACTATTGGAATGACTTAAAGTCTAAGTTTGAAGATATTAAAGTAAGAGTTCGAAGATGTTAAAGTAAGAGTTCGAAGACGTTAAAGTATATGTGATGGTTAGTTAAAATGTGTGAGACTTGAAGTCACTGTTAATATGACTTAAAGTTTATGTTCTAAGGTGTTAAAGTATGTGTGATTACTGAGTTGAAGTGTGTGAGACTTAAAATAACTGTTGACATAAATTAAAGTATAACTTTGAAGACGTTAAAGTAAGTGTTCGAAGATGTTAAAATAAGAGTTTGAGGTCGTTAAAGTATGTGTGATGGTGAGTTAAAATATGTGAGACTTAAAATCACTGTTGGTATGATTTAAAGTCTAAGTTTGAATATTTTAAAGAAAGAGTTTTAATTAAGTATATATGACAGTGAGTTAAATTATATGAGATTTAAACTAACAATTCCTCAAGATCAGAAGATAGAAAACACTAGTAAAAGATTATCAACGCAGATCCCAATAAAATAGGGACTAAAAATTAACATCCCTAAAAGTACTAGATTTTTTTGTGCAAGTATTTCTGATAGAGACTTGCAGTTAAGATCCCCCCTCAGGTAAAGACCTAAAATTAATTTGTCCATATAAATTTTACAAATTGAAACAAAATTATCTTAATAACTGTTACCCATCAAGCTTCAAGTGGAAGTCACTCTTTAACTAAACCAGTGCCTAACTTACTCTGTGTGGTGGCTGTTTTCTGCCACCTAGGCCCATCATGTCAGGGCCCATCAACGCCTTCCCCTTCGGACGTGGCCTCCTCGTACGATCCCATGCCCTTAGTACGGATCAGAGGAGAGAAGACCCCCGCGCCGGTTATCCCTGGCGGAACGTAGCCGAGCTCGTCAGCGGGCGGCTTCCGAACAAAAGACCTCAGCCCTGCTGCGCGGAACGGCTCCAGATGTCACCGAACAGCACGTTGTGTCCCCCAAGTGGGTCACCTGCTCGGAAAGTATCTCTGAAGGCTTCCGAGCCAACTCTCTGGCTCGTGGCACGGGTGTAACCGTCCTAGGCCACGATCTCCACCATCAAGAGGCACGAACTGCCTAGCAGCCCAACGGACGCCTGGGCGCGTAACTCCTCCCGTTATGCGCTCCCATCAAGGCGCCTTTTCAGGCACGATCTACCAACGTTACGCACGTGGCTTTGGCACCGGCGCCTATAAAAAACGCAGGTACAGTACCATGCAACGGGACGTTCCTCTCATGCGAACACTCCTTCACATTCCGAAACCCCCTGCCTTGCAAGCTCTCACTGACTTAGGCATCGGAGGGTTTCCCCGGTCTTCACCGGCCCCATGATCCTCTTCTGGTTTTGCAGGCGCTCGTCCTCACCAGCGATCGTCTTCCCTCTCTCTCTCTAGTAGAGGCCCGTTTGGCTCAGGCCCAAACAGGATCATACCACCACACTCTGGATCATGCAAACTTGCTATCTCTGGCAAAAAGAAGACAGAAGGACAAGACTTTAGTGGGTTTCGAAACCCATGTAGGAATCGTTTAAATTGCTAACTTAAGTGACATAATTCACTAAAAACAAAAAAGAATAGAACAATGCATTACAAAAAGGGAACTGTGAAGTGCACGAGTAAGCTAGTACATGAATGTATTAGTAATTTATATTCACAGATAAATGCGTGATGCATGCTATGAAAAACAATAAATAAGAAGATTATCATTGTGGATCGATCTTAAGACACTAATTGTGAATCTGGAAACAGTAGTTTAGTTACCAAAAAGCTGATTATGCAGTTGGGTGGTGTTTGTATTTATTTAATGTGAAACTGATGTGGTTCCTAATCCATTCCAGGTACAAACAAGTTTACTTTATCCATGAAAAAGCAAGCATGAACAGTTCATTAATTGTGCAATGCTATATATATATATATATATATATTATGAAAGTGTAGGTATTACAAGCAGTGCAGATTCACACAAAATTGTGATCCCTGGTGTTGATGCTTGAGAACATTCAACTACCTGGCAGTAACATGTTCCACCAGTCCAGCTTAGTGGTCTCTTATCTAAGCTGCCAACTTCATCATGTCGGAAGAGCTTAGTCTTATTTGAAGGATTCAAGTTTGTTTTATGTACTAGTCATATCTTCTCACAGAAAAAGTACTGTTTGTTTGATGCTCATGTGGTTTTCTTTTCCAATGATTATAATTTTCTCTAAAGCTTCATTATCCAATCAGTTGGCTTCTTGAGAAATTCTAGAGGAACTTATTTTTATTCTCTTATCCTTGAATCTGTGTCTGAAGTACTAGAGGGTCAAGCTAATCTGTGATTGCTATCATTGCCAATGTCATGACATTCTACTATATATGTGATCAGTCTGCTAAATGGAAATATTTACTCACCAGGTTGCCCGTGGATGGATAGCCCACCATGACACATTTCTGCATGTGTTAGAAGCTTAAGAATTTGATGGCTATAGTCTCCTGCCATAGACGGGTTGCTAGGGATTCCCAGTGGCGGATGCCACTGGGCTACAACAAAGAAAAAATAATTTGATGGCTATATGAAGCATCAGAAAAGTAGCAGCTGCAGACAACGACACTGTAATGGGAAACTGCGAGCTGAGCGCCTATTTTGGTGGACGGCGATGGAGCCACTGAAAGTTTAATTAGCAGCTGTACAAAACACTTAACATAGGATTTTGGAAGCAAGGAATTAACTTTTTGCATTGGGAAAATAGTGGCTTGACGTGCTTCGGTAATATGAATTTGGACAAACAAAGTAATTAACAGTTCGTGAGTGTAAGAGGAAAAGTTTTATTGTAACATAATTTACAGCTCTATTAGAGATTAAAAAATAAATTAAATATCTAATAATTTTTTAATTAATTTGCCCTATGAATTTTGAAACCATGTCTTGTCACCGGAAATCTTGAGTTTTCTTTACCACTACATCATGGTTGTTCTCGACTCTTTCTATCTTGTTACAAAGACAGAAAAGAACTTTCTTAATTGAGCCCTCGCAATGGGGGAAAGAACAACTCTCTCAAGTCATACTTATCATATAGTTGGTTAATGGTTTTAGCACAATATGAGTATAACTGCTAATATTTGGAAATATCAAAGATCTTTTATCTAATAATGTAACCTAAAACTATTCTTGATATTTATGATAACTTATAGGAGTATACATACAAAAACTCAAATCTACAATTTTTTTCATTGAGTTTTTTTTTCTTTGTAATGAGCTAAGATCCTTAAAAAGAATTTCAAAACTATTTTTAAGAAGGGATGACTCATCATGACTATAGCGTAGTCATGGACCTAACGTACCGTGCAACTCGTCTGTGCTGAGTTTGCGTTAGTACATCTATATATCTATATATATACACTCCTTTAAGCTATTTGATATTTATTCTATAATTCTCCAAAATATCATCTGCTATTCTATATTATGTTTGCACTTTGCACGGAATATTTCTCGAAGTATGATAGTGCTGGAATTTGGAACCAGAAGAATATAAATAAAGTATATGAAAATGTAATGTAGAGTAGACATAGGAGACTTAGGATTACAAAGTATCATATGAAAGGATTCTAGGAGTATCCTATATAATATTTGAAAATACTATGCAAAGCATATTTTTAGAATGGTTGTGTACATAAAAAACTAGTTATTTATAATAGTGCTGCGGTGGTATGGGCATACCGTACAATGTCAGAAAACTTGCGAGTCTTGGCACGATCGATTTGTTGGGCGCAAAATTGGTTTATTGATTTCTCTTCTGATCGATCGATCAATTTATTTAGTGAGTACTCTCAAACACCTAACAGACCAAAATTCAAAATTAGTTGATCGATTTCTTTTGATCGATTTTTATCAGGATGATATATGTATCTCATAATCTTCAAATAGATGAAAATTAGTCGATTAATTTGAGATTTTTGGTTGATCAATTGATATGGTATGAACATATCGTACTGTGCCAGGACGAACTCGACACGGTCGAGTAATATGATATGTCAAACTTTGTTTACATGTATGTTATTCTTAAAATCTAATATTTTCTAAAAATCCAAATAAAATTTAAATTTACATATATACCCTTCGCACAAGAAGTTAGTACCATGTACATTGTGCACCCAGACCCACGTGATATCTGATATCTCCTCAAGAGCTTTTAACAATTTTTCGAATTGCGATGACAACGATGTATGTCATATCTTATCTTATTTATAACTATATAAGGGCATACATACAAATTCAAATCTAGGATATACTTTCACATATATTTCAAATTTACGAGAAGGATATAAAACCTAAGATCCCTAAACCAGACAGAAGGTGATTAGGACTCTAATAACCCGTTAATCATCTTTCAATTGTATTAAGATTAAGACAATAACTAATAACAATGAGATTATACCCCCTCCCCCTCCCACTCTCTCTCTTTCTCTAATCTCTCTATATCCCCGCCGTCGTCTTCTTCTCCCTTTCCCTCACGCCCACTTTTGCCCGCTGGCGTACGTCTCCTCCTCCACCACCTCCTCCTCCTCCTCCATGGGCGGAGCTCCACGCCGGGTGCAGCGAGGCCGCGCCCCCTCCAGCTAATCGACATCGACGAAGGGCATAGAGGGAGGGAGGGGGCCGGGCCGGGGCGTCGGAGAAGATGTTCCGGTGGGACTTTGCCAAGTCCGCGGAGGCGATGCTGTCTCGGTGGGCGATCAAACGACTCTGCAAGTTCCTGCTCAAGAAGAAGAAGCTGGGCGACTATATCGACCTCGACCAGCTCGATGTCCAGCTCGCCGAGGGCGCCATCCAGCTCAGGGACCTCGCGCTCAACGTCGACTTCATCAACCAGAAGGTATGGTGGCAATTGAGGTCCTTGACCCCAGGGCACTTGTGGCCGGGTGGTTCGGGAAATCTTGCTGGATGTTTTCCGGCGAATGGGGGAGGATTTCGTTCTGTGGTTTCTCGTGAATTGTCTGTTCGACAAACGATTCTCCATGTTCTTTGGAGTCGGTTGGGGCTGGGGAGGAAATTTGGCTTTCTGCACATGAGTTAAAACGTGTTCGGTATATTTGCACTCAAGTTCTGACTGAATTAATTTGAAATTGATTCAGTAGCGGCAAATTGGTGAATTATGAATTTATTTATTTTCCTGAATTCCAACGTAGTTTCACTGACAAACTCATGAGAAAGTCAACTCTAAGAGCTGTCTCATTGAACAAGGCATTCTTAGTCTGCAAAAAATCATAAGGTAGCAGGCTCTCAGATGAGTCTCATAGGAAAGAGGAAGCTTGCTGCTTTCTCGGCAAAATGGTTTCGCAATTCTTGTCCGACAGCACATGCCATATGGGCGTTAACAAAATCGTTATTCCAAGATACACATCCTTGGTTAATGACATGCGTCGGGTTGTTTGCGTCTGTAATGAGGGACTGGTTGACTCGTCTACTAAAACCTCACAAGAAAATCATCTGAAGTACAATGCATTGTCTTTATTAATTTTCTAATTGATGCCTGCCCTGCTGTCTTTAAACTGTAGCTAGAGTTAGACCTTTGCTTTCACTTACTTAGATGTGGAAGTATACCTTTCATTGACTGAAACATCTTCTCCTACGCTTATTGGAAAGTAATTTGCAGAGGTTCTCCTAAATAAGTTACTCATTGACACTTGTCCCTAGTCTTGTAGATCTAACTAGAGACAAAATCTTGTTTTGCATTTGTTCAGAAGTGAAAATACGTCTTCCAACTACTCTGCCTCCATACACACACATGCACTGTGGTCCATCTCAATTATATAGTCTCCCACTGTATGCCACATCTGGTGGAACCTTAGCATCAAATGATCGTTGGATGATACAAGTTCATCATTTGATTTTGAGTTCCAACAAGTTGGTAAAATCACTTGTTCTCTGATTTAAGCTCCTTACTCCAGAATACTCTTATCCCTAGTGTAGGAATATCCATGTCACTTGAGCCATCTTATAAATCCTTCCAGTTGTTAGAGATAATGTTTCAAAGAAAACTCTGTATAATCCCCAGTTTGCCGAAATGTACCAAATCAGTGTGTATCGTACCACATGACCAAATAGGGCCATATCGGTTTCATGCAGAAAACACTGCAATTGGTCCAATCAACCATATTGGACCAGATTGGACAATATTGGAGCATTGTACCATATCAGGCCAGATCTAATACGGTGCATATAAGTGATTGGGCCAACCTTGATATAATCCTCAGTAACATCACAAAGGTGGGAACCTATCATCTGGAGTCAGTTTGGTTATCTATATCTACTTGGGAGCATAACTTCAATCATCTAAATTAGAGATCTTACTCTCACAGGATGAAAGGTCTCCAATGCATTCTCACATTTATCAGCAACATAATTATAACTTAATAACATTGTGAAACATACTTTGTTTTGTGGTCTCCTGATCTGTGGTCTAGCCAGTACTAAGCCTTTACTGGTAAGATAGTATGCCACCAAAATTCTTCTATGTTTTTCTAATTTATACCATGATTCCTTATGTTGTAGAGTTATCCTCACCCATCTGTTGACTTCACAAATTTATCTATATGCACACACCCACACGCACGCACGCACGCACGCATGCACTAGTTGGCCTAGATCATTCAATCAAAAGATTACGCCGCACACGCACGCACGCACCGCACGCACGCACTAGTAGGCCTAGATCATTCAATCAAAAGATTAACCTCTGTCTTACTCTGAATTCTTCATAGTATAGTTTTGGTGATTATGCTAGAACAAGGCAACATTGAGTAAAATGGTAAAAATATCGGAAATTAGTCACATTGCATCATGTGCTAGTGTACTTTCTTGTTTCTTCCATTAGTTATTCATTTTACTTTGGAAATGCAAACCCTGACTGTTTTTGTTTATTTCAGCTGGGTGAGATGCCCATCTTTGTAAAAGAAGGAACTATTGTCTCTCTATCAATTAAAATTCCCTGGAAGATGAAAATTGCCAGATAGAGGTGGAAGACCTTGAACTTGTTGTTGCTCCTTGTGGAGGTTGTGGCATGCCAACAGGCACTGACATTTGTTTGCAAACCAGTGATGAAAAGGAATCCAAGAAAAATGCTGCTGAAAAGAGTGATCAAGGAATTGGACCAGACAACTTGGCATCCTCTTCTTTGGATGTTCATGAAGGGGTTAAGACAATTGCAAAGATTGTTAAATGGTTTCTTACAAGCTTTAACATAAGAGTGAGAAACATGATCGTTGCATTTGATCCCTGTTCAGATAGGGATGACAAGGATCATATTCGCACAGAAATTTGGTACTTCGGATTGCTGAAATAGAGTATGGGACATGTGTATCTGAAGATGCTACTTCAAACTTAACAGTCTTTTAGGCATTTCCAAGTTAACGAACTTTGTTAAATTTCAGGGGGCAGTGGTTGAGTTTCTTGAAATGGTTGATCCTTGTGCTTCAGAAACTAGCTTCAATGAGCTTTATTCCAAAAGCTCTCCTTCAGGTAGTACATTTCAGGTTTTATCTGGAGCAGGTGGTGGATTCTCAGGGATACTGAACTTGAGCATTCCATGGAAAAATGGATCCTTAGACATCCAGAAAGTTGATGCAGATATCTCTGTTGATCCTGTTGAGATATGGTTACAGCCAAGCACCATCAAATGGATCATATTGTCATGGGAATCCCTTAAGAATGTTAACAAGGTTAGAAGATGTCATGCTGATACAGTCAACACAGATACTATTCATCAAGCATCGACATGTGGGACCACACATCTGGACAGTAATAGGAAGATGCCAAGCAAGAGTTATTTTTCCATGGATATAGATTCTCAAATGAATCGAGGGCCAGAGTCAGGTGATTCACATTCTCCGCACATTATACAGAACTGGGTGACATCAGAGAGTGGGATAAGAGGTCATGTAGAACTGGATCCTGATTATGGAGCAAGGTTTGCCACAATTTCATTCTTCCTTGTTAGCCTTTTCATGATTGTGCTGGCCAATGTCATCGTTGATCATTGATTAATCATTAAACATTGATGAGAATTGGTGAATTGGAATTCATAGCTGGCAAAGCTGAACAAATATGCTTTTTTATAATCAAATAATAAGAACTATTCTGCTGTATTTGGGAATGCCTTCTTAATTCTTCCTTTCTCTTTATACAGTGAAGGGGAAGATCGTATATGCCTCTGGATTTTTGTTCAAATTTGCTAGCCTTCCTGCAAGTTGTGTTTCCTGAGACCAGTTATCATGAATAATCACAAACATCTTAAGCCTTAAACAACAAAAAAAACAAGAAAATATGAAGTGAAAGAATACTTGCCAAGTTTCTAAGTGAAATAATTTTATGAATCCTTTTTTCTAAACAATGACAATCAAACATTCCAATTGAAAATCCTTATTTTCTTTCTGAGTACTTGAACTTACCTATACCGGAAAACCTTTTAGGGAAAATATATGATCCAGCAGACTCCATGCCTATAGCTCATCTTTTCCCTTGATTTATGCATGAATTTGTCATGCCGAGGCAGGACAAGTAGCTCTGGTCTATTTTGCTGTAGTGTTGACCATTGGTCTGAGATTAAGCTGATTAAAAGGCCAAGGCAGTGGACTTTGACTTTCTTGTGCCTTTATGGTTTATTAAACAATTTCTTGGACAGATTCAGCCTCTATAAACTGGGGATGGTTTTATATCTGTGATTGATGGACAGAGACTATGAAAGCATGAGTAGAAGTGACCTGAGGCCTATGCCTGATTCTGAGCTTAAGAGGAATCCCCTCTAGGAATACTCAATAGGTTTAGATCTTGGATAGTCATCTATCTAGGTCTGATCCTTCGGGGTCCATTTCTTTGAAGAGGTGAGAGGGGCACAACTCCAGATTAAAAACAGAGGGAATCATTTCATCTTTTCTGCTTTGTTTAGAGTCTTTAGACTGTTTTATAGTCTAGGGGAATATTTGAGAATTGCTCCCCCCTGGTGGCATGAGCCTAAATTGCATAATTAAAATGCAGACTTCAATATGCCAATTGTCCTCACAGGGCTTGGAGCCCCATATCTAAAGTTATCTTGGTCAAGGACATTATTTTTAGATGTATGATCATGCCACAATTTCATTAATGAGAAAAAGGATGTAGCACCCGGCCTGTAGGCCAGTTGGTAACAGGTAGAAAGGGGTCAGGGAGAGACCCAGGTTTGTTGGTTGAATTTTATGAATTTTTGAACAGTCTCTGCCACAGCCTTAAAAAAACGAGATATAGAATGTCAGCTGACTATATTTGGCAATCTAATGAATACTACCTACCCTGTAACTCATTTTGGCACGGAGGAGGAGAAGGGGAAGAGAGAGAAAAGCCTCAGCGATATGCCTATAGTAAGCCCATGTGAGATGGCATGACCTGTGTAGAAGATGCTTTAGACCTGCAAAATATATGTATTTTTTTGAATGAGAAGATTTGCTGGAAATGCTAGGAAATAGGTCATGAGTGAGTTTGTCATCCCTATGGTATTCTTGTTAATCACTTGCAACCAAATACCATAATCCTCTCTGCCTTTAACACGTCAAGGATTTCTTCATGCTTATGTACATTCTAACTTATAGTTCTCCAATACATCAATATTTACATATTCCAACCCAAAAAACATCATGCCTCTGTCTACAGACTCTACACTGATCTCCACTTCACCATGCCAAAAGAACCCCTTTCAATTATGCCTGTTAAAGTTTACTTGATTGGGCCTTCGAACTCAAAACCTTTAAGGTGATGAATGGAGAGGACTCCACTATTATAAGCACATGATATTTCTGTCAGTTCCAATATGGGACTATTTTTACACTCCCCCTCACGTGCAGGCCAATTTTAGGCTCTGTCACGTGGACCATAAACTCCGACTGTGCTGCCTGGATCATACTGGCTCTGATACCATGTTAAGTATTGTTGGATTGGGCCTTCTAACTCCAAACCTTAAGGTGATGAGTGGAGAGGGCTCCATTATTGTAAGCACATTGATATTTTTGTCCCTTGCAATATGGGACTATTCTTAAAATGCCCAACCTTCTTCACACCATCTTCAGGATGTTAAACTAGGACAAGAAGTATATGGAAATGCTTGGCAGCACTGCCCTCCACAAATTCCGACTCCTTCTATTGGACCTTGGCTTCTCACCTGGCTAACTGTAACTGAAATTTCCCAATTGGATTGTACCCTAATCCCTGCAGTATATATCCCCCCGACAAAGGGAGGCCTATGTACATAGAGGAACTTTGTAGACAAAATACAAGACAATTCATGTAGTAGGCCTCAATCTAGCTTAACGGAATGGAAACAGGTGTCGAATGGACACTACTAGTTACGTTCAACACCCTTCAAACTGTTCTGTTTCATATACACTGTTATATTGCAGCTGCCCATCTATGCTGTCTTTGGAGTTCTACATCATTATGTGTCACAAACTTTTGTCTACACAATTGCTTACATCTTATGCAGTTTGATGCATCCTTTGCTGGGACTATACTGCAATGAAAAATATTGGTCTTTCCATGCCTGATTATGGTCAGTGCATGCCCACATATGCCTACAAACAGGGGCCTTTTTTCTAAATAAAATCTTGATTTATTATCACAGTGACCTATCATCTTCTCTTTAATCGACAGAATATTGCACCATCATCAAGTATGTGATTTGGATATATCATTAATAAAGTTGATAACCAGTTCCTTTTTCTAACTTGATTCTAAGGTGTGAAAGAGAGAAAGAAAAGTGGATATATAACTCCTTTTTTACTTTGCTGTATCCATTTTTAACTGTAATGCCATGGCAGATGATAGTCAAATTGACTTGGAGTTCTGTATCTTATTTCAGCATAGATCAGTTTTTTGAATGTTTTGATGAAATGAGGAGCTCCCATGCAAGTTTGGGCAACAGTGGCATATGGAATTGGACATGTTCAGTTTTCAGTGCAATAACTGCGGCATCTAGCCTTGCATCAGAATCAGTGTATATTCCTAATGGTATGTTCTTAACATCTGTTACTTTGCTCCTGCTCAATGTATAGCATTCTCATGTATATTCATGTTAAGCAGTTGAAAGTGATACTCTTCTTGATATTGTTGCCATTGTGCTTTTTGTATACTGAGAAATGCTAAGTAATAGCTCCAGTATGCCCTAATCATAATATGGTTCTAGACTATTCGATTTACATGTCTTTCAACTGTGTTTATGTACATTACAATTGCATAACAGAAGTCTCTGCATCAAGAACTTGTAATCTCCTGTAACTTGTTTGTAGGTCTTGAATTCCAAAGTCTGACAGACTTTGTTAGTGAAGCTGTAGTAACACAGTACTACATTTAGATTCACTGATCTGGATTTTACTTTCACAGTTCATTTTGACAGGTATAAACAAATTTAGTTGGGTGTGAAAATGAAAACCTTGTGACCATCTGATTAAGGAGCCTGCTGCAACCTGGAGGATTATTTTCTATAATAGGTGATCAAGGAGGAAAGAAGAGATGAGAGAGAAGAGAAGAGAGGGAGAGAAGAGAGGGAAGAGATGGAGGTCGGAAGAGGAGGACTGTGAGGGGAGGAGCCACGTTCTTAACTATCATGGCTCTCCCCTCCCAACCTAATTTTATTATGTGAAACAAAAAGGGGACAAGTTTGCCCCTATGTAAAGGGGACAAATTACAAACAATGACCTGCTTAACTAAAACATAATAAAATAAATGAAAAACTCTAGACTAAAATGCCCTTAAGGCGGCCTTCGATAACACTCCTCCTCAAGGTGAGTGTGGATATCAAACACTCTCAGCTTGCTCAGATATTTCTGGAAAAGAGCAACAGTCTGTCCCTTAGTAAATATGTCTGCGATCTGATCTTGAGATTTGATATAAGGAAGACAGATTTCCCCAGTATCAAGTTTTTCTCTAATAAAGTGGCAGTCAATCTCAATGTGTTTTGTACGATTATGCTGCACTGAATTGTTTGCTATGTTAATAGCAGCTTTATTATCACAATAAAACTTCATTGGAAGGCACATTTGAAGGCCCAGATCAGTTAGAAATAATTTCAGCCATATCATCTCTGTAACACAACTAGCCATGGCCCGATACTCAGCTTCAGCACTTGATCTTGCACAGACAGCTTGTTTTTTGCTTCTCCAGGCAACCAAATTGTTGCCTAAGAGCAACAATAACCAGTTGTAGATCTTCTGTCATCTTTTGAACCTGCCCAATCTGCATCAGAGTAGCCATCTATCATCAATTTCTCATTCTTTGAGAAGAGAAGACCTTTTTCTGGACAGGACTTGATGTACCGAAGTATTCTCTCAACTGCTTTCATGTGAGGTACCCTTGGTGCATGCATAAACTGACTAACTGCACCAACTGCATATGTTAAGTCAGGACGAGTGAGTCCAAGGTAAAGCAATCGACCCACCAGTCTTTGATACTTCCCCTTGTCCGATTCTGGCAATAGCACACCATCTGAACCATTTAAACTATGGTTTGATTCAATTGGTGTATCTGCTGGTTTACACCCAAGTTTTCCTGTTTCTGTCAAGAGATCTAAGACATACTTCATTTGACAGATATAAATACCCTTTTTGGATCGAGCCACTTCAATGCCAAGTAAATATTTCAGTTCACCCAAGTCTTTAATTTCAAAAACCCAAGTCTTTACTATCACGGCTCTCCCCTCTCAAACCTAATTTTATTATGTGAAACAAAAAGGGGACAGTTTGCCGCCTCTATGTAAAGGGGATAAATTACAAACAAGGACCCGCTTAACTAAAACTAATAAATAAATGAAAAACTCTAGATTAAAATGCGCTTAGGCGGCTTGTGATGACAATAGGTAAAACAAATTATCTCTTTACCAGGTTGCATGGACACCACATGCACTGTGTAAACTTCCACATGGTGCAGATGATGAAACACTGGTGCAAACCTGTTTGCTTTTGCAGTTGGTGTTTGGCAAATGGACTAGGTTTCGTTCGAATAAGTGTTAGCCAGAAATGTCAACAATCTTAGCTCATCTTCATCATGATCATCTCATTAGAGCCTTATCTCATTATTGTGGGTCAGCTACATAAATCCTTTTCCGCCAAAGATTTCTATCAAGTGCTATATTTGTCATGGTGGCATAGTCTGGTCGGGTGGCTAGGTCGGACTCAGTCGATCCCAACCCGAGTCGGGTCGATCCACGGATCCGCCCGACTCCAATGGAGTCTGGCCGATCAAGGATCGGCAGGTTAAAAAAATGTTAAAAATGAAAAAATGAGGAAAAATCAGAAAATTCTGGAAATCAGTAAAATTGCAGAAATTATGAAACACATACAACATTCATTGAACACAAACACAATGAATTCAAATCTTCTTAAATCACATGTTCATGTATCATAAAAAATAATAACAATGATAAAAGACATAATGATTATGTTTATACATTGGAAAAATAGATATATGTACAAGTTGATAACATGAAAGAATAAAAATATCTTCTCAATTTGACATTTCTGAACTCTCATCCTCTACCTCATAAGACTGAACTTGTGGCCCATACTCATGTCCTCCTATACTGGCTTGGTTTAATTCAAAGCCAAACAAGAATTGACAATGTCTGGAATCCTCTTTGGATGCCTCGATGTGTCGTTGCTTGTTGGCTTGAACTTCTCCTTATAGTCCTGGAGTGAATAAACTACCATACCCAGTAGTTTGAATATTGCCCAAGTTACTTGTCCCCACTATTAGAGCTGATATCTGAATATGGCAATTTTGGGGGACTAAAAAAGGGTGGATAAGAAGGCCATATCCCCAATCATCCTGGCTTGTCTTTTTTGGTTTTCATATCCCCATGTTGTTCTTGTACTTCTGTTTGGCTTCCTTCTTGTTGATGGGATGGTACTGAATAATCTTCATATCCTCAAAGATACCCCCAAGCCCATAACCTCTTGTGGCTCCAGTACCTGCAGCAGCACCATCATCATCATCATCACCATTACCATCATCTCATCAGGTGATTGAGTGGAGTCATCACCCCAATTGCTTTTTGATGGGAGAGCGAGAAGCTGAAGTAATGGAGTGGCCATTTGGCCCCATTTGAAGATTTTTTATTTTTTATTGTAATTTTGGTGCAATTTTGCACTATTTTAAGAAGTCCAAGAATAAAATAGTCCAAAAGAGTCATATTAGAGTCCAATTAGCGGTTATTGTGTAATTTTCATTTCTATGTTTGAGTCAAGTCAATTTGGGTAAGAATCTGTATTTTTCTTTCTTTAGGTGTTTATTATGTTAAGTCTTGTTAGGGATAAAATCTGTCTTTAATTAGAAGTCCATTGGGATTGGGATTAGCCCAAACCCTTAAGTACATGTACACCACGATTCTGGAAATAGAGAACAGAATTTGGAGAAAAAGCTTGTGTGCTGCGTCTGTTCTCCTTCCTCCGCGACGGAGAAGAACCCGCGAAGGGTTGGGCGAGAAGCCTCGCCGTGAAGGCCTGCCGCGAAGGCTCGGTGAGACGCGGCTACATCTTCTTCTTCTTCTTCTGCTGCCCCCACGCTGTCCGCATCACTTTCCTTTGTTATGTATCTTTTTTCGACGTTGATAATGCTTTGCTCTGCCTCATATAATCTAGCCAATGAGGTGGTAGGGGTGGAGCCTCAGAAAATGGCTCCCCAATATGTGTCTCCTGACTCTCCTCAGGAGAGTCCTCTGCACCTTCTTTGATTTTCTTCTTGGTTTTTGTTCTTTTCCTTGTTGGACTTTGCTTTTTTCTTGCCTGTCTTTCTTCTTTTGGGTCCAATTGAGAGGTAGATCTTCTGAATTCTGGCTGAGATAAAGAAAGTTTAGTATCCTGTACAGTGGTAGATCTTTTAATTTGGGCCTTTGAACTCTCTCAGGAACAGACGCATATCTAGGTACATGTTCTTCTAATTCTACATCTTCTGCACATGCCTGAACCAGGCGATCATCAGGATGAAGCTCAGGTATCTCTTCCTCAGCTCTCGTCTCCACCCAAGCATGTAAAGGGGTTCTTCATTTAGCAACATCCACACCTATCTCAGGAACTATCTCCTCAAATGGTCTACCAGCTAGCTGCATGAATCTCTGACTTTCTAACTTTTGCCTTTATCTTTTTGCTTCACCCTTAAAAGCATATTATAGTGGCAATAAACCAACTTCTCTAGTCTATCCACACCCAACCCTGTTGCGGTTTTTTCGTGTAAATGAGGCTGAATGTACTCCAATTTCTTTCACATTGGTTAGAATAAGTGGTTTGACTTAACACTCTCACTGCAACATACGTTAAAGGATTTTGTGCCAGCTTGTGGTAATTTACTTGAATCCACCATTCAGCTGTTGCAATAAAAGGATGTGAACATAATCAGTTTATAATGGTGAATTCCTAAATGTGATAAATTACGATTTTGGCAAACAATTCTCATGTAAAATAACCTGGAGTGAGTCTTTGAGCTGCACATCTCATGTCTATCCTCCATATATCCCAGTTTTATTCTATACCTCTCCACCTACAAAATGAAGATATAACATATGTCAAAACCCTTGCAAAGTGAAAACATATGCAAAAAAAAACATTCTATCCTATCTTTACTTGCATCTAATCTCTCATTCATGTCCTTGCAAGACGAGTGATGACATTCATGGTGCCTCTTATCACTTCTCCATCATTATGCACATTATCTTTGTATTGAAATTAGGGTTGAAAAAATATCTGCATATGATAAGAATTTTCAGTGTATGTATGAAAAAAATTCAGGAATTAATTAGATTCAATAAATTACCTGCAGCATGAAGATCATGGTGGAGAGTCACTCCCATCTCTTGTCTATGATGGTCCACCATTCTGTATGTTTTGGGATTCCTTTCCCTCAAATTTCCTTTGCTCTGTCCATTGTCTCGTATAAATATCCCATATCATTTTTATCATCACCATCAACCATTCTAAATAAGTACTAGAGGCTCTATTACTTTGAGATAGTAGGAAATCTCTCCCAAAATCGTATTGCTAATCAAATCTTGTACTTGGAGAGCAACATCTTTACTTTCAGCCTTAAGAGTGTTTACATGTTGCAAAAATTGCTCAGAATTAATCAATTAGCCCAATTGATGCTTATATTTCATGAGGCTCTCCAAAGAAATAAAATTTGATGCAAATCGAGTGGGACAGCACGAAGAAGATCTCGTCCATCTGTGTATTGCTCATCATATTCAAAAATCTATTGTGACTATAAATAAATGAAGTGATCATTTGAGCATCATCAATGAGGCCATGAATATGGCATCTTGCCTATGTCCTCGATCATCAAATCAATACAATGTGCTGCACAAGGAACCCAATAGAGATGTTATCTTTTTCCATCAGCAATCTACCAGCAGCCTTGTAGCTCGCTTTCATTGCCAGTCACAACCTGTATAACATTTCTTCACCCACTTCCTCCACAACTTCACCATTAGTCTAAACAAGTAATCTGCATTCTTGATGTTGTAGAGGCATCAATAGATTTAAGAAAAATAGTACCCTTACAGCAATAAACTAGGAAATTAATCATAGATTTCCTTGTGGTCCTTGTCCAACCATCACACATAATGGTGCAACCACGTATTTCCAAAATATTTTTGAGCCATTCACCCATCCTTTCAACTCATCATACTTCTCATCAAGCCCCAATCATAAATGTACTTCCGTGTGGGACCCTTAAGACCAGGTCCAACTTCTGCAATGCATCCAACATACTCTAGAAATACGAGCTCTTTGCCGTATGTGCCGGGGACACCTGCATGTAAAAATCATTTCACAATACCTTTGATTGCTCGCTTTGCTGCCTTTGCAGTGACTTTCACTCCTTTCAATGCCTGCTTGATTCCTGGTTGCTTACAGACCTGATCTATACAAATATGTATCCATAGGACCCTGTGTAGGAGCATGAACATCTGAAAATCTACCTCCACACCCTAATGCCCCGGCAGCCCTACGAACTGATGTGCTTCTAGGAAGAGATCTTCTAGGAGTCATCTTTAGGCAAATGTGACCCCGATGTGATGGGGAGCGAGAAGCTGAAGCAATGGATTGGCCCATTTGAAGATTTTTATTTGTAATTTTGGTGCAATTTTCGCACTATTTTTAAGTCCAAGAATAAATAGTCCAAAAGAGTCATATTAGAGTCCAATTAGCTTTATTGTGTAATTTTCATTTCTATGTTTAAGTCAAGTCCAATTTGGGTAAGAATCCGTATTTTTTTTTCTTTAGGTGTATTATGTTAAGTCTTGTTAGGGATAGAATCTGTCTTTAATTAGAAGTCCATTGGGATTGGGATTAGCCCAAACCCCTTTAAGTACATGTACACCACGATTCTGGCAATATAGAACATAATTTTGAGTTGGAAAAACTTGAGCCGCTGCTCTGTTTCCTTCCTCCGCGACGGAGAAGACCCGCGAAGGGTTGGGCGAGAAGCCTCGCCGCGAAGGCTCCGGTGAGACGCCGGCTACATCTTCTTCGTCTTCCGCCGTCCCCCACGCTGTCCCGCATCAGTTTGGTATCAGAGCGGGCTTCGATTCCTTCCATGGAACCGAGATCCAGCCCTGCCTCGCCTGTAGCCACGCCTCCACCCTGCTCTCCAGCGCGAGCCCACCCCCGCCCAGCAGCATCGCGCCGCCCTGCCCTCTCTCTCGCGTCACCCCCGCGCCCCTGCTCGCACTGCTTCTGCCCTGCTCACGCCAGCCACACCTCGCCCTCCTTCTGCTAGCCCGCCTCCCTGCCACAACCGCACCACGCGCCCGCTTCGCCAACCGCGCCCAGGCCGCGTGTACGCCTTGCAACGCCCGCCGCACACACCCAACTGCTCTGTCGCGGGACGCCTGCCGTTGCCCGCCGTTCGCGCTATTCAAGCCATGACGTTGTTCGCTCGCGCACGCCCATGCCATCGTAGGGTCCTCCTTCGTTGGCGACCGTCCACGCGGCAAGACCGCGCGCCTACGCCGTCGCGGGGCCCCGCCCAGGCGACCCCGCCACACGCCCGCGTCCAACCTCGCGCCGCCCTGCTTCGTGCGGCCCCCTCTTCTCCCGCGCTGCTACCTGCCGCCGCTCTCTCTCTCCCTCTCTCTCTCTTCCTCTCTCGGCGACCAGGAGTCGCGCCTCCCCGCCTGCGCAAGGCGCCGGCGCCTTCTGCCCTGCGCCTGCCCACGTCACCCAACCCGCCTTCCCCACAGCACCACGCCGTTCCCCTGCTGCGGCCCTCCTCCAGCACCGCCACCCCAGCACGCGCCGCCCCGTGCCCTTCTCCAGCGCCCCTGCCATCCCCACCGCAGGGGCACGCCGCCCCCCCCCTCCCCCATAACCCTTCGCACAGAGCCCCCTCTCTCGCTCTCTCTCGGCCTCTCAGAAGAAGAAAAGGAAAGGAGAGGAAGGAGGTCGGGGGCGTCGCCGGAGCCTCCGCCGCCGGCACTGCCCTCCGCCACCGGCCGCAAAGACGCCTGACCGTGACCGGTGCGTCGCCGGCAACCGCCCCATCGCCGTGCCCTTGTCTCCCTCTCTGGCTTCTCCCGTGCGTGGTTTGAGGAGAGAGGAGGGAGGAGAGGGAGCCGCCCCCCCTTTAATGTGAATCGGTCAAACCCGGTGGACCAAGTTCAGACCTGAGTGCTACAGTAGCCGGGTTGCTACAGTATCGATGGTGCACCAGCACGGTTATTGCACCGCCAGCACAAAAGCAGCATTCGTGCTCCGATTCACGGGCCGTTTGCGTCATGGTGATCATCTCGACGAATTCTAGTCACTCAACAGCCCACGCCCTACAACCGTCCATCCAATGTCACATCAATTTGGGTAATCTCTTACATGTGCCACATGAATTTTAGTTTTCTCGTCCTTCTACCAAATGAGAAGCCAACAAAAATTATACTCGATGAAGAGAATCAGAACAACTATATTTCTCAGGCTATTGTTGACATTTTGTTGCAAACTGGTGAGATTATTGTTGATGGTAATCAAGCTTTTGTAGAGTTTCACCTAAAATTTTTAGGTAGAACTCAAAAGAAATCGATTAATTATTTTGATGGAGCTTAGTGCACTATTGATCCCTTGAGGTCTTACATTACTTTGGGAAAGAGTGGTGGAAGAGCGACATGTTGCTATCGACTCAAATCAGTGCATCATCCAGCCACCGCATTAAGAGGTAAATTGTTTTCCCAAGTATATTTCTCCTGCTGCCAAGCCAGTGCTTCCAGAGAAGACCGTGATTGATGAACAACCATTGGAGTTGGTAACTACTACTGAGCGTGTATGTGTGATGACAATTCTTGTTGATACTTGGGATCAAGACTTATTCGTTAAGTCTGGACTTCACTTGATATGTGATGATATATTTGAGATAAGCCCATCATGACAGCAACCAGTGAACCGCCAGATGTTACCAAAGTTCAGTGCAACTATGGTATGATATGGTCAAATCTTGATGCACACAGTTTAGGCAGAGCAACTATTCAAAAGATTTATTGGTTTGGATATCTCTATGGCGACTTTATTAGTGCATGACTTCATCATTCTCCTGCCACTTGTATGGATATTGCAACACTTTAAAACTCGAGGACGAGTTTTCTCGAACCAGGGGAGAATGATAGGGAGCGAGAAGCTGAAGCAATGGATTGGCCCATTTGGAGCCCATTTGAAGATTTTTTATTTTTTTGTAATTTTGTGCAATTTTCGCACTATTTTAAGTCCAAGAATAAAATAGTCCAAAAGATTATATTAGAGTCCAATTAGCTGTTATTGCGTAATTTCATTTCTATGTTTGAGTCAAGTCCAATTTGGGTAAAAATCTGTATTTTTTTCTTTCTTTAGGTGTTTATTATGTTAAGTCTTGTTAGGGATAGAATTTGTCTTTAATTAGAAGTCCATTGGGATTGGGATTAGCCCAAACCCCTTTAAGTACATGTACACCACGATTTTGGAAATATAGAACAGAATTTTTTGAGTTGAGAAAAACTTGAGCCGCTGCTCTGTTCCTTCCTCCGCGACGGAGAAGAACCCGCGAAGGGTTGGGCGAGAAGCCTCGTCGCGAAGGCTCCGGTGAGACGCCGGCTACATCTTCTTCGTCTTCCGCCGTCCCCCACGCTATCCCGCATCAGTTTGGTATCAGAGCGGGCTTCGATTCCTTCCACGGAACCGAGATCCAGCCCTGCCTCGCCCTGTAGCCACGCCTCCACCCTGCTCTCCCAGCGCGAGCCCACCCCCGCCCAACAGCATCGCGCCGCCCCTGCCCCTCTCTCTCGCGTCACCCCCGCGCCCTGCTCGCACTGCTTCTGCCCTGCTCACGCCATCCGCACCCCGCCTCCCTTCCTGCTAGCCTGCCTCCCTGCCACAAACCGCACCACGCGCCACTCCGCCAACCCGCGCCAGGCCGCGTGTACGCCTCTGCAACGTCCGCCGCACACACCCACAACTGCTCTGTCGCGGGGACGCCTGCCGTTGCCCGCCGTTCGCACTGTTCAAGCCCTGACGTTGTTCGCTCGCGCACGCCCGTGCCATCGTAGGGTCCTCCTTCGTTGGCGACCGTCCACGCGGCAAGACCGGCGCACCTACGCCGTCGCGGGGCCCCGCCCAGGCGACCCCGCCACACGCCCGCGTCCAACCGCGCGCGCGCCCTACTCGTGCGGCCCCTTCTCCCGCGCTGCCACCTGCCGCCGCTCTCTCTCCCTCTCTCTCTCTCTTCCTCTCTCGGCGACCAGGAGTCGCGCCTCCCCCGCCTGCGTAAAGCTCCGGCGCCTTCTGCCCTGCGCCCTGCCCACGTCACCCAACCCCGCTTCCCCACAGCACCACGCCGTTCTGCTGCGGCCCTCCTCCCAGCACGCCACACCCAGCATGCGCCGCCCGTGCCCTCTCCAGCGCCCCTGCCATCCCCACCGCAGGGCCACGCCGCCCCCCCCCCCCTCCCCCATAACCCTTCGCACAGAGCCCCCCTCTCTCGCTCTCTCTCGGCCTCTCCAGAAGAAGAAAAGGAAGGAGAGGAAGGAGGTGGCGTCGCCGGAGCCTTCGCGCTGGCCCTGCCCTCCGGCACCGCCGCACCAAGGACCGCTGACCGCCGGTGCCGTCGCCGGCAACCGCCCCATCGCCGCTGCCCTTGTCTCCCTCTCTCTGGCTTCTCCCGTGCGTGGTTTGAGGAGAGAGGGAGGAGAAGAGTAGCCGCCCCCCCCACTTTAATGTGAAACCGGTCAAACCTGGTTGACCAAGTTCAGACCTGAGTTGCTACAGTAGCCGGGTTGCTACAGTACCGACGGTGCACCAGCACGGTTATCGCACGCCAGCACGAAAGCAGCATTCGTGCTCCGATTCACGGGTCGTTTGCGTCGTGGTGATCATCTCGACGAATTCTAGTCACTCAACAGACCCACGCCCTACAACCGTCCATCCAATGTCACATCAATTTGGGTATTTCTTACATGGCCACATGAATTTTAGTTTTCTCGTCTTCTACCAAATGAGAAGCCAACAAAAATTATACTCGATGAAGAGAATCAGAACACTATATTTCTCAGGCTATTGTTGACATTTTGTTGCAAACTGGTGAGATTATTGTTGATGTGATCAAGCTTTTGTAGAGTTTCACCTAAAATTTTTAGGTAGAACTCAAAAGAAATCGATTAATTATTTTGATGGAGCTTGGTGCACTATGATCCCTTGAGGTCTTACATTACTTTGGGAAAAGAGTGGTTGGAAGAGCGACATGTTGCTATCGACTCAAATCAGTGCATCATCCAGCCACCGCATTAAGAGGTAAATTTTGTTTTCCCAAGTATTTTCTCCTGCTGCCAAGCCAGTGCTTCAGAGAAGACCGTGATTGATGAAAACCATTGGAGTTGGTAACTACTACTGAGCGTGTATGTGTGAAGACAGTTCTTGTTGACACTTGGGATCAAGACTTATCGTTAAGTCTGGACTTCACTTGATATGTGATGATATATTTGAGATAAGTCCATCATTGACAGCAACCAGTGAACCGCCAGATGAGTACCAAAGTTCAGTGCAACTATGATATGATATGGTCAAATCTTGATGCACACAGTTTAGGCAGACTGCAACTATTCAAAAGATTTATTGGTTTGGATATCTCTATGGCGACTTTATTAGTGCATGACTTCATCATTCTCCTGCCACTTGTATGGATATTGCAACACTTCAAAACTCGAGGACGAGTTTTCTCGAACCAGGGGAGAATGATGGGGAGCAAGAAGCTGAAGCAATGGATTGGCCCATTTGGAGCCCATTTGAAGATTTTTTATTTTATTTTGTAATTTTGGTGCAATTTTTGCACTATTTTTAAGTCCAAGAATAAAATAGTCCAAAAGAGTCATATTAGAGTCCAATTAGCTGTGTGTAATTTCATTTCTATGTTTGAGTCAAGTCCAATTTGGGTAAGAATCTGTATTTTTTCTTTCTTTAGGTGTTTATTATGTTAAGTCTTGTTAGGGATAGAATCTGTCTTTAATTAGAAGTCCATTGAGATTGGGATTAGCCCAAACCCCTTTTAAGTACATGTACACCACGATTTTGGAAATATAGAACAGAATTTTTTGAGTTGAGAAAAACTTGAGCCGCTGCTTTGTTCCTTCCTCCGCGACGGAGAAGAATCTGCGAAGGGTTGGGCGAGAAGCCTCGCCGCGAAGGCTCCGGTGAGACGCCGACTACTTCTTCTTCTTCTTCCACTGTCCCCCCACGCTGTCCCGCATCACGATGTCCCCAAGCCCCTTCGTCTATCATCTTCCTCCGCATAAGAACGCCAACTAGCACGTACAGCTGTAGTGAACTCAGGATCAGGATCATCATTATCATCTTCATCATCATCCACATTGATTGGTAAACTATAATCTATACGAATCTGTCGTCCAAAAATCTCATCTTGAAGTTGTTGTTGCTGCTGAGTTGTCAATATTTTTTCATTTTTTCCCCTTCATGTATGCTTTTATTTCATTCCTAACTTCAAGTGGACATGATTGGCATTTTGCTACATTTCCTGAAATCCCAGCAATATGTTGTTTGTGGCGATATATGCCTCCAAACATCTCTTTTGAACACCAATTACATTTCACTTTTTTTTGCCGTACATCAAGGAGAGTACCATGATCCCAACCAGGATCAATGACCTGCTTCACCTCTTGCTCTTCATGTTCTTGATGTGCCATATTACTGTGTAAGATGCAATTGAATTGCACGTTAATTACACAAAATTCCTATTTTTAAAATCCTAATTAGAGTTCAATTTGGGAATTTTGGGGAAAATGGGTCATGCAATATAATTGAATCTACAAACAAACTCTAATAAACTCAAATGACTACATTGGACACTCAATTGCATATTAATTATATTAATGACCCAAAATTTCTAATTTTTAACCTAATTAGGTCATTTGGGGATTTTGGGGAAAATAGACCATGCAATGCAATTGAGTCTACCAACAAACTCTAATCAACTAAAATGATTGCATTCATGGATACAAAATCCCTAATTTTTAAATCCTGATTAGGGTCAATTTGGGGATTTTGGAGAATGAGGGTCATAAACATCTTATCAATGCTATTTATCTATACTATAGATCTATAGCATATTCAACATTTCCTTTTTTTTTTCAGATTTAAAAAAAAAAAAAACTCACCTTGCATAGAAGGAAGAGAGTGAAGAGAACAGAAAGAGAGAGGAAGAAGGAAGCAACGGCGGCGGCGGCGTGCAGCGGCGGCAACGATGAGCCTCCTCGGAGCTCCGACGGTGGCGGCGAGGGAGGGGACCTCCGGAGGGGGGGGGGCAAGGGGTTGGGAGGCTGGGACTGGGAGGGGGGGGGGAAGCTCGGGACTGCGCAGACAGCTCTCTGTCTGCGCAGTCCCATGACTCCCGATCCCTCCTTAAGGAGGGATCCGCGGAGTCGGCCTTAGTCGGGCCGGATCTGCCTGGAGTCGGACGACTCCAAGCGGATCCGGCCCGACTAAGGCCGACTCCATTCGACATGGCCCCGCTTCCCGTGGAAGCGGCCAGGAGCGAGCGGAGTCGGCGTGGATCTGCCGGAGTCAGGCTGAGTCGGGCCGATTCCACCCGATTCCGATCGATCCACCATTGATTCCACCTAGTCCCGTGGGTGGGTGGGTGTTCCACCCCCCCCCCCCCCCCCCCCAAGTCGGGTCGCCATGGACCAATTCCGCTCCAAGTCGGCCGACTCCGCTCCGAGTCGGCCGATTTTGCCATCCATGATATTCGTGTGTTTAAACTCAAGAAGTCCAAGTCCTTCCTAACAACATCGCACCATCTTATTTTAGGCCTTCCCCTAGCTCTTTTACTGGCATCCACCTAAGTCTATTTTATCTCATTTTCCTATCAATTGGAGCTATCTCCAAGTACTCACGGAAGTGCTCATTCCTAATCATATCTTTCTTAGTCTTACCATATATTCATGTCAGCATCCTCATCTCTACTACACACATTTTATTAATGTGTTCATTTTGCATTGTCCAACACTCGATACCATATAATAAAACAGGCCTCACTGTCAACAATCTTAGCTAAAGGATAATTAATCAAGGATACTTGATAGTTTTGAGATCCCACCTACACATAAAATGAAGAAACCACTGGAAATACTTGTAGCTGTACAGAAAGTGAAGGAAGCTCACTCTCGCACAAGGTTTAGAACTGGATTCGAAATCTAGATCTTAGAGGATTTTACTGACCTGCTACCTTGGTTGGGGACGCTTAGCAACAGCCATACTTTCATGCCTGCTGTCTTGGATTTTTCTTTCTTTTGTCTTCTTTTTCCTTCTGGATGTAATCCCTGTCTCTTCCTGACATTGGGCTTTTTGTTTCGTAACTGTTTTTCTTTACTTCTAATGGATTGTAAATTTGTAACCATGTTTATTGTTACCTTCAAAAAAGGAAAAAGAGAAGCTTTTAGAACTGGAATCTGGAATTGGTTTCAGTCAGCACTGGTTCAGCCTGAGAATAGGTCCATTCTTGTAACATGGATTTTCTCACCAGAAGCCTAGCATAATTGTAAAAATATCATGAAGGTAGTTATAAGGGTTACTTCAAACTGTTTATAACTTCTAAGCTCTAAGACTTGGCTTCTCTCCAGAATCCTATAATTTTTTACTTTTAATGGTGAATGGTATTTGGCCACCTTCTGAAAAATTTCATAGATACAGCCAAGGGAGCATGGCACATGGTAAGCTGTCACAGCATGTTTTGGGCTGGTTCTAGGGCCGGCTGTTTCAGGTTTGTGCAGGTGCTATGGCAATTGTGTAACATTTTCTTCTGGTGCCAACTGATAAATGACAGTAGCAATCTGGGGTAGGAACGAGTGAGTTTTTGGAATCGTATACTGTGTCCCAGTGATGTATTTGGTTTGACCACTTTCCTCTTCTGCAAAACTGTGGACATTAGAGACTTTGGGAGCTTCTTTTATGGTTAGTAGAAAATTTGTGAATTTGGTGAATATGATGTGTCACCTTTTATATGGTAGCTGATGCAGCACAATGGCTCATTGAAGCATAAAAATAATGAACATGGATCATTGTCTTGTTTGATGTCCATGCGTAAATCACAGCCTTGTAAAGCATAAATATGCAAAACCTTAGAAGTAGAATAGCTTATGGTTAATCATCACCAATGTAAAATATACAATGGGAACAATAACTGTATTTAACATTTTCTAAGAAATGAGAAGAGGTGTATCCGGATTTTCCTTTTGATGGAGTGTTAGTAATTTCATCACTCCATGTGTAGAGGACATTATAGAGTTGGCTTTTAGTTGGAAATATGTTTTTTTTTTTTTCCGGAAGATGACCAAGAAGCAATCACACTCCTGCTAAACTTTAAAGGTAAGAATATAGATTTAAAACTATAGTTTCTAGATATAAATTTTTTTCTGGCTTCAGAATGTGGTAAAGTCTACTTTTTTTGTAAATCTCATTCACTTCTTATTCTCCAGATCTTTATTTATACATCATATTGCTATCTTGTCTTGATAATTTGCTACTTCCTAAGTCTTAACATTCATAATACACATTCTATTAACTTTTAAATGATGCCTGCCTCTATAAGCAATAACCTTGTCTATTGATATTTACTGGATATCACTTATTTGCAATCTGATGTTGTAGCTGGAATGGAATTTAATGTAAGGTTGCCCTGTTCTAAACCTTTTGAAGGAGTTAGACTAGGAGTTATTTGATGAGTTTTCTTTTAATCTTGGTGTTTGTTGATTTCATGATTTTTTTTTATATATCTTCACTTTGATGAATCTCAATTTCTGTGACCTTGAATCATTTTGTTTGTTATTTGCTTTGACAGAGCAACAGTATATGGAAACAAACTTGAAAGCCAAATTTTCTGCAGTTTCTATCATTCTCTCCTTTGATGATCAGATTGATTGTTCTCAGCATCTGATGGGTAAGTGTAGACAGATGGAAGAGTTATATAAGACCGTCTATGCCACCTTTCCAGACAGTTTAAGTCAGACAGTACATTGCATTGAGTCTAAGTTCCAAGAGTTAGTCCTTACCTTGCAGGTAATGATTATGTGGATTTACACTTTTCTTTTGTTTAGTGACTTCTCAATTGATTTATGAGTTTCATATAATTAAGAAGGCAAAATAAATGGGATAGCTTGTCGCTGTTGAATATTGACACAATTTATTCTGATGAATAATTTTGGATTTCTTCATAAAATAGATGTGCCCAAAAAGTACTGAAGTTGAAGTGACGATTAGTCATATTATGGTTGATGACTTCCTCAATGCTGGAAGTGAGTCAGAGAAAATTTTCTCTATGGTCAGTCATCTTCAAGCAGGAGTTCAAAGCATGCTTCCACCATGGCCTTTTCCAAATAGTGAAACAGTTGCAAAGTCTGTTCAATCTTCCTCAAGCACTCAATCATGTAATGACAATTTTAGAGAAAGCTATAATTCCATGCCCAAGGAGGAATTAGTCAAGGTCCAATTGCTAGAATCTTTTGGGACATGCTGCTGCAGATATTCTGTTAGCTCCACCAACCCAAGTAACAAGACAACTACAGTATCATCCTTTTCTGTATATTTGCCTCAGCTTATTCTATGGGTTGACTTCTCTTTGGTGAACATGCTAATGGCTCTTTTTGACCAAGTTGGTAGCTCAATGAGGGATGTCAAAATAAAAGAGTCTACATTTGATGTTTCTGAGGAAAACCATGACCATGATGCTTCTTCCCAAGATGTATGCAGTGGTACTTGTATTAAGAATATTCCTCCTAAGGGAAGTTTTCGAGGTGATATTTTCCTTCCTCGTACAAGGATCATTCTCTGTTTTCCTTGTGAAAGTGCGGGGGACAGGCAGAAGTTATACTGTTGGAGCAACTTTATTGATCTTGAGATTTCTTCTTTATCTTCTAATGCGGATAAAGCTTGTGCTGCTGTTCAGCTTCCAAAACAAGCCTACTTGAAAGGTCATTCCCATACACCCTCTACTTCTGTGCATTTTCACAGTGGATCTCTGGATATTTATTTAATCACTTCTTCAAGAAAAGATGCTTTGGATAATGAATCATTCATGAATTATCTGCCTAGCTTTGTTTCCAAGAAGATTCTATCCATTTCTGGTGGAACAAAGAATAACGATCCTGTGATTACTATGCTATGGCAGAAGGGTCCTGTCACTGGACCTTGGATGGCAAAGAGAGCTTGGAGTTTAGCTTCTCTGAAAAATATAGGAAACCAGAGAAATGTAACTGGAAAAGGAAATGAGTTTGTATCAGTGAAAAAAGCTGAAGATCTTGAGGAGATGAGTTCTCAGTGCGCCAAGAAATGATACTGAGTTCTGCATTTCTTACGCACATTTGTCTTCCCAGGTGTGGGTTGATATTGGTAATCATGAGTATAAATTTCTCTGTCATCTTCTGAATGAAGTCCAGGATGGATTGTCATTTCTTCATCGAGCTGTTGAAGGACCAGAAAAGAAACATCCCTTTGAAACCAACTATAATGTATCTCAAGCAGCAGTTCTGGTGGAGTGTAATCAGCTAGATTTAAGAATCACCTTAGATGAGGTTGTGGAAATTAGTCGTTCACTGCAAAAGGAATTAGCTGGTTCATGGAATAGTCTGAAACTCACAATCCAGAAGTTTGAGTTGTTATCGGTCTCAAGTGTTGGTGGACTTAGTGACAACTTCTTTTGGTTAAGCCATGGAGAGGGTGATTTGTGGGGTTCTATAGTTAACATGGATGGATCAACAACTTCTGCATCAGCTCAAGATCTTCTCCTCATCACTTGCAGGAACTCAACAATGAAGCGGGGTGATGGAGAAGGTGGGAACATTTTATGTTGTGGAAGTGCTGGTACCTCTATTACACATTTGTCTAATCAACAGATTTTCCAAAGTTTTACATCCATAAATGTTCAATGTGCAACAATCATTGCACCTGGTGGCCGTCTGGATTGGATTGCTGCAATATGCTTATATTTTAGTTCACCTCCTCAGGAAATGTCAGCAGATAAAGATAGTATGGAAAATGAGATTTTTTCTGAAGATAGTGCTGCTCGTCGACAATTGTTCTTGCTCGATTTGGTAGATGTTGCCCTGAGTTATGAGCCCTATCACAAAAAATCAGGAATTAGTCTTGTAGGTCCTTCTGAGTCCCCTGGCGGCCCTAAACCCAGTCATGAATCTTCTGAGCAAAATGTGGCATGTCTACTTGCTGCAGCTTCTTTAAATCTTTTCAATAAAGCTGTGGGCGATGCTGCAGATGGTGATTATAATATTCGGATACAAGATATAGGGCTTCTTATTTGTGAGCAATCTGGGTCAAAATGTGGGATAGGAGACTATAGTGTTGATTATCTCCAAGAAACCGGTTTTGTCAGGGTTGCCAAGGAAGCATTGGTAGATGCTATTTTGCGAACTAATTGTCAAAATGGCCTGCTCTGGGAAGTTGAATTATCAGATGTGCATGTCAACATGGATACATGCTGTGACACTACTTCAGGCCTTGTTCACTTGGTTGCTCAACTTCAACAGCTTTTTGCTCCTGATGTGGAGGATGCTTTAGTGCATTTACAATCTAGATGGGATTCTATCAAGCGAAGACATGATGAGAATGATGCAACTTCTGCAGTAAAGATGCATGAGAACTCTGTAGGATTGGCTTCTCCTGAGGGGTCATCTAGAACTGATGAAGCCACTACATACACAGGGCTAATGGATGAGATTCTTGATAATGCTTTCTGTTGCCAGGAAAAGCAGACATCTCAGACTGATTTGTTGAACACACAATCTGATGGTTTGCTGCATCATGGCATGCCAAAAGTCAGGTACAACTTAGAAATCAGTAGTCCTGCAGCTGGAGACCTTTCCCTTCCAAATGTGACTTTCAGTGGATCAATCCTCCAATCAGGAATGGAAAACATTCAAGCCCCAAGAGAACCAAGTTCGTGCTTGCCTGAGTTAATTGAAAGATATTACATGTCTGACTTAGTTTCTCAGTCGGAGTCTTTTGGCAGTTTACCAGGTACACTGTGTAAAGATGAAAAAAATGCTGCAGCTAATAGAGATGCTGAATGTGCCAAGATTGGTTGGTACAAGGATAGTCCCTTGGTAATACTTGAAGATCATATTCCAGATGGAGTTGATGATAATAGAGGGAAGCAATCATACCAACAAAATGAACTTTCATTTGTTACTGCTGTTGAAACCTGCATTGTAAAAGGCAGGATACTCTTAAAGAATATTGATGTGAGATGGAGAATGTATTCAGGGTGTGACTGGTCAAAATCTCAGAAAACTTCTCTGTGTGGTCATAGTTCAGAAGTTGGAAGAGATGTAAATGTATGTTTGGAGCTTATGCTATCTGGATTGAATCTTCAGTATGACTTTTATCCTGATGGTGAATTATTTGTGTCCAAGCTTTCTCTCTCTGTTCAAGATTTCTATCTCCATGATAGCAGCAGGAATGCACCCTGGAGGATGGTAAGGTCATGTTAAATTTCAGCTCTGCATTTTTGACATTATCAGGAATGAAAGTTATGATCACTTAATGGGTATTATTGTGGTTGATTTTGAAGGTACTAGGCTATTATCATTCAAAACATCATTCCAGAGAATCTTCAGCTAAAGCATTCAAGTTGGACTTAGAATCTGTAAAGCCTGACCCCTCAATACCTCTTGAGGAATATAGGTAGATATATTTCCTTTCTTTTTGTCCATGTTTTTGTTATTTTCCCCTCAAATTCTGGTGATCCCCTTTTTCAGGTTCACAAAGCTCTCTTGTACTAGTTGATTCATAAGTTTGCTCTTGGGAGTTGGGACATCTTTGTAGTGGCCAGTAATGTTAAAAAGGATAACTGAATGTAAGTGTCTGAATCATAGTTGCCAACAAAGAAGGAAGCAGTTGACAAGCTAAAATGAGAAAATTCTAAGGGGGGAAGTGAGAAACCACCATTACACTAAAATATGCTTAAAAGTTAAATCATGCTTACAAGTTCATATGGTTTTACAATATTTGAGCTAGAGATTGTGTTTTACTTATATACACTTCAAATAAAGTCTGCATAGAATTAAATTAAGCTGTCTTTCTGCATTCCCATAGTTTCCCAATTACATATGTACCCACTCTAATGGTGTTAGCTATATACCATATTATTGAAATTGTTATATATATCTATAATATTTACCAACATATGTAACCCTACCATCATCTGCCCTTTGTTGAACTGTTTTCCTCATGGCCCACAAATAAAAGATGATATATGGATACCTAGAATCAAGAATGTTTCATATGCTCTTGCATACCCTCCTGCTGTTTTATTTTTACATTTTCAGAAGAATATTCTGTCAACTCTTAACAGTAATGCCAACCGGCTGCGACCCAGCTGGTATGTTAGTGTGTGTTAGGAGGGAAACTGTCCAGCTTTGAACCTGAGTTGGCTGTGTTTACTGCTATTTCTGTGAATTGTCTCTGCCACTATGGCGGAGGCGTTCAAGAAACAGATAAAACCTGGGGGATATAGCTGAAAAGTGATAGTCAGATATTACTTCTTATGGGGAATACATGACAATATAAAGAATATGGCAATACAAATTACAAAGTAAACTATGCAAGATTCTGGGTGTGAGATGAAATTAATCCCTGATTTAACATTTGCATGGTATCTTAGGTGGACATGATTTTTTTAACCTTGTTAATAGTAATTGTTCTATAATTATAAAAAAGGTTAAAAGCCCGAGCCCCAGCATTTGGCTGGGGGTGGTGTGGGGTCCCTTACATCTCTGTTGCTGAACACATGTATGGCATTGCCTGTGGGCCGTGGCTATGTCTGAAAATGTGCACCTCCGTCTCCTCTGCCATCACCTGCATTTGCCTTGTTTCTTCTTTTTAAGTTCTTTCTAATAATATTCTTCCTTCAACATTCTTCTTCCTTGTTCTTCTTCTTCTTTCCCCTCATCTATCCAAGTCTTATTGCTGTGGAGGCATTTTGCTCACATTTTTACTCATTGTCCATCTGGTTTTAAAATAAAGTTTATTCATTTTGCAAGATTATCCCTTAGAAAAAAACATTTCTATCCTTGACCACATTTCCCTAACATTGTCATTTGAAGTTCTTGCTTCACATCTTTACAAGTGTTCACACACATGAGGAGATATCAGTGGTGTACATTTTCACATTTTTATGCATTGTTACATTCGGTTTTCTACACTCTCTCATATTACAAGATTTATGTAAGAGGGTAGAAAGCCAAAATGTCTTGTGGCACCTATATACTTCTTCAAGAGATCTAACCTTGGTTCTTTTTATATTGGGCAGTAGCTGCATGTTGTTCTTGACAACTGACCTTTTATTCTTACATGTTTATAGCTGCAGACCCATTTTACTTTCCTCTATTATGCTACTCTGCATATATTCATAAATTACTTATTGAGCGATAAGCGCCAAGCTATATTTATACATTGACAATTGGGGACAGTTGTGCAAGCAGTTAGTTGAAAGTCTTTGTCATGTATGGACTATTTTCTTTCCTCAGGCTGCATTTTGCTTTTTTACCTATGAGATTGCATCTACATCAAGGTCAACTCAACTTTCTACTGGGCTTCTTCGGCAATGACTCTCCTGTTGGACATTCTCCTCATCCAACTAATGATTTGGGGGATACACAAGTTCCGTTGATGAAGAATAGAAGTGTTGGAAGACAAGATATTGTAGAAGAAGCATTGCTTCCCTTCTTCCAGGCAAGTGAACCATGTATTTCCTTTGTGGTTTCTTTTTACCCTTTGATTTGGTGGCTTTCTGAGTATTGAGAGTTTTCATTGTGGCCTATGTGTACATTCGTAGGGTTGTTAATGGATACGAGCTATTGGGTCAAATTGTAATGCTATCTTTACCCTTACCCTTAAGAAAAAAATGTTTACCCATCCTTAATATCATTAATATGAATTCTTATCCTTTGTTCATCAGAAAACAGATACATGAAGGTTAAGTAATTGAGACAGTAAACTGACCTAGAAAAAAATACAAATTCTTGTTTGGAAACATTGCTTTGGGAAGGTGACTAGAAGGCCACATTTCGTTAGGAAACTAAACAGAATGCAGAGTATGTTACTTCGAAAGCAAAACATGCAAAAGGGCTATGCACATGTCCTGTCAAACTAATGTCTATGCAATTTATATTTATCAAAGTTGTGGCTTATATAAAGTAAACTTTGTATCTTTTCAATGTGCATAAAGAAGTTCTGGTACAAGTTGTGAAGTTGAATTCATCGAGTAGACATGAGAAATAAAAAGTGGTGCTACAGAATATTTATATGACTTGTGAATGAAAGTGGGAGATATTAGGATTTTAGATCGGATGTGGTTATTGGCACAAATGGACTAACAAAATAAATGGATGGATAATCAGTTGATTGGTTTCTGCATGGTGTATATGAATCTCTTATTTTAAAATTACATGGATGTGGATTCCTTCCATCAAGGTCTGAAGAACCGGAACTGGTTCTGGAACCGGTGGGAGCCGGTCCCATCTGATCCCACACATGCAGTAATATAGTGAGTTTTTAAAAAGAATGAAAAATATTCACATAAACTTACTTGCAATGGGATTCAAACCCTAATCTCTATGAGATTTAAAGTTTTAAACACTAATCAAGTCATTAATCACTTCCTTTCATTAGATTTGGAGTTTTTTTCTTTTTTATTTAAAAGAAAAGTCATATTTTATTTATTTTAAAGGACTGGTGATCTGGTCCGGGAACTGGCTGAATCCAGACCAGGGAGGGTCAGTTCCAATCCAGTTCACCACCTGCAGACCCTACTTTCCATGTCCAAATTAGAAAGATTAGGAAAGTGCGTAACTGTATCTTTCTTTTAGTTTTGGAAGGAGATGGAGAAGCAAATAGTCAGATGCCCATTTACATCCCATTTAAAAGTACTTCATCTATGCATCTTATTTTCAAATGATATCCTTGTTCATCCCCGATCTAGATTGGCCAGTTCTGCAGACACTGCTTTCCATGTCCAAATTAGAAAGATTAGGAAATTGCGTAACCATATCTTTCTTTTAGCCTTGGAAAGAGATGGACAAGCAAATAGTCAGATGCCCATTGACATCTCTTCTAAATGTACTTCATCTATGCATCATATTTTCATATGATGTCCTTGGCTCCTTGATACCAGTTCCCTCAAGGTAACAGTGGAGTTTCCTTAGAATTTCGTGTTTATGTCAGTCAAATGCTGCCTTTTCAGTATCAGTGTCCTATTTTCCTCCTCCCTATACTGTTGATATATTGATTTTATTATTTTATAATTATTGTTTTGTCTCGTACCATAGCTTTACCATAGTAATTAAATATCTTATGTAGCATATAAATTAACATTCTATACACCCTTCTCATGGTACCATATGCTTACATTATGTTTATGTTCTTTTCAGAAATTTGACATATGCCCCACAGTTGTACGTGTGGATTATATTCCTCAACATGTTGACATGGCAGCACTACGAGGAGGGAACTATGTACAACTTATAAATCTTGTTCCATGGAAGGTATATTTCCATTATCTGAAACATTTTCTCTTTCCTTTTTAAAATCTTTACATTAATCTCTTATGAACTCCTATTCTGATGATTTGGAATGCAACCGCACCCGACCACCAGTTTGATTTTTGTGTGGTTTGTAATGTAATTAATGTTTTGATATGTTGTATGCTTATTTTCTTAAATATCAACTATTTTATGTTAATATGTTGGAAATATACACATTTGTATATGTTACTATTTAAACATTTAGATGTGTGTAATGATGTACAGTACATCTTCCTTCATTTTCTTTTAATTCTTTTAATAACTTTGGTTGTGTTTCTACATACACATATATTACAATGCACACATCCACATATATAAGGATCTGTGTGCTGCAGCCTTCAGATCCACTGCCAACATTTTTGAACTTGTGTTTCATGAATGTTGAGAAGAGAAGAGGAGAAGAGAGTACATAGGAAGATGTGCACAGTGAGGCATCTGCAGTCTTGCGGTCAAACCACTGTAGACCCCATATATTGTGTTTTTATTTGTTTCTTTTCTCTAACAAGGTTACAAGACGGAAGTGCCCATGTAGGAAGGGGAACAGGCACAAGAGCTAGACCTAATAGCAAAGCAAATAAACAAAACAAAACAACTAAAAAACCCTGAGCAGAGTGCTAACTTCTATGCTGTTTGTTGGATGAAGGCATAGCGATTCAAGCATTCTTTCTCCATGCAAGTTTGTCAGTACAGGACAAGAATCACTTTCTGAACCTTGCTGGCATGCTTTTCCATGCAAACACTGGAAGAAAACCTCATTCATTTTTCTGAAACCCTAGCAATGCTCTTCCTCATGTCATCAGGTCTTTCACAGTCACTGTTATGGGTGCTTCTCATCCTCAGGTCTTCCTTGTCATGCCAATGACCACTCCGTGTGATGCGGGACAGCGGAGGAAGAGGAGGGTCAGGGGAAGAAGGAGGAGGGAAAGGTTGCCGGAGTCTCACCAGAGAGGGGGATAAGAGGCGGGAGTGTAGGCTTCACTCCCTCCCCTTCACAGGGACCACCTTGGGAGCTTCTTCTCAAAGCTCTCTCTTCTCCATTGCAGAGAACACAATTTGTTGACTGCCAATTCTTTTTTTCATTCATTCAATCAATGCCTTCGTATGTCTGGGTACAACCATATTTAAAGGAATTGGGCTACTCCCAATCCTAGTAGACTTCAAATTATAGACTCCAAAATAAAGACATATTCCTATCCCTAATAAGACTTAACAAATTAGAGACCTAAAAGAAGGAAAGTACAAAATCCTACCTAAATAATGAAAAGCTAATTGGACTCTAATTCGACTCTTTTGTATGACTTTACCCTTAGACTTAAAAATAGTGCAAAAATTGCACCAAAATTACAGAAAAAATAAAAAAACTCAAAATGGGCCTCAAATGGGCCAAACCAATTATGCAGCTCCTCGTTCCCCATCACTGTGTGTTCCTCCTCTTGTTAGCATCAGGTTTTCTTGTCCTGGAATGTACACTCCTGAAGTTGATCTCCTAGCATGCAACTGTGGATGCTCCAGCAACCATCTCTCGCTACTCCTCAGTGTCGAGTTTTTCAGTCTTTTCATCCAAAACCTATAAAATATTGCATCATTTTCTTCTTCCTTCCCTCTCTTGTCTGCCATCCTGCCCCTGTCCATCACCCACCTTCCCCAGCCATCTGCAAGAAGTAGAGACCAGAATAAAGAATAACCCCTGGCTAGGGCCCATCTCTCCATACATTTTATGGTATCAACTGCAAATGCCCAGTAAATTTTTTGGGCAATGAGGGTTTGCCTGGTGAACATTCAGATGCATGCCAGTGGCCATGATCTGTGTCATGGACTCTCTCTTACACTTGACTGGATAAGCCTCCGCATCCAGCCATCATCTCCGCCTCTTGCCAGATGACCATGCATATGCCAAAGGCTAGTGCCTTCCCTCCGTTTTCCATGATAAATTTCCATGTATGAGGATGGTGAATCAGCTGTGAGGATAGCCATTGGTCTTGCTGGTGGCAAGGATTCTGCTGGGCTGGCGGTGGGACAACACTGGCACATCAGGAGTTGGAGTCAAGCAGGTATGGTGATGCAGGGCTGCTGCAACTGGAAGCTGATGACAACGGAGACTGGAGCTGATTATGGGCCTGCTCATGGGGATTAGCTCAAGGGCATTCCTGTATGCTCAGATCAGCCTTCTCTCTAACAATAATTCCTTCATATGATAAACTCCTCCCCCCCCCTTCCAAATAGGTAAACTGTACCACTGTACCACCAATTTCATTAAGATAAATAGAGATTGTACAATTGAAAAATGGAGGAGAGATTCCTGACCACTTCAGACTTCAGAGTACAAGCAACTTGCTGATTACAATATGGCTTTCTTAGACCCAAAGTGCAGAATGTCTAACCACCTAAACAATGACCTGAATAAAAAACCAGTGGGTTTAGTCCTGTTAGAAGTTAGAACTGGGTAGGGCATAGGAGGGCACCACCCAGCTTCAAATTTTGTTGGAGGGTTGGAACCAAGTAAAACAATTCATGAACTATTGCATGTAGTAGGGCTGCCAACGGATATCTGATTTTTGCCTTTTTGATCTGTTTCCGCAATTTTTTATAGAATGTGAGACTCTAAAAAAGGCCGTCCAATAGCTTAGTGACAGCAGAAATAGATTTCTGAGTTCTTAACAGAAACGGAAACACCCATTTCCAAATTCAGTTTCCCGTTTCCGATATATATAATATCTTAACTTGTTTAAAATGCGAGGGCTATTTTGCAAAAAGGGGAAGAAGAGATGAGGGAGTCAGGTGAAACCCCATCTCTCAAACTCGCTCTTGTTGTCAGCCCCCAAAACCCACCCTACACAAGCCTGTGGCCTCCCACCATTGCCCAACCTCCCACTGTCTCCCAGCCAACCCCACCGCTGTTGCGCCGCCCCAGCAGTTCTGCTGCACATAGCCCCGATCACATCGCTGCCCTGCCACACTCTCGCTGCCTAACTGCACACAATCCCAAATTCCCAATCATGTTGCCGTTGAGCCATGCTCAAGTTGCCCGGCTGCGCACAACCCCAATCTGCAACGCACAGGCCGCTTGTGCGGTGCACAGTCCCACCCCAGCAGCCTGGCCACATTTCGAGGCCATACAGCCTGGCTGCCCATCAGCACTCCCCGCATGGCCAAGCTTCCCCTGTTAGCAATCCCACACAGCCTAGTAGCAGCTAGAAAAAAATGATAGATTATGACTATAATTTGTGGATTAGATGTACACTTGCAGATCTAATTATCCATGTAATTTAGTAGGGGTGTTCACGGTTCGGTTCGGTTTTCTCCATTTTTGGAGGAAACCGAACCGAACCGAATAAATGGAGAAAACCGAACCGAACCGAATTCACTGTTTGAACCGAACCGAACCGGTTCGGTTCGGTTCAAACCGAAATCTGGCATCTGGCATTTTTATGGCATTTCTGGTATTTTTTTATGGCATTTCTGGCATTTTTTATGGCAAAAACATGTAAAAAGGTGGTTTTTTGGTGGTCGCGAGTTTCGAACTCGTGACCACCAGGCGCGTGGAGGGCGCGCGCCGCCGCCCTCCACTGCGCTACCAATTTTTTTTGTATAATTTTATTATTTATATAATTATATATAGATATTCGGTTCATTTCGGTTTCCCAACCTGAAACCGAACCGAACCGAACCAAACCGGCCGGTTTTTCGGTTCGGTTTTTCGGTTTGGACCATATTTTGCACAGCCCTATCACGGATCTCTGAGTTTGTTATAACTATCAAAATATTGTTGCAATGTGGATTGACATTTATGTTTGAAATCATGTGGTTTGAGTTTATACTTTATAGATCTACTTGTCTATATAATTTATGGATTTATGAGTTTGTAACTATGAAAATGTTGATGCAATATGGAAGTTTCCGTTGTTTTTTCCCCATTTTTTCCATTTTTATTTCCGTTTCCGTTTTCCGATTACAAAGCGGAAATGGATGCAGAAACGGAAACACCCTTTTTTCGTTTCTGTTTCTGATATTTCTTATAGGATGTAGAAACGGAAACATTCATTTCCGTTTCCATCTCCATTTCATTTGAAGCCCTAGTATGTAGCCTGCGTCACCAACTTCTTATGGTATTTTCTTTATGTGTAAATGATCTCTGGTAATTAATTGCATGAGTTTGTATCAAAGCCAGTTTACAGCTTCCGTTCCTTATGTGGACTTTAAAAATTCACAAACTTTTTGGTTAATCTTCTTGCTTTCTCCTAGTGGCATGTTGGATTGTGAGAGAGAAAACATTGCTGATTGGTACTTTCATATTTAGGGAATTGACATACAGCTGAAGCCAGTTCATGCGGTTGGTGTGTATGGCTGGGGAAGTGTTTGTGAGACAGTTATTGGAGAGTGGTTGGAAGATATTTCACACAATCAGGTTGGCTGCTACTCTCATCTTTTTTTGTTATTTCATGTAGCCATTTGTGAAGGGTGCAATGGCATAATAATGGGTGTCTCTTTGTCTTAATGAAATGTCTATCATTGTGCAGGTTCATAAAATTTTGAAGGGCCTTACTCCTGTGCGGTCCTTATTTTCTGTCAGTTCTGGTGCAGCAAAACTTGTTTCTCTGCCAGTTAAGGCGTACAAAGAGGATCATAGATTACTCAAGGAATACAAAGAGGTAATGGGTAGGCCCTCTTTTTCGTCTATTAAAATATAATAACTTAGTGTTAAATTAAGCCTCATTATTGTCATCAAAATTATAATTCGTAATGTGATGTCGATTGCTACAATTGAATTGGTATAAAGTAAAATATCTGGAAAGTCGATTTAAATGGATGCTGAAACTCAGTTATCTTTTGCTATAGTCTTCCAATTTGACCTCGCCATAATAATGCATACATATTGCAACCATTGGCCCACTGGAACCCCTGGTAGATCACCAGTGTAGTGAACCATTTGATTGTCATCCATTGTGAAGGATTAGATATAAAACCTGGATTGATGCAGGCCTTGCAAGTTGCAACAGTTCTCTACATTTTCACTTTACCATTCTTACTTTGGCTTATAACACATCTGTAGTTGGTTTTCAACCTTGTTTTTTACTCATATTGTAGGTTCTTCCAGCAGTTGTCTCTTGTTGAACTTGATGAGATCATCTTATACATCAGAACTGGATTATGCTAATTGATTTTTCTTTTAAAAATATTCAGGAGCAATTGCTTTTCTTAGAAGTATTTCACTGGAAGCTGTTGGGCTAGGTGTGCATTTGGCTGGTGGGGCTCATGACCTTTTAATCCAGACAGAACATATCCTGACAAGGATTCCACCTTCTGTACCATTACCTCAAGATAGCATGAAAACAAGTGTAAGACGTAACCAGCCTAAAAATGCACGACATGGAATTAAACAGGTAATGCTAATATGAAGCATTATTAATCATACTTTTTCATGCTTTTCATGACATTGTTATTGATTTTTTGCATTTCTTCATAACCAAGGCTATGGCTCTGTACCTTTCTTGTAATAGGATGAGAATCATATGATGAAATGAGAGGCCTTGTGCTCTTAGAAACATTTAGGTTTCTGTCTGCACATGAGATAACTGCAATATTGCTAGTGGTTCTTGCTAACTTACCCATGCAATAATGTAAGTATTTTGGGCATGGAAAACTATATGGTGGGTTCTTGAATAGAGGAAAACTATATGGTGGGTTCTTGAATAGAATTCGTTTCTATGAAGGATTGATGAATAGAATACTTCTTATACTGAGGAAAGTTAAAAACTGAGAGAATGCTGTGTCACATGGATGAAGTTCACAGTTGTCACATAATGCTAGTTATATTATACTATTGTGGTTTTGTGCTTCCTATTTCTTTTGTTTAAAACAAGACAGTAAATTAGACTCTGCAATCCAATTCACAATCAACAATATTTTATAAAATAAAAGCTACAGAAGGCATTTCTAATAAGTCTTGAACTTTGAATCATTGAATATAATTGCCTTCAAAATTTGGTTTCTCTGAGGCCTTTACCAGAACTTCTTAAGGATGGAGATGAATGGTCTATACTAGGGACATTCTAATTTTTAGACTAGCCCAGGATCCCAGCTTCTAAAAGCCTAACCATATAGATGTTATTTAGGGCATGTTTGGTGAAACTTTTTAGTTGGAAGCAAAATTTGGCTTTCCATTTTCATTATGAACAATGTTGAGTGGGAGTGGCTGTATTTTGGATAGTTACATGTCAAACATTCCTTAACCACATTTAACTCAATCTAGGAGGTCTCGTCTGGAGCTTTCATTTGGAAGCTGAAGAACAGCCATGGAACAATATAAATGGCTTTGAAGACCTAATGCCCTCTTGACAAAAATAAAGGTGCTGAAAGTTTGGAAAACCTAAAAATGTTTCCAATGGGAAGCTGTACCCAAGGTTTGCCATATCGGATCTCGGCTTCGTCTCGGGAGGGTCAAAGAGAAGAGATCTCGGAGAGATCTCGGGAGATCAGGATAACATAAAAGTGTGGATCACATAGGTTCACATAGATAATTCCATAAGGAACATAGATAATTGCATACATTCTCAAGTGAAAAATCTCATGAGCATAGGTGATGATAGCTTAGGTTTGACCAAATCCTGAGAGGTCTCAAACAGACTAAGTGCTGTCAGTAGGAGAGTGGCTCCATTGGAGAAGTCATATGCACGTTTGACTTTTTTTACCGAACTTTAGATTTTTAGTATTCTATTGGGTTTATTTGAATTATGAAATTTTTAGATATGTCAAATTATGAAAGATTAGAAAGTCGCTATTTTGATGGAACCACCGAAATCATGATTTTCTTCTTGGATGGGAGAGTTGACTTTTTATTTGTAAGAGATGATTTTTTTGATATTTTTATTGGATTCAAATGGGGGGTACTTCCTTATTTATATGTAATATCTTAAGTAAATGTTATATTTGTAACATTTACTTAAATGATATTCAAGTAAATAAGGGGATCCTGACAACCCTGCTTGAAGAGGCATCTCGGCCTTCTCGTTTCTCGGGAACGGGCCGAGACCGATATTCTCGCGAGATCTCGCGAGAATCTTGCGAGATCTTGCGAGATTGCATACCATGGCTGTACCCATTAGTATACTCTTTTCTTTAAATTCCTTGCATTTTTTTAAATCAGGTGTTTGCTACGTCTTAGCTTGACTAGCAAGGAATTCCCAAAGTTCCAAGGTTGAAACTTCTATGAGTAGGGGTGTTCATAATATGGTCCAAACCGAAAAATCGAACGGTTCGGTTTCACAGGCCTCACAGTTCAGTTCGGTTTCAGGTTGGGGAACCGAAATGAACTGAATATACATATATAATTAATAATACATATTTATACAGAAACGCTTGTAGCGTAGTTGGTTGGGCGCGGTGGGAGCGCACCTCCGTGCGGAGGTCGCGAGATCGAGTCTTGCGACCGCCGTTAAAACCTTTTTTTTTGACAGATTTCAGTTTGGTTCGGTTCATGTAAAATTGGGGGTGAACCGGGCCGAACCGACCTGTGTTCACCCCTATCTATGAGTATGCAGTGAGTTGAATCCTACATATTAGTAAGGTACATTCACACATGAGTTGCTTGTACTCTGAAATGTTACCTGACATAATCAAAATTTAATTTATGATAGTTGTCAAATTTGTGTAGTCTTTTGGTTAGAAATTTGGCAGGTAGATGACAGATGTTTCCTAATATCATTTCAAGGATTTCTGTGTAGAGTATTTGCTTTCTTGTCGAGCAAATGAATGATGATAAAAGCCTGATGTGCAAGTAACTTCTTTTGTTGATGATTCAAATAGTTAGGAATTCATTCACAATACCTCTTTGATAACCAGATAGATAGGAAAACCCAAGATTTCACTTTTTCTGCTTTGGTTACAAACTTCTTATCCTAGTGGGATAACTATTCCTATTGAAACAATGGAATAAGTTACTAGACCTTTATCCTGGATAGACCATGGCTTACAAGTGCTTCCTATCTGGCTTTACCAAAGCAGTCTTTTCCATATCCCGGCGATTAAGGCTCAGATAAGTGCCCCTAAGACTGCTATGCTACAGGCTGGTGCTTTAAGGACTGCCATGGATTCAGGAAGCCCACATTGCTATTTTTCGGCTTTCATGGTCCATCTTGAAATATGTAAGCGATGAAAGAATAAATAAATGTGCTTGGATCCAACAGGCGTGCACAAAATGCTCAATTAATGCAGTACCTACTCTTCAAGAAACAAGATTTAGGCTAATAAGGATGCTAATACACACATAAGTAAGTCTTAAATTCCTATTTTTTGTATCAATTTCCCCATCTGATAAATCTGATCATCTTTTTCTCATGAGCTCATTCCTTGTCATCAACGAGCAACAGCTGCATCACATAGAATTTTGTGCTTTCCTAGTCAAGATTATAATCTGCGCAATGTGAAAAGATTTTCCCTCCTTGTAGGCTTATGAAAGTCTAAGTGATGGCTTTGGAAAAACTGCCTCTGCTCTTGTTGGGACTCCTTTGAAGACATACCAGCGTGGTGCTGGTGCAGGGTCTGCATTTGCTAGTGTCATTCGGGCAGCTCCTGTGGCAGCGGTCACACCTGCATCAGCTGTTGCTCGTGCTTTGCATTGTACTCTCCTTGGAGTGAGAAACAGGTACCTTCTTGGCTAAACTACTGGTCAGACTAAACCAGTTTTTCTGGAATTTTCAATTTCTCCTGTATGACAATTTGATGGAAGGAAACACTAAATCTACAAAAGTGATAACCGGCAAGTTACCTTTATTTGATTAGGTTTCGGATTCATCAAAATGGCATAGAAGAAGTTGATGCATATCTTAATTAATAAATTTGGATAACTATGAACCAATCACCAATGAATAACTGAGATCTTTCAACATGATTCACTTAGTTTATGACTGGTTGTCCTAAATTCCTGATGTGTATTTTCCTTTATTACATCCTTCACTTGTTGGCAATACTGTTAATCGATGATTATTTAGGTTATGAATATTGGCTGAGTGCGAACAGGTTCTTGGAGTGGTGTTTCTGCTAACTTTCTTGGTTCTTCTCATCTGCAGCCTAGATCCTGAACACAAGAAAGAATCCATGGAGAAATATCTTGGCTCCTCAAGGTCTTGAGGACAATCACCATGGTATTTACACATCTTGCTACCATGATAACTAGAATACGTTTAAAAAGTATGCCTAAATTCTACTCTTGCAACTTGTGTGCGTCGGGCTCACTCAGATGGCCAACCTGAATTTGATCCACTGGAGTAGAATTCTTCGAGTTGGTATCATAAAACCTGTATGATTTAAGGTTCTGCTTCCAAACAAAAATTTTAATTTCATTGCACCATCTGATGTATTTTCATCCTTCTTGATGTGATGCAGGTGTACAGTCATCCACTTTGCATAAAAATTGATCGTGAAATTGTATATAATGTTCATAGGCATCCCATATTTGGAATAGGCGACTCGTGTCAATTGCAATTGTACATATGCTTTTAATTTTGTGTAAAATCATTTTTTTTTCTTTCAATTCTTTGCCAGCGTGTCTGGCCTTAAACTTTTGTAAATCATTTTGCTGGGTGAATAGGGAGGGAGTGAAGGTGTATTTGTATGGGCAGGTGGTCGAAAGAATTTAATGTTGAGGAAAGGTTGGCACTGTATTTTCTTTTCTTTTCTTTTCTTTCTGTCCCGTATGAAAACACAACGTTTGGATTTTGTTTGTTCTCAGTGGTCGATGATCGCACTTAATTAGCGTTACAGGGAAGTAGATCAACGGCCATAGAAAGAGATTTTTATATGAATAGCTCAAATATTAAGGCTTTTCTTGATGTTAATTCCATGCTTGGTCTCTACCATATTCTCCTCTTTGCATGCTCTCATATCGTTGATCTCTTCTTTCTTCCCATGGTCCCCGGAAATGGCTTTGGCAACTCTAAATAGAGGCTGATGCAGCGTTTGATGCTGAGGCTTTTGCATATCCATGTACGTCCACTGCCCGTGTTCAAACATAGAGAGATACTTATTGCAATTTTCAAATGTACTTGAAAATACATTTTTGATCTCTCATTGGATGGAGATTGTGCCACAAGTGCATTGACCAACGAAAAAATGTAGAAGTGCACTACTAAATGTATTTGAAAAGTGTAATAAATATTTCTCTTAATCATATCGCTGTCCAACTTCCCATACTTTGATGTTCTCGTCCATTGTCTCTTTATCCTGGAGGGAATACTAAATAGCTCATCGTATTACACATTTGTCAGTGACTCCAAGTTCAGAAATTTACTACGGGGCTCACCATAGCATCTGCCCAAGGCTTTTCGGGTCTCTTATATGTTTGGTATTTGGATAGACTGGCCAAATACCAAACATATAAGCCTTAACTTCCACAGGTTACTACATGTCGGCAAAGGGAAACAACAGGCCACGAAAGGACCACTACATACTTGTCAAAAAAAGAAGGGACCAGTACATACTTAAACCCAATCTTCTCACATGGCAGAGGATGGGATGGAACGGGTCCTTGGCATGGTTCGCTGCTGCCAGAGATCAAATACGAAAGAAATGGCAGGTTTCAGGCAGGGACCGCTGGCCTCACAGTTGTTTGCTCCTCGCATAGTAGTCCTGCCTCCTGCGTCCCATGGCTAACGGGTGGTGGGCATTAGATGGTGTGTTGTTACGAGCAGAAGCATGAAGCTACAGTTGCAACGGCTACAACAATAGCTGAGCCAAGATAGTTGTTCTGTTGGTGGTCAAACCGGTTCAGTCTGGTTAGTTGTCAACGGTTCTAGACGGTTGGCTGTTGATAGTTGAAGACTGTTGAGCTGCAGTTGTACAGTTGAGCAACAGTTGTTCAGTTCTTATTTTTAGGAACATAATTTAGTTGTTTTTTTCTTCGTTCGTTTGGACCATTGGAGACTAGCCAATCCACTGTAGCTTAGCTCCACTCTGTACAACAGAATCATATAAGTAGATGATGAGAAAACCTTAAGGTCAAGCATTTGGCAAAATACTCTTCCAGTGTGTCCTCTTGCGCATATCTCTCTCCTTCTTTTGCTTTCTCTCTTTCTCCATTCTTTGAGAGCAATTCCCAAAGACGGATTCCACTGTTGGGGGCGAGTTCTTCCAAACTGTGCTTGGGAGAGTTGGATCATGTCTGTCGGCGGACGCACAACATGTATCTGCTGTCTCCCCATGTTCTTGGCAGAAATTGTTCTGAAGTATGTCGTCTCCTGTAACGATCACCAAAACCCGAGAGAATAATATAGTAAAATCATGATTTGCTGGAGTGCCAATTCGAGCCGAACCAGATTCACCCTGATTTGATCCTATTCAGTCTTATTTGCATGTGTCTATATATATATATATATATATATATATATATATATATTATATATATATATATGACAGATATGAGAATGGGTTGAATGATTAACATAGGATGACATGAAACTCATATCTTATTTACATTTCATATCATTTAAGTACATATTATAAATTTTTATAATATTTACTTAATATATTACATGTAAATAAAGAAGTACCCCACATTTGAATTTAATAAAAATATTAAAAAAATCATATCTCTTACCGATAAAAAGTCAACTCTTTCATAAAAAAAGGTATTTTAGTGATTCCATCAAAATAATGATTTTTTAATCCCTCATAATTTGATATATCTAAAAATTTCATAATACAAATAAACTCAATAGAACACTAAAAATTTAAAATTCGGTGAAAAAAAATCAAACGTGCATATGACTTCTCCAAGGGAGTCAATTATGAGAGATTAAAAAGTTGCTATTTTTATGGAATCACCAAAATCACGATTTTCTTCTTGAATGAGAGAATTGACTTTTATTGGTAAGGGACCTAATTTTTTAAATATTTTTATTAGATTCAAATGTGAGGTGTTTTCTTATTTACATGTAATATCTTAACATTTAATTAAGATATTACATGTAAATAAGATATGAGTTCCATGTCATCCCATGTGTAAATAAGGTAGGAGTTCCATGTCAATCATTCAGTCCATTCTCATATCTGTCATACATATGTTACATATATCTATGCATATATGCCTTGTATGTACATATATATGTAATATATACTCATTATATATATACACATGCGAATCGGACAGAATCAGGCAAATCACGAATCGAGTTTCCCCTGCTTCGCCCTGATTCGACTGAATCGGACTGTTTTGATTCGCCATGCCAAATCTTAAGTAAAACAAGAGTACATACTAGGAAACCCATGTAGAGGAACGCCTCACGTTGTGAGGGACCTTGTCATTTTAAAGTTTAAATTCACTAAGATAAGGTCTTAGCTGTACTTCTGTAATAAAAAATAAGAGGGTTGTGGCGAGGTCCTATAGCAATTAGGAAAATGTACATACTTATGTACATTGTTTTTTTTTAATTAACTTTTATACTTTGTTGTAAGCTATATTTGGAGAGTTATGTATCTAAGTTGTTAACCGTAAGATTCATGAGGGGTGCTATTCCTAATGAGCTTAGTAGTTGCCTCAAGGGATGAGCATTACACGACATAATGGACAATCTCCTGACACCTAGGGAACAATCACTCATTAGGTGAACTACTCGAATCATAATGGATATATATCCACTCTAAATAGCTAGCCTCTCAACAGAGTTATTGGAAGGAAGCAAGGTCACAAAATTAAAGAGACATCTTTTTTGGTACTAGTCTAGTGGCCAAAGCCACAAAGGAACCCCCTCCACCCCCACCTCACCTTCAATATTGGGAGAAATATTTAGTGCACATCTTGGTGTGCACTATGTTGGGCACACCCACTAGGGGTGTGCCATTTGGCCTTGGGGTTGAATTTTATAATCCCCCATCCCACTTTCCCAACCCAAGGCCAAATGACACGTCCCTAGTGGGTGTGCCCAACTTAGTGCACACCTTGGTGTGCACTAAGTATTTCTCCAATATTGGATATCGAACTCGAGCCCTCCCACCTCACCCCGGTGTCCATTCCACCAATGGCCGACAAACCACAAAAGAAACATCTAATTTAGACGAGAATTAAAGTCCATGGATGCATCCAAGGAACAATACTCATAGAAGAGAGAAAGAGAGAGGTGGGCTTCCATTTCTTACTCTTGATAGATGGGCACTTTGTTCCAATATTGGATATCGAACTCGAGCCCTCCACCTCACCTCGGATGTCCATTCCACCAACGGCCGACCAACCACAAAAGGACATCTAATTTAGACAAGATTAATTAAAGTCCGTGCATGCATCCAAGGAAACATGACCATATAGAAGAGAGAAAGGGATTGGGCTTCTATTTCTTACTCTTGATAGATGGGCACTTCGTTCCAACAATGAAAAGGTGCACTAGGCTTCTCGCCCTCTAGCACATGTCTTTACTCCTTTCAATTTCTCTTCTTGTCTAGTGAGTTGGACATTGGATCCACCGGCAACGTGTGATTGGCAAACTGATAGAGAAAGCCAACACTTGTCTCCGTAAGATAGCTCCTTTCTTGTTGGCTTCTCACTCTATTACGTAAATGTTTGTGTTTAGCTTTTCATTTTTTTCAGTACCCTAACTTACCTTTCCCCTCTATAGTTTGCCATAAATCAGGCTTTATGATTAGTATCAGAGATTTCTTTCTGAGGTAGATCCTTCCTAGGCAAACTTGGTCCTGTTCTAGCCACACATGGGAAGGATGGAGATATTATTCCAAAAAATAGAGTACAAAATTTGGAAGCTCGTGGAGAGAAGATTCTATATATGTACTATGCAGACGTGAGAGGGAAGAGGATTTTAGAAAATTTGCTTGAGTTCTAAAGCTACAAGTATTTTGCATTGTGCATTACATGCTAATAAACTTTTTTCTCCATGTGTCATGGTGCGAAGGAGATATAGGATAAGTTGAGGGTTATTAAGATCATATTTGGTATAAGAATAGAGAGTGAAGATATCTTTAAAATTTTGAGAATATCTTCATTTTATCTCCGATCTATCCTAATAACAAATATGTCTGAGTCTAAGATTAACCTAAATATGTTATCAAAGGTTAAAGTATCAGGGTCTCTTCGCGCTTGAAATAACCATTTGGACAAAGGTCTTTAGAAGATATGCACCGACAGAGAGCTAATGGGGGGGGGGGGGGATCTAAGTAACTGCCCACTTGTGATGCCCAAGGTCACTCCAATAAAAGAGATAAAAGATCTGAAATAATTCTCTTATTGACAAACATATCCCTCATGGCACATGAGATCTCTACAAAGGTAGAAAAAGGTTCTAAGAAGAGAAGTGATAGCTTTAAATGTTTTATCAACTATGACAATTTTCACACAGAGAAGGAGAGAGTGCAAAGATGAAGTTTTGATGGTTTCAATGTTTTGGGATGTTTCATGTAACTCACCCAAAAGGAAGATAATATAATGAGCTTTTTGCATATATATATCCCTACAAATATCAATATTTGCATGTATATCCCTAATCTACATCAATTATTTGAAATATCCATAATTTGTTGTAATGGTTGCAGCTATACCCTTTATAGGGATATATGTGGAAAAAAATTAAAAAAAATTGTTACATGTACCCCTATAAAGATAGGTTGCAACTATATGATAGATCATAAATATTTTAGATAATTGATGTAAGGAGATATACATACAAATAGAGATGATTGTAGAGATATATATGTAAAAATTATTAACATAATACGGGTTCAAAAAGAGGATCCGAGACACTAGCGGATCCAAAATTTTATTTCAGTGAAATCTTAATGGTGCACCCATATAAATTCAATAGAGTCATTCATAGTGAAAAAATTATCCCCTCAACATAAATTTTTTTATCTAATAGGGCACTACGCTAGATCCGCCCTGATCCGAGGGCAAGTACAAATGACTATGCTTTTAATTTGCAAATGGTGAGGACATATGAAAGTGAAATTCTTCAAGTTGGAAAGGAAAGTAGGAAAGAACACATCAAGAAGAAAGGGACATGCACCCACTTAGAATGAGATATAGAGCAACAAATATACGTAAGAGTGACAGCAATTGCCGGTGCATGCCCTGTGGGTTATGACACTGGCGATGTAATGCCCCTGATGTGTTCACCTCCTTTGAAGAACTTAACAAGAAGCTTACAATTTTACTTCAAAAACAAAAAACATAAAACTGAGTGGAGCAACTGGTCCGAAGAATCTTATTTCTGTTTTCCCCCCTCCTTTGAAGTGACATGATAAGAAGCGTACATTCTATACAAAGTTTTTTTAGCTAATGTCATGGTTTGTCGTATCGAATTGATATCGTGTTAGGTATTTTCGATCTTAGTATGGTTGGGTATAAATAATAATTTTTTGTAATAATAAAAACTTAATATTTATATATTAAGTCAATTAGATTAATATAATATAATATATTATATGTCGTACCAGACCATATAAAATTCAATTCGATCCGATAAACAGTTCAACCAAAAATTTTACGTCTCTTCCCAAAAGTTTACATCATATCACAACTTTTTCCTTCTACCTGGCCCAATCACTGCATCTACATCCATAAGACTAGAAGAAAAAGATGCCATCAAACTTGATCGGAACGACACATGGATTATATTTCTTGTCTCAATAAAGTTCATCCCAATGCTTATCCATCCATCAATGCTATGCGATCTTTTCCAACGTAGAAACATCCCAACAACAGGAGAATGGAACGTCTTAACATCCTTGTGGGCCGTCTAAGATATGTACGTTTGACTTGTTAAGCATTGTTTGATGTGTACTGGTTTCTACAAGCCCATGTTGAAGAATCTGTAAGAGAGAATAATATATACTCGAAATTTTCTTCCTTTTTATTCTTTCTAAAGGGGGAGAAATTAATGTAGGGTCCATTTATTGACACGACTAATAAGAAGCATTTTATATGTATACAGAGATTAGCCCTTGCAATTTAGAAAACAGGTATTAAATTTTGAATTCGAAAAAAAGTGTGTTCAGAAAATATAAAGTTGTAAACAAATTTCAAATGTAGAAGAGTTAATTTGTAAGCATTTCGGATTATAGGGGGTCACAAACTAAAAATCTCGTACATATCTTATACAAGTAATATTGGCTATCAAGTTGTGCAAATTACCGGATCAACTTGCAAAATTAAACTCTCTTATTGACCCGATCCAACATAATTATATAACTCTCATCAGTTAACATGAACATCTTCGTTTGCCATATGAAATGTAAAAATATCCTTGATACATCTAGATTTAATACGATCTGTATCGAAATGTACTATAGGATCATAAGCTCTAATTCAATCTAGATTATATTAAAATTATAAAAATAAAAAATCTAATCAAAATGATTTAAGTCTCGGATATAATACGAATTAGATATTTTCAAATCAGTACAGTCCAATACATCTAACCATAAATATAACTATAAGTATTTGGATACATATGAGAGAAATTTTTGACAAAACATAAATATAAGAGAAATATATGCAACTGTGATAATTTAAAGGGGGTATATATATCTAGAAAAACCACATTCATCCCTCCGACATGGCTAGACTCCGCATTATAGAAAATATTAAAATAGTCCTCAATTTTGTCACATATTATACACAGATACACTGAAACTAGTGTACGCAGAAAATTATTAAAAACGGAAGGGGGCCCACCCGACAAACTCCGTGAGGTTGCCGCGCGCCCATCAATCCGAGGCGTCGCGCCCACGTGACCACCCCCGTTTTCGAGTCAGGCGACTACGGATCTCGCCGCGGGCCCCACACGCACCCCCCCACGAAACACGCTTTTTTTTGGCGCAGCGAAGGTCCAAGGACGCGCACGGCCCACCCAGCTCAGCAGCACCTGCGCCGTGACACCTTTCAGCCCCTGTGCTTCCAACAAATTACGATCCTACCACCGCCCAGCGGCGGAAGTAAGGCGAGGGCAGTTACGTCTTTTCGGACATCCTCGTCTGGCGCTCGTCCGTAATCCCGACCGTCCGGCTGTCCGCAAAAGTAAACATACGGTAATCAAGACGCGGGAAAAATATTTAAATTATTTAATAAAAAAACAGTATCATGACAGAAGAAATAGTTAATTATTTCATAAACAAATAATGTTCTAGAGATTCATAAAATAAACAAAAAAAAGACGCGGATTTGCGGGGTAGGGGTGAGGAGGTTGCTCCTCCTCCATCCTGATCTGGTTCGATGATTGCCTTTTTTAAAAAAAAAAATGCACCGGCAAATGGTCTTTTTTTAATGGGTAATGGAAGAGACCTGGTCAGATGCTGCCCACCCTCCTCTCATGTCCCAACACAACGTTGGGGGTTTAGGGTTCCTCATTACAATGTGAAGATCCACAGGGTAGCAATTTTTTATTAGAATAAATAAATAAATGGTTTAATGGGTGAGTAATTAAGAGAGTAGTAGTGGTACTGTAAAGGCAAGGGTCAGCTAAAATGTCAGTGTTGGAGAGAGAGAGAGAGAGGAGAGAGAGAGGAGAGAGAGAGAGAGAGAGAGAGAGAGAGAGAGAGAGAGAGAGAGAGAGAGAGAGAGGAGAGAGAGAGAGAGAGGTGGGCTTGGGAAGGAACATTGTAGTATAAATCATTCTAACAAGTAATTATCCTTGTTTTCTTTTAACTAGGCATATGGGTGTTTCTGATGCCTTACGGGGAGATTTGTCTTTGTGGGTAATATTAAGTTGTCAATAATTTTTTCCTTCTCTTTCTCTTTGATTTAATAGTATGACTGATACTTCAAAAATAATTAATAGTAGTCTTCTACATTAGGAAAAGTTAAAAGTTCAACTCTTACTGGCACAAAGTTTATAAAGAATTAAAAAAAAATCTAAAGAAGATGATGTTAAGAATTTAACTCTCATCGGATAATGTAATAAATTAATATTTTTAAAAAATGATATTAATTTTTTGTTTGAGAGAGATATGACCTATTCGATCGTATAGTTAAATAAAAAATATTTATTGCAACAACGAGGTTTAACAGATTGGGCAGTCACAACAAACTTTCTTAGAGTAGCTATTATTCATACTATATGTACTAGCTAGAACAATATTTATCTAATTCTCCTTAGAATAACATCACGGTTAATTATGAAGTCACCCAACCACTTATTTTAGCCTGACCTAATCAAAGATATGGATACTATCCAACCACTAAAGCACAGAAAGTTTCAAAAAGAAATTCCAACATAAAGTTTAGGCAACTTTTGATATTGTTCACTACCCTACACAAGCTGCACTTTATATTAATGCACATATTCTAATACATAAAAGTACAACAATCCAATCTAGACACATTTCTTAACTTGTAAGACGCGTAACTACAATTACAAGTTGTGATCTTAATTTGTGCGCCAAGCACACTCAAAACAAGCACCGTTCTGCCAATGGAGATTTGAAATAATTTTTTTTTTATCAAATCATAATTTCATATTGTTCTTCTCTTTCCTTCTAACGATATTATTACTCAGGTTGCATCTCCTTGATCAGAATCTTAGTAGTAACACGTTCTTCTAACAAATATATGCTTGAAGCCATTAAGTTAGAGAGGCGGGGGGTTTGTGTAATAGATCGAAGTTAAAAATAAAAAAATCACAATTTTCTGTATCTATTTTTAATAAAAAAAAAAGAAATTTTCAAAAGAAAATTGAAAGTTTAATTGCAATGCAATCTTTTAGTGGGTACAGAATGTAGTAGGTGCAATATTAAAGGAGAAATGGGTAGAAAGCATTCCTCGATATTTTATTTGATTGATCAGACGTCATAATTATCCGACCAATTAAGTAGAATATCAATATTTTTTTAATCTACAAACAAGTAGAAATGTTTTCTTATAATAAGAGGATGGTTATAGAGACGACAAGTAACAAGCAGTATTAGAAGAGAGAGAAAGTTGAAGAGAAATTAAAAAACACGTCCGAAAATTTTACACTCTTAAAGAAATCTATAAAAATATGTAAATTATTTATATATCATCAAAAAAAAAAGAAAATAAAAAAATTAGATGCAAAAACATCTATTTCTATTTTCGTTAAAGAAAATAAGAAAATGGGTTAAAATACTTCGAAAAATTAATGGTGTTAGGGAGGAGGAAGAGGTCTTGCGCCCGTTCGTCTCCCTTCTTCCCTTCCTCCCACCACCAGGACCTGTCAGGAGAGGGAGGGAAGAGAGAGAGAGGAGACCGGCGGGAGAGGGGAGGCTAGTCCTGAGGCTGTCATATGTCTCTCCTCACAAACCTTCTCCCCGCACGACCTGACCTGACCCGTTCGTTCGTTCGTTCCTCCGGCCGGCCGCTTCCCTTCTTCCTCGAAGACCAAATCTTCCCATTTCCTCCTCCCTCGCGTGTGGTCGTCTTCTCTTCCTCTCTTTCTATTCTTAATCGTTTCTTCACAGCTCTTGCAGCTGCAGGATTCCACCAGCCACACAACATCTGAAGACCTCGGGCAATTATAAAAGAGATTAAAATAACTCAAAATAAGATTAAGAATTCATGTATGTAAGACCAACAAGCTCTGAATAAAGTTGTAAATAGATTTGTAGAATTTTTTGTTAGGCTAATCAAATATCAAATAACGTGTCATGACATTAATTTAATTCTAAATGGATCAATAAAAAAGCACTCTTCGGTGCTCTTACAATAAATATTACTCATCTTTAGAAGAGTAATTAAAGAGATGGGGAGTGTGGTGGGTAACAATAATATATGAACACAGATTATATATTGATGAGCAGCTCCCCTGAAAATTAAATCCTGGTGGATCCTCAGTCAAACAACTTTGATTGTGAGAGCTTAATGAATCAATTTATAATTTGTCAATGTAAGGTAAAACTCTATTCTTTTGTTGTTGTTGCAATGTCTGCCTCAATTAATATCATGTCAGACATTAAAAGATATTCCAAGATAACGATGGAGAAATTTAAGACATGATGGAAAATACATCACCTTATATTATATATATATATACTATATATATATATATATATATATAATATAATATATATATATATATATATATCCGGCTCTTGTGGTATAATCTCTCAACCAATCAAGGAATCACTTGTTTGATTAATGATATATCTGACAACGCAAAGACACAAATTAACGTTCCATATGCACCTCATTAGAAAAGTAGTTTTTTTTTTGGGTTCTATCTCCCCTTATTTACTTTTAGACTCGTGTGCATCCAAAAGATTAAGAATTAACATATTAACGAACTAATAAAATTATTTATCAAATATGAATGTTGGAAACACCACAACATGCTTCCGAAACAAAGAACAACGTTCAACAGCATGTTATTGTTATCTGCCATATTAACTCGTAAGAAATCGAGAGAGAGAGAGAGAGAGAGAGGAGAGAGAGAGAGAGAGTTGGGGAGCTCTGGATTTTGGGGCTATAGTTAATAATAGTAATAGAAGGGATCACCACAGGACCGGGTCGGAAGGCAAAGAGAGGGGAGAGAGAGAGAGAGAGATAAAGCTGGGAAGGGGAGATAGGAGCGGCCACCTCCACTCTGAAGCAATCTCTTCCTGTTAGCGTAAGGGAGAGCGCAAGAAGGCTAGAAGGTGCTGCCTCTGCATTCAGGGACAGAAGAGGGAGGTACCGTTGCGAGGAGAAAAGAATAAAGGAGCACAGGGAGGAACTGTGAGTGGCACACGTAAAGGAGAGGTCTTGGGTTCATGGGTCGCACTGCATCACCTGGCCCGCTGCGTTGCTTTTTGTTGCAGAGGTGGAGGGACGAACGGAGTGAACAGTGAGAGGAAGCAGGGAGAGAGAAAGAGAAAAGAGTATAATATTCTGATATCCTTCTCTGCGAAGAGGGAGAGAAGTGGGAGACACCTTCCTCAGGTATGGATGTTTTGCTATGCTCTCTCGCAGCTGCATGTTCCTTTTTTAATAGTCTAAGGAAGAGTTGGCCATGTGGGAAGAGTTGGCCGTGAGGAGGGGGAGTGGTGTTAGATTCTTGCGCCGTGTTGAGAGGTGGGTTTGTGTTAGGGGAGCATGTCGATGGGCTCGAGTGGTTTCCTTCTCCCACTGCATCCCGCGCCTCTTCCTCCCCTTTCTCTACTTCTTGAAGCCTTCCTTCTGGTACATGTCTGCCATGGATCACTGTCTGAGGTGAAGGGGAAAAGAGGGTTCCTTGGGGACCAGGCTTAATCTTCTGTAAGAGCTAATAGGAGACAGCAGGTGGGTTTTGCTCTTTGCTGTTATTGCGGCCTCCATTTTTTTGTTCTTGGTATCTTTTTGATCCATCTGCTTCGTCGCGGTGGTGGAGGTCTGGTCTGGTCTGCAAGGGCTAGGCGTCAACCTCTTTCTGTTTGCCTCCCTTTCTCTTCCTCAGTTTATGTGGCCATTGATGGGTTCTGTCTCTCAAGCTTTCCTCATATGGCCAGGAGTTTTCCATGAGGAGCCCCTGGCATAAATCCTGCAATAGCCGTTTCTTGGATTTTTTTTTTCTGCTGTATTCTGGTAATAGCCGGTGCCTATTTCCTGATTAGTGCCAGTTTCTTTCCCTCTTTGATTATTTTGTCCCATTGGAGTTGCACGTTATTTGAAGTTTACCAGATCCGGTTCCTAGAATGCTACTGCTTCACCTCTTCTGGATAACATCCACTTATGTGATCAAGTCCTGTTGGTCTTCATGCAATTTTAATCTTTGATATTGCTGTTCGTTTGTCCCCAGAAGCTAAGAATACATCACCACTTCCTCTAGTTGGTGTAGATGGCAGATCAGATCCATTCTTCACTTTTCTTTTTTGGGACCCTTTTTAGAGATTGCAAAGTTTTTCCTTTGGAGAGCATTTTTGACAAATTACCTGTTATCCATAAAACTTTATCAAGTTTCCATTCCTGGACATTCACCCTTGCTTTTGCTTTTTGATCGTTTGGAGAAGCACAACAGGCTAAGCTCATTGTTATCTCTCAGGCCTAATGGCGAAGGAGTATCCTGGATCTCCAAAGATCCATCAGCTGGAGTCTAAGAGGAAGCGCCTGACCTGGATATTGGGTGTGAGCGGCCTCTGTGTGCTTTTCTACATCCTGGGGGCTTGGCAGAATACCACTCCAACTCCATCTGCAGTCTCATCCGATGTCAAGGTCGGATGCAACACCGGATCTCTTGAGGGCAATTCACGCCCCCACTCTGTTGGGCCATCTTTGTCATCGTCGTCCTCAGGGGCCAAGCTTGATTTTGAAGCTCACCACCTTGTTGGCATCAACGAGACAGCTTCTGGGATTCAGAAGTTCCCAGCATGTGGCATGGAGCACAGCGAGTACACTCCCTGCCAGGATCCAAGGAGGGGACGAAAATTTGATAGGAAGAGGCTGGTTTACCGTGAGCGGCACTGCCCAGAGAAGGATGAGCTTCTCCAATGCTTGATTCCTGCTCCACCAAAGTACAAGAACCCTTTCAAGTGGCCACAGAGCAGAGATTATGCTTGGTATGATAATATCCCTCACAGGGAGCTCAGCATTGAGAAGGCTGTCCAGAACTGGATTCAAGTGGAGGGTGATCGGTTTAGATTCCCAGGTGGTGGTACAATGTTCCCACGGGGCGCAGATGCTTACATTGATGACATAAATGCACTCATTTCTCTCACTGATGGTGGCATCCGGACAGCACTTGACACTGGATGTGGGGTAAGGCAATGCAACTCCTTGACTTTAACCTCCCTTCTCCTGATAGTAGCATATGTACGTTTCTGAGATTGCTCTGTGATCTATGAAGGTAGCAAGCTGGGGAGCATATCTTCTGAAGAGGGATATCTTGACAATGTCATTTGCCCCTAGAGATACACATGAAGCACAGGTTCAGTTTGCCTTAGAGCGAGGTGTTCCCGCTATGATTGGAATAATGGCAACACAGCGAATTCCATACCCAGCAAGAGCCTTTGACATGGCTCATTGCTCACGATGCTTGATCCCTTGGTATGAGTATGGTAAGACCTATCATTGCAAATACTGGTATATGTTAGCTAAATTCCTTGTTTTTCAGCTATTTGAATCAATCTTATCCACCCGGTGACGTTAGCCAGATTTTGTAATTCTCTGTGTACTTTAGATCTTATTACCTCTCATAGTACCAAAATTATTTTCATTGTCAACTTATCATTTTACATTTTACATGTTACTTAACAGAAATATGATGGTTATCCCTAGCACTATACTCATATTTTTGTGAGTACTTGTCTGATAATGAAATTGGGTAATTGTGCATCTTCTAGAAAGTCAGAAATGTCCTCTATAACTAGTTATTGTTGCAGAAATACGAACTTTTTGTGCCTTTTTTTTCTCATTTATTCTGCCACCCTAGATTTCTTGATTTGTACTTATTTGGGAGAATCTGCATCCTTTCCTTCCAGGTGGGTTATACCTGATTGAAGTGGACCGGGTTCTGAGGCCAGGAGGCTATTGGATCCTCTCTGGACCTCCAATTCATTGGAAGAAGTACTACAGAGGTTGGGAGAGAACTCAAGAAGACTTGAAGGAAGAACAAGATAAGATTGAGGATGTGGCAATGCGGTTGTGCTGGAAGAAGGTGATCGAAAGTGGTGATCTTGCAATTTGGCAGAAACCCATCAACCACATTGAGTGCATTGAGAACCGAAAGGTCTACAAAACACCTCATATCTGCAAGAATGACAATGCTGATGCTGCTTGGTAAAAAACTTGAACACCAAGTACTCTTTTACCTGTTTTATGAGTCTCAAAGAAGGATGATCATATTCCACCTTAAAGCATTATATCTCATGTGTTCTTCCTGGCTGGGCAATGCTCACTTACTCTGATTCTTGATGTGTCTAGGTATAAGAAGATGGAGACTTGCATTACTCCACTGCCAGAGGTGAACAGTGCAGATGAAGTTGCTGGTGGAGCATTGAAAAAATGGCCTGAGAGGGCATTTGCTGTACCTCCAAGAATTACTAGTGGGTCTATCCCTGGAATTAATGCTGAGAAGTTCCATGATGACAACAATCTATGGAAGGAGAGGGTAACATATTACAAAAAGATAATTCCACCTCTACCACAGGGACGATATCGGAATGTGATGGACATGAATGCTAACTTGGGAGGGTTTGCTGCAGCACTGGTTAAGTACCCAGTCTGGGTAATGAATGTTGTTCCTGCAAGTTCAGAACATGATACACTTGGTGTGATTTATGAGCGAGGATTTATTGGAACCTACCAGGATTGGTGTGAAGCTTTCTCAACTTACCCAAGGACATATGACCTCATACATGCAGATGGTGTATTCAGTATGTACCAGGACAGGTAAGCAATTTGAGCAAGAAAGTACAGTACCTCATAATATATGCCCTTTTGAGTCTCTAACAAAGATTTATCTAGCATTTTGGTTTCACTAAACTGAACAGCAGAATCCATGTGCCTGAAGGGACATCAGCAAGGTCTGTAGTAGGATCATTGTTCTATTCCGTTGCCCTTTCCAGAGTTTCTCTTGATTCAGCAAGTTTACCATTTTAACATCTGGATAATATTTTAAAGAAATCTCCTTAGGATCCTCCCCGTCTTATAAATTTAAAAGTTATATGAGCTTTCGCTAAGCTTACTTAATGCCTCATACTTTTCTTTCAGTGTATTTAACTATAATAATGAGATCTAAAGAGAAAATTGTTATGATGTCTTTTCCTCACAATTTTAGCTATTTGTTGAATCACCAAGAAGTAAAGTTTCTCTGGCATTGTAAGAAGGAAAATAATAACTCATTAACAATTATATCGTACTAAGTTTGTCGGAAATGATTGCAGGTGTGATATAACACAAATTCTTCTAGAGATGGATAGGATACTGAGACCAGAAGGGACTGTGATATTCAGGGATACAGTGGAGGTGCTTGTGAAGATTCAGGGTATTACAGACGGCATGAGGTGGAAGAGTCAGATCATGGATCATGAGAGTGGACCTTTCAACCCTGAGAAAATACTTGTGGCTGTCAGGACTTACTGGACCGGCGAAATGACTCAGAAACAATAAAAGTGCTGTATCTTTGCTTCTTTTTCATCTCATGATTTTGCTCATCTTTCATCGGATGTCTTTTACAGGGTTGATGCACTGGCTGTCCAGAATGTACTCTCACATCTTCATTTTTTCTTTGAACTTTCCATGTTCACCTTTACTCCACCTAATGCCTGTGTCTTTCAGAGCCCTGTAAATATGAGGGTGAGGCTGGGGTCTAGGAAGGTAATGTCTAGTTGTCCAGTGGTTGGTAGGTGGGCAGAAGACAGGAAGGTCGATTCTATTGCATCCCTTACTGCAATGTTTGTGGGGATGGGTTGTGTCATTTGATAATTTGGATTCAAAGTTACTGTTAACTTCGAAATATTCTTCAGGCAGCCGGCCAAACAGGGGAAACCATAATTTGTATCTTACCTGAATTTTCCACCATTGTGCTACTATACTGTGGGTTTTAGCAGGGCCACAAGTCTATGATTTTCTGTGTTTCTTGAGTTGGATAGAAGTATGGGGCCACTCTTTCGTCTTCTTCTTCCTGAGTTGATGTGTTGGGCTGCCCACCACGAGGGCCACATCCTTGTCTTGTTTCCCTTCAGTTTTTTTTTTTTTTTTTTTGTTAAAATAACGAGGCCACCAACTTTGGATGGACTGGAACAGCAAGCACTGGATTTGAGTAAGCTCTCAAGTATACTCTCCCCAATCCCTTGTGGTAGGGTCCTGTGTCTCCCAGGATGCCCCCTTTTTCTCCATGCAGAACCCACCTACCTCGGGGGTGGGCAGCCATTAAATGACAAAAGCCTTCTACAAGATGTATGGCCCCTGTAGCTCTGATGGAGGGTTTTAATCATGAGAATTCAAGTTAGCAAGATGGACTCCGTGATTGCTTTCTTCCTCAAAAGGTCCTGTTGCCTTGTCATGTTATTGTTATCCAGATGTGAGCTTTATTGCCATGATTGCTTGCTTGCTAAGGGTTTTAGGCCATTGGGGTCTTGAGCCAAGTCCCCACCTTTGTTCCAAGGGGGGCTGCATGGTCATGGTGGCCTGTGCACTGTGCCCCACATTTGGCTGGAAAGGGACTGGGAAAGCTTTTGGTCATAGTTTTTCCTTTAATGAGGGGTCCTGTTGGGTCAGTCCCCTCGTCCCTTCCACAGTGATAGTGGGTAACTTTCTGGCCGGTTTGGAAACTTTGTACGCCATCTTTCACAGGGCATATCTTAGCACACAGACAGGTGACGTCTTTGTGAACAATGGCACACGTCCAGCGTTGGTACGGCGTTTAAGTGGCGTTGGGTTCTGGTTCGAGTTGATGTAAGTATATTGATATTGGAATTACTTATTAAGATCAGCAAAAAGAATATATAATTACCGTGAAAGTTTGATTTTAATTTTACAAATTAGACAACTTTGGTTTTGGTTTTTTATTGTGTTCCACACGGACTAAAAATTGGGGATAAAGGATGTTACAAAGAGTTACAAGACTCTTGGAAGTCTAGTAGTAATTTATGGCATTTCGAATTTGAGGGCTGCAACATGATTCATGTTTGTGGTACTTCAAATGTAAGGAAAGCTGTTTTGTGCATGTATCTTAATTTACAGAAAGGTTTATTGCATTTGAGAATGTTCAGTAAGTACAATCTACGTAAGATTGTAGTCTATGTGGCGCCCAACAAGGCGCCACATATTTTTTTTTAATTTATTTTTTTTTATTTTGGAGTCTAACCCCTCTATTTTGGAGTCCAATTTTTTATTTTGGAGCTTAACTTTCTATTTTAGAGTCTAAAAAATAGTTGTACTCCAAAACAAAAGACAAGTTAGGTTCCAAAATAAAAAGTTGGGCTCTGAAATAAAAAAATTAGGTTCCAAAATAGAGGGGTTGGACTCCAAAATAGAAAAGTTAAAATTAAAAAAAAATCATGTGGCTCCCAACAAGGCGTCATATGAGTTGCAATCTTACGTGGATTATATTTACTGCACTTCATCTCTATTGAAATAATTAAAGCCTTTTGTCCGTTGGAGAATCTATACGATCTTTCATAATTATTGTTCATCATGAAATTTGATTCTATTCATCCAAGATCTGCCTAGAAATTTTTTTTTTGTGACAAGAAAAATAGTGGTGGTACTGAAGTTTATGAGATAAGGTGTTTACTATCATGAGATCAGGTCTTCACTAGTCTGACTCGCTTCAAACCATCTAGATCGACGTGGAATAGTGTGCCTAAACTTACATAAATATTTTGTCCATCATTTATTTGACATCTACCTCAGTTTTTATGCCTTTTCTTAAGCACCACTGCAGGGGGACTCCCATCTTGTATAAATGGTAGTTTACTAGAAATGGAGAAGTGAAAATGACACAATAACTATAGAAAAAACATATTTATAGGGAGAAAATAAGTACTGTATATCAAGGAGTGGTTTAGTAGTAATTCTTCAGGAAGAGATCAGAAGTTCAACTTTAATCGATAACAATTTATAAAGTTTTTTTAATTTTTTTTCTAAAGATAGTTTTAAGAGTTCAACTCTTATATAATAGACTAATATTTTAATAAATAAAATAGTTTAAAATAAGTAATAAATGAAAAGAAAAAGAAGAATTCACTTGCATGGGATACATGAAAATTTTCAAAACAAGTACTTAGATCTTCAAATATAGAAAGTACTGCAACATGGAGGTCCTCTTAAGGAATCTCAATTGTTTGCTCTAAATTCAGTGGAAAGGAGGCCTAACACTTTGGTTCATAATTTGGTGCAAAATTTATCATCCTTCCTCTTTTCAGGATACTTTCCCAACATTTGTGATAAAGAGCAAAATGATAGCCAAGTATTGATTGCTGGCTGTCATGATAATGTTAATGTTAATGTCCTTTGGAGAATGTTTGATACCCAGAGGAGACTTCTAAAGAGACAAGTAGTCTATTACACAAAAAAAAGATTTTGTGCATTTTTAAAAAGTACATAACTACAAGTCACATGGGTAAAAAACTCATGTGGGACCATCCACATGGGTTGGCAGCTCATGTGGCATCAAAAAAATTAGTGTCACATGAGTTATTTGTCTATGTATCTTACACTTGTGTACTTTTCAAAAGTGCACAAAATCTTTCTCATTACACATATCCTTTCTTTTGATAGTGTGTAGTCACATCTCACTTTAGACATTTTGTTGTGAGACGCTCCTAAATTAAGATATCTTCATTATATTGCTCATTTTTCAATAGTTTTTCTGTTTAAACCTTTGGAAAAATAGCTCGTCGATCGAAGTTAATGTATTTCCTTCTGAAATTTTATCATAAACCTGTTAAATTGTCTAGATCATAATTGTGAATTTTTTTTCGTAAAGAACTTTGTCCAATTTCATTAATTAATAAAATCATCAAATTATAACATTGAAAACGGGGATGGCACACCGCGGAGAGTTCAGAAACATCAACAGGACGGTCCCCCTTACTTAATTTCTGGTCTTTTATATGCATTCCCCCATAATTGTCATAATATATCACTAAAACAAAAGTACTTCTCATATATCAAATATTACACTAATGTATATATTTATTCTTATTACACTAAAATATGCTATAAAACATAATAAATTTTAGATTTTTTTTTACATATATAACTCTTTGTAATCTATCGATATTCCAAATAACACCCTCAAATCCTAATATGTAAAAATAATCCCCTAAAATCTATTGCTGTATGTCAGGTTAGAGAGAGAGAGAGAGAGAGAGAGAGAGAGAGGCCCATCAACGTCGCTGCCGTACTGGTCCATGCACCATGTTGGATGGCCGCTGGAATTGCTGTGGCGCTCGCCATCTTCCCCGGCTATGCATGCATGCTGCCGTCGGCTGGACGGTGTCAACAACCGGCGGCAGCTCGAGCGCGATCACCCACCCTGCGCGTTGTCACGTTTTGGATTCTTGCGAGCAGCCACGACAAAGTCTTAAGATTTTTCTTGTCAAGGCCAATCACATCAGCCAATCGCCTTCCTCTCTCACCAATTGGAAGCAAGTGAAGAGAGCCACGTAATTTTGTTTGAGAAATATTTGTTACATTTGTTAATTATAATATTTAATATTTTTTTATTTTTTATTAGGTGGATATAATATGCGGGATATAATTAATATGCCTTCAATGCATTGGCAACTAAAGAAGGTCAAAAGTATATTAAAAAAGTATAATTATAAATACAACATGTAAACATTTCTCTCTCTCTCTCCCTTGGTTATGACAGAGAAGATAGCATTGTGGGACGCCAGAGATTTGGGTTTAAATTCCATGTTTCACTTATAGCATCTTTTTCTTTTAAGGCTATCAAATTCGGAACTCACTACTTTCGAGAGTAAATATAAATCAGGTAAATGAGCAGAAGCAATTGAAAAGAGCAAGCATCACCGTTTTTCTTTTTTCCAATACCAGGGCATGTGGCAAAATGGTGTATAAGGATATTTATTTCGTAATCAAATCAAAAAATCTAATCGAAACGAACCGAAATAATCATTGATGTATCAGGTTGAGAGATTTGGGTTTAAATTCCACATCCCATTCATGCTATCTTTTGTTTTTTCAAAACTACCAAATTTTAGTCTCACAAACCTTGCAAGATGGCTTTTTTTTTTCTTTTTTCAAAACTATCAAATTCTGAACTCACCATCTTTGAAAATTAAATATGAGCTAGGTAAACCTTAACTCCAGCACAGTAATATAGAAATTTACAGGAAATTTGAAAAGATATAGATTTAATTAAATCCCACACTCGAGTTAGGACGTGGGAAATTAAATGGGAACCATGTAAAATAACCAACCCCCTCCCCGCGAGCATTACTTACTATTCTCCAAGAAACTTTTATTACAGCTTCCAGCTAGCTGGTCTTGTTTTATGTCATGGACCTTTTCTTTTGTCGCATATGTCTGATCGAATCTAATTAAAGGTCACGTCCAAAGGGTCCATCAATCTGATAATTTAAGCTAGGTGTTTTTACAAGTTAAAAATAATGGATTTTTTTTAAAATAATCTTCTTTTGATCAATATTTACCATAACATACTCAGTTTTAACATATATATACAAAAATATGTCTCATTCTTGCCATGCCAATAAACTTGTCACAATATTCTCTTACTTTTTCTTCCTTATTTATCCCATGTCAACTTCCTCTTTCTCAAAATTATTTGCCCCCGAAAGAGAGAAATTGAGAGAGAGAGGGAGTCAACCATGTGTGTGAGAGAAGTGTGTAGGAGAGAGAGAGAGAGAGAGGAGAGAGAGAGAGAGAGAGGAGAGAGAGAGAGAGAGAGAGAGAGAGGAGCATAGGAGAGTGAGAGAGATGCGCAAAAGAGAGAGAGAAAGAAGTGCAGAGGAGAGTGAGAGAGATGTGCAGAAGAAGAGAGAGAGAGAGAGGTGTTCAAGGGGGAGAGAGAGAGCATTGGTTATCGTAGGGTCTCTCTTTTTAGTTCTAATAAGAGAGAGAGAGAAGAGAGAGAGAGAGGTGCCATGTAAGTTACGCAATTAGGCTTACACAATTAAGCTGCTACTTATTTGTGCAATCTATTATATATTTGTGTAAGTTGTAATATATTGATATAAATTTCAACATATTTATGTACATTGTAACATATTTGTATAAATTAAAACATATTTATATAAGCTACAATATACTTGTATAAGTTGTACTGTGTCATATTTATATAAGTTGGCAACATAAATTTATAAATTACAACATATTTATGTAAGTTATACTGATGTACTATATTGTGTAAGTTATAATATATTTATTTTAAGAGTGAGAGAATGATATGATCGATAATTTAAATAACTAGCTAGTAATTCTAAATTATCACATGCCAAATAGGATTTAAAATAATAATAATATGTTATTAGTAATAAATGAATAAATCTTATTTTATATACTGTGTTCTCATAGATCCCATTAGTGGTTGGAGTCCAAACGATGGTTGGGTTTTGAGGAGTCCAAAGTGGGAATTCAACTTTGAGTAGGGATATTGAATCCCATTAGAATTTCTTAGTTGAAGCGATCAAGCATGTAAATAATTAAATTAAGTAATTATTCTGATTCATGTATGTAAATATGATTTTAATAATGATACTTACTATAATTAATTGAAAAATATTTAATATGCAATTGCACGGATAGATAACAAGCATATATAATGCCGGTGCATCAAACTTGTCCAAAGAGTGTGGGCCCTATATATATGCATCTTGTGTTTGCTGCATGGGAGCATTGCTCTAATTACTTATATCTCTGTACTTAGAACACTTAGAAGGAACCTAAGTATGGGAGTCCCAACCGTAGTAGGAAGGGGCCTAAAAGTTAGAATTACTTATATCTATGTACTTAGAACACTTAGAAGGAACACAAGTATAGGAGTCCCAACCGTAGTAGGAAAGGGGCTAAAAGTTAGAATTATAGTTGACCCAGAGTGTTTTGGCATGGGTAGAAGATGTGTTGCCTAAATCCAAATTGTTATACTTATAGGTGATTGGGGGGCACGTATATGTAGGGAACATTTTTCTTTATCAGAGTTGGCATATTTAAGTGAGTGCATGGGGCTCATGATTACTAAGACTATCTATCTCCCTTAGCAACTTGAATCCCATTGGTTTTTGGTAGTAGAATTAGTAGAGACGATTTAGATCCCCTATAAATATTTATAGGAGGTTGGCTGTGTTGAGTTGAGGATCTTCGGTAAATCTCAAGAGAGATTGTTGAGTCTCAGACAACAAGAAGATGTGTTGTCGTAGCAGAAAAGCTCTAGGGAATCATATGTGGGTTTCGGGAGTATTTTGTTAGAATCAAGATAGGATAATTTGTAGGAATAAGTCTTATAACATGCATGTTTATTGATTTGTTTTGTTTTTCGAAACTTGTTTTATAAGATAAAGATGTAAGCATGACATTAATATGATACGTAAATCTGTTTGTTTGTTTATGATTTTAATTAGCTAGCTTTAAGCTAGATTTACGATATGATTTACATAAACATGATGGTTTTATGTTCGTTATTGTGAATATTAAGAATTTGGTTTGATCTAAAATGTATGGAATTAACTATATATCTGGTTTTGATGAAATATGTTATAAATTTGCTTATGTTATGCACCGTGAAACTATTGATACATATGTGCGAGAGAAATATGGATAGCATCACTTTTAAGAGAAGTGATTTCCCTTCAACTATTTGTAAGGGCATCCATTCTAGTCCGTAGGGTATGCAAAAAAAAAAAAAATCAGGAAGTGAGATGACTTAAGATCTATTGGATGGTGGAACAATTGGTTCTCAACGCTGTATAGTTAGCCAAGACCTTAGTATTGAACATCTAGATGCAAGATATTTGTATTTAGCTCCTAATATCATAGTTGGATATATGTCCAATGAATAAGTTTGTCCATTGATATCATGAATATAGTGGTGGCATCTTAATATGCATAAAAATAAGTTGAGTCATAGAGGATTTGCCTGTAGTGACACAGTTCCAAGTCATGGAGAGGAAAGAATTATCTATTTATTCGGAAAGGGTTACTTGGGGAGTTGGTGAGTGTGGGCTAACATGGAGCCGCCAATAGAGTGGAGTTATCATTATGTATGAGAGTTGAGGTAGGAATATATAGATATCATATCAACATTTTCTGACTTAAGTATTAGGTAATAGATTATGGTTTATGTGTTTGTGTCTCGCTAATCAATTATGTTTCTTAATAATCAATTATATTTTATGTGATAGAAGTTTCTTATTAATTGATTAAGTTTTCTTGAGTTTTGTTACTAAGTGCCACAGTGTGCGTTAATCGATTATGTCTTATTGTGATAAAAATTGATTAGTTTCTATTTATGATCGAGTTTCATAATAATTGATTAAGTATACTGTCTATGATATATTTTGGCTTTTAGGGACTGTGTTGTTTCCCACTAATCGATTAAGTATTTTGTGTATGATATGTTTTGGTTTTCAGTGACGAAGTATTACTTTTCAATAATCGATTATGTACTATATATAGTATGTTTGAATTTCAACAATTAAATATTGTTTCTAGATAATCAATTATGTAAGGTGTATTGATATGTTTGGCTTTCAGTGACTAAGTATATATTATTTCTTGATAATAGATTATGTTCACTCGTGTGTGATTGAGTTTTCAATGATCGATCTTGCTGGCTATTGATTGTTTATATATTATGACCTATGTTATAGGTCTTCTCTAGTGCATGTTAAAACTCCGTAATTAAGATGTCATGTTTTAGTTTGATTTTAATTATATATGTTAACACAATATTTGAAACTATGGAATATGATATGTTTGTTCAAGAGAATTGTGATTGTCATATTCAGCTGTGATTTCATTAAAACCACCCATATTTTTGTAAGGAGATTTAGGTGAAGGTTTATTTAAGATTTCGACTCTGGAACATATAATTAGTCATGGGTTGAAACAGATTGTCTAGATAAGTGCATAGAGTGTTTGTTTTTTTGTAGGCTAAGCATAATAAGGTATTTCTTGAAATATGGGTTTGACGATCATGCAAATCCCCGTGTTTGCTCTTCTAATGAAAAATTGATTTTTTTGTTCTATTTCCTTCTTCTACAAGGATTTTGTTCATTCGTTCCCCATCTTGTTTCGATATGAACTAAGAGCAGGGCGTGACGAGTTGTACTGTTGTACCATATTTATGTAAGCTATAATATATTTATGTAAATTATAACATATTTGTATAAAATGTAACATATTTGTGTAAGTTGTAATGATGTACCATATTTGTTTAAGTTGTAAGATATTTGTCTAAGTTGTTTCATATTTGTGTAACTTATAACATATTTGTGTGAGTAATAACATATTTGTGTAAGATAACACATATTTGTATAAACTACAACAGATTAATATAAATTACAAATATTTGTGTACACTACAACATATTTATATTAATTATCACATATTTTATATATATATGTATAAGTTGTAACGTATTTATATAAGAAATATTTGTATAAGCTACTTAGTGTAACTTGAAACTTGTCATATTTTGTATTATATTTTCATAAACTCTTAGAATATTTGATCTCTCTCTCACCCTCTCATCCCATGCACCTCTACCTCTCTCTCTTACCATTCTATGCACACTCGTGTCCCATGTATCTCATCTATCTCTTCTCACAACCCAAGGACAGATCTAACATATGTTCAGTAGAGTTCTATAATTTTATTGGGTAAAAAAAATTGTATCGGGGATATAATTTTTCACCATAATAACTCCACTGAATTTATATGAGTGCACCATTAAAACCCTATTAAAATAAAATTCTGAATCTGCCACTATCACAACCTCTCTTTCTCTCACTCACTCTCATACACACACACTGTCGACACTCCTATACCACCACACGTCTCGCTCTTTATATTATCGCCCATGCACCCCCACTTCACCTCTCTCTCTATTACCCTTCATTAGGCCTCTCTCTCTCCCTGATCGCTCTCCCTTGCATTGCTCTCTCTCCCTCTTCTTTGCTCACACATAGTCTCTCTCTCTCTCTCTCTCTCTCTCTCTCTCTCTCTCTCTCTCTCTCTCTCTCTCATGGACTATCAAACAATTGCAAACAGGGGAAACCTCGTAGATGGGGAAGAGGAGGAAGAAGGGGGGATGAGGGTGGGGGGAAAGCTTGGAGTTGTATCCCCCTAATCCACCAGAACATTGCTAACATGATGATGGTTTCATTGGGGATGGGGGCCCACCAACACACAGTGAGACCTCCGACGTTGGCCATTGGAGACAAATTAAGTTGCATGGAAAATATCCATCGACATTTCCAGACGATGGTTCTTCTCTCCCACGAGAGAAACTAGGGTTGCCCTCAAAATTGATTTATATTTTGAAAGTAGTTCTATTGGCTAGATGTTAATTTCCACTTTGTTATATATATTAATAGATACAAGTCTATTACATTTAAGAATTGTACTTTCTCATATATTTTGACATTCTCATTGATCAATACATTAGAGACATTATATGCATCTAATGGAAAATAAGAAGTGTATGAGAAAATATAATTCTCAAGTGTTAAAATTTTCTCATATTAATAAGAGTGATTTCTTTCCATCCACTTCAACACTTTCTCTTGTAATAAGTATTTCTCTTTTGATATAAAAGAGATATTTTTTGACAAATCATAACAATATGTAGGTCTATATATCCTAGAAAGATTCTTAAGCATCCCGTCCAAAATTCCTGCGGAATACACCCATTTTTCAGATCTAAATCGGCCCTTCTCTTAAAATTTATGAGAAATGTTATATTCTCCCATCTATGAAGGAGATTTTGTCTTGCAAAAATAGTCGAATGACATTTGATTGACTGTCTTGAGGTGTAGAAAAGTCTCCACAAAAAGTAACATTAAATATTTATTAGAGCCCAATAAAAATATAAGTAGAATAAATAAATACATAAGTGAAATAAATAGATAGTCAAGTGGAATAAATTTATTTGTTCCACTTACATATTTATTTAATCCACTTATATATTTATTTATTCCACTTATTTATCTATTTGATCAAGTTAAAAGTGGAACAAAATTATTTGTTTCACTTGTATATTTACTTGTTCCACTTATATACTTCTTTATTCTATTTATCTATCTATTTGATCCACTTATAAGTGGAATAAATAATTAGATTAGTAGAATAAATTAAAATTTGTTTCTCTTAACTATTTATTTATTTCACATATATATTTTATTAAATTCTAACAAATATTAAATATTATTTTTTATATGAACTTATATTGCACCCCCAAACAACTAATTAGAAACCACCCGATTATTTTAACAGAATAAAAACTCTCTCGTAAATAGGAGCAAATCATTACTCAAAATTAGAAAATAATTTAATAACACTATTTAATAACACACCTCTTAACACACCAATCAAAATGCACTGCAACCTCCTCATTTAAGAGGTGTTTTTGACTTTGTCTTTTCAATTACATTTTAATATGTTAGGGAATAATGTTACAAAACTGTTTCTCAAAATTTATGTACTCCTAAACCCTTTAAAGCACCTGACCATCTGCATTAAATTAGGGCAATGGCAATAAAGTGTGCATCTACCTCCAACTGCAGGGAATTTGTTGCTTTATGCCCTTGAGCATTATGGGAGCGTCCGATGTAACGCGGGAGCTCACGTGAATAGGCTTTTTGGAGCACCAAAATTTATGGGTCTCCGTGTGGGCGATGTGACTTTTCTGTTTTTGTTTTTTCAAAATTAACATGATTCTTTTGGCCGGGGAACGACGTGTCTTTTAAGACGGAAAAGGTTTAGAGAAACAATTTTGTAACATTATTTGGTAATATTATCATTAAAATTATGTCACATCAGTAATTGAAATAAAAAAGTTAAAAATAACTTATAAATGATGAGGTTGTGATGTATTTTGATTGGTGTGTTATTTTAATGTATTATCAAATGGTGTTACTAAACTATTTTCCAAAGGTTTAATACTCAATCGAGAATTACCCGATCGAGCCGTCTACTCTCACAAAGCGGGAGTAGACGCGGGCTCCACTTGTGAGAGCGGATAATATTCGACTGCGTATTAAATATTTTTCTCTAGATTATCTCTTTTAATTCGTATATATGAATAACGAGAAATATTAGTACATATTTTTATCTGTATTAAATTAGTCATATCCATTAAAATTGTGACGTTTTGACTTAGGAGATTTAAAAAAAATGATAATGAGGAGATAATAAAAGTCTCTAAATCGAGTGTCATAACTTTAGTAATTAGTGTGACTAATTATTTAGTACATATATATTTTTATTATACGCTAAATATTTCTCATGAACCACTACTTCACCACCACGTTGGAGAGTCTTTGTGACGATGTAGACATGGAAGCGATCCGACACACTAATTGTGTCTGCAGTGCTCATTGGCAGGCCGGCTCTCCCAACAGCACCTTTAATTCTTACACAATTTCTCGTGAAATTTATTTGTTATATCCTTAAGGTAGATAAATAACCAGCAATGTGGACAAATAAGTTTCATGGGATTTAACTTTTGATTCTGTTGTGTATGAAAAGATGCCAGATGTGATTGAGGCACAGTTTGGAATTTAACTTTTTGACTGGGAGATGAGCTGATTTGCTAATAGAAAAGTGAATCGTCTTTTTTCTAAGAAAATAGTTTTCTTGAGAGAAGAGGAATGCATTTTATTTGTAAACACATATTTATTTTTAACTACATCTAAGATGGGATTCAATTATATCTCTAAAACATTTAAATTGCTATAGTAATTTATCTTATAGAAGAAGAAATAAATGTATTATCTTTCTAAAATATTAAGAGTGTCAACTGGGTCGGAACCATCAAGGCCTGAGAATAGATAATATTTCTCCACTTTTGGATATCACACATAAAAATGTGACACCTTAATTTTTACATTTTTGCAGGTAATAAAACGGAAATTTTATTTATTGAGCTCCACATGACATGATGGAAGCCTCTTTACCAGTTTGGTACTGGTAGTCATAACAGTACTCCAATTGGTAGACAGCAGCGGCGTCAGCAATTCAGCATTGGAAAAATATTTAGTGCACTCTTTTACTTATAATCACACCCATTAGCATTGTCATACTTAAATTTGAAGATTAAAAAAAAGTAAATTGATTAAAAAAATTATCAAATATTTAACTTATTTTCTAATATCTGATAAAACTGTAATTTATTACCATAAATGTTATATAATATATGTTAAATATTGTTATAATAAAAATATCTCAGTCAAAAATTATTAATTAATTTACACTTTAAAAAATAATAGAAAAAGAAATATTAAAAACTCTCAAATTTATGTGTCACAAGTTAATAAGTATGACTTATTTAATGCACCCTCCTCTAAATATTTCTCCTCAGCATCCGCCGAGCCAGAACTGGTTGATCTTTTAACGCACGCAAAGTTCAGACGTCCGGCGACAGGAGAAGGATAGGTCCAGACGGGACGCCTCCGGTGGCGGCGGCGGAGGATCCTCCTCAGAGGCGGGTGGCCCCAGCTGCCGAGAGAGGAAGGCTTCGGCGACCTCGGCAGCAGCACTCCCCCACTCCCGATCGATCCCCAGGGGCTGCGGAAAGCGTTGGTAGTGGCGGCAACTGATGTTTATGGTGCCTGTGCACAGAGCGGCGAGGCATGCTCCAAGGCCGATGGCTGTGATGGTGATGGAGGTCCGTACCTGTGGTGCCCTGTGATGGGGGTGGCCGGCAATTAGCAAACGGACCCCCCACCCCCCGGCAGGGCATGCCAAAGGAATCACGCAGCTGGTGGGGGAGGAGGAGCACCGTCCTGGCATTAGCAAAGGGACGGAGCCAGCAACGACTCCTGCCAGAAGCCAAGCCGCCATGGAGAGTACAAGGACGCCATGGTGGTAGTGGGTTCTCCTTCCAGGGGGCTACTGATGGGTTCTCCCCACTTTTGAAGGTTTCGACGGGGAGATCTACGAGAAGCGTCAATGGCTTCTCGATCATACACAAGTGCATGCAGAAGCGTGGACACCGTGATGGCCGGTGGCAATTACCGGGCAATGGCGAAAACACCCCACCGGGAAGAATCCCCCAGATCACTTTACCGTCCCCAGACACAAATCCACACCCCCCCACCATTGCGGGCTCCTCAAACTTGGATCTAGAAGAGCTCCTGTCGGACTGGAGCCTAACATTTCCCATCTACTTATATCATGTGCCTACTCGTAACGACTTAAGAATTCGATATCCGGAACCCTCCAAATACCTGACCTTTGAGCCGCCACCCACGGATCCGAAGACCCGAAGGGTTAGAAATATGTCTAATGAGATGTACAACATGTTACAATAGCTAAGCAATATAAAGAAAAACAACAGCGGAAGAGAGAATACACACAAAGTCCCAGAATAATTCAAGTGCAAATAAGGAAAATACTAACCACTGTTAATGCTGCAGACCACCAACGACACGACGCGACCGTCCGAACACAAGCACCAACTCCCACGAACTCAAACTGGAAGGAAGTAAGGGGGGAATGAGCTTCGCGAACGAAGCCCAGCAGGGAACCCAACCCCTCACCGGTTCGACAGCGGAAACAAGAACACACAACAACTACTAGGCAGGAAGAACAACGCTACTAAAGTAAACAAGCTAACTACACCAAGCGGAAGGACGGCGGTAACCCAAGCAACAAGATTACTAACTAAGCAGGAGATATAATAAAAATAAAAATACAACTGCGCAACACTAAATAAATAAACGGAAAGTACATAGGTCCACAAGTATCGCCACACGGCACAACAGCAACACCGTCTCAACCTCGGTAAACGTGCTCCGAGAACGCCACACAACTACACAAGCAGACAGTACGCACTAGCCACAACCCAGCACAAGCAGACGGCAAAATCCTCGTCTGAACGACACACGCTAGCCACAACCCAGCCTCTACTAGTCAGCGGTCAGCTGCGCCCACGGCGTCTTACCGCTCGACCACGAGTCCAGGTCTCCCCTCCCGTCGGAGGAGACGCGTGGACAAACACAACCACAAGCCGTAGTCTGGCCGGACTACGGTCCCACGCCTGTCCTCCCGACACGGCTCCAGAACCGTGTAAGGCGAGGCAGTGAGAATGGACTAGCTGGCCCGCACCGCGACACTCCAAACTCCGCGGGGACCCGAACCAACTAAGTGACTCAACAAACGACTCAACGCCGCTGTCCAACACCGTTTTCCCCTTCGTCCGGAGAAACGCTCGACGGACGCACTCGTGGCTCGGAGACCACCCTCAACGGGCCCCGAGGATGGGGGTCCCGGGGAATGGTAACAACCCAAACGCGCACCGTGCGCTGGGGACAACCCCTCAAGTGTCGCAACACCGGGCGGAAGACTAGTAGGCACAGTGCTAGGGAGTCAGCACAAGCGTCATGAGCACGGAACGAAACCTCGATGCAGAAACGAATCCGCTAAAGTACCTGACTGACGGTCAACCACGAAAGGCTAACATTACCACCCGGACAGTCGGTCGGCCCTCGGAACTCACCCCACGGGTGCCGGAAACCCCAACACGACTGTTCGGGTCAAACGGTCAAACAACCCTCAACGGCCCGGTCGGAGCCGACCCAGGCAGGCCCAGAAACCGAGGAACGCGGTATGACGACTCAAATATATATATTACTACCCGAGACAGTCAGTCGACCTCGGAAAACCCCCGACGGGTGACGGAAACACTGCACGACTGTCCCCGGTTGACCGGTCAACAGGCACTACCGGCCCGATCGGAGCCGACCCGGGTGGGCCCCGAACCACCACATGGCTCGGAAGACAGCCACCAACCCTGGGTCGACCCGCCGGCACGGCCGGAGAGATGACAAACGAAAAACGGCTCGAAAACGCCGCGAAAACGGCCCAAAACGGAGCCAAAAAGGGCCCAAGAGGATCTGCCGGCACAATGTGCCGCAGTGGCCCCCAAGCCAGCGCCCCGGCGCAATGCGCCAGGGTGGCTGGGCGCAACGCGCCGCCCAGATCCCAAGCAGATCTGGGCGCGTTGCTCCCACCTCCTTCCTCCCGATCTCTCCTGCGAAGGTGAGGAGGAGAAGGAGAAGGGGGGGCGGGGGCCGGCCGGCCGGCCACTGCCGGCGCCGGCGCCGGCAGGAGGGGGGGGGGGCCGGACGGCGCGGCGCCGCCGGCGGCGCTCCCCTCGCCGAAAACACCTCCGGCCCGGAGGTGTTACGCAGAGAGAGAGAAAGGGGAGAGAGAGAGAGACGGGAGCAGAGAGAGGAAGGGGGGGGAGGGTCACGGCGGCGCACAGGGGGAGGGGGGGGGGGGGTCCGGTCGACGCCGGAGAGGGAGAGGGGGTCCCTACCAACGGCGGTAGGACCCGCCAGCGGAGATCCCAGGCGGCGGCGCACTGCTTCACCCCGCGCACGGCGTCCTCCGTGCGCGGGCTCCGGGCGGCGGCGGCGCGGCGAGGCAGCGGCGGCCTCCTCCTCCGGGCGGCGGCGGCGCGGCGATGGCAGCGGCGGCCTCCTGCTCCGGGCGGTGCGACGAAGCAGCAGCAGCATGGAGAGGAGGAGGAGAGAAGAGAGGGAGGGAGAGAGAACGCGAGAGGGAGGGAGAGAAGGAAGAGGGCGAGGAGGGGGGGAACGGGAGAGAGGGGGGAGAAGGAGGGCCTGCCCTCTTACCGGAAATGGCCAGGCGGCCTTTCCGGGCTCCCCTGCACCCAACGTGCATGGGGAAGGGGGGGGGACCACACCCCCTCTCCTCCCAGTCTCACATCCTACCCATTTAAAACAATTTCACCTTCGAAATTACAAAACAAAGCCGAAGCCGGAAGTAGAAGGCAGGAGGGGCAGGAACAACTCAATCGAATTGATCCGACAACTCGAGCAAAAAGAACACGACAAGAAACATCCAGCGTGAAGAAGGCCACTAAGTCTCACCACGACTTCCTGGTGGCCACAACAGCGACACAACCACGCGTGGAGTGCTCAACTAGGCAACCGACAGCCCACGCAGCACACCCTAGACGGGGATGGAGCACTCAATCAAATGCTGACAACTCCACGAGCGTGGCACACACCAACCAACCGAAGACGAACGAAACCATTAGCCGAAAACCACGTGGCTGAAGTCCTCAACAGACCTTGCCGCTAAAACCAATCCGGTCAGCAACCCACTCTGCCACCAGCAGAACCTGACAGAAACCACAGTGACTGGTGACAACTCGGAAAAAGACCTACGAGTCAACCACATGGCTCAGAGGAATGGCCTCACGTAGCTAGCGACAGCTAGTATCGGCCGCACAGCCAAATGGATGTCTCGTAAAGGAAAACTAGGGTCTAAGCGAACAGAGAGTGGGAAAACCCCTCAACACGTGGAACGACATCCACAACACCACTTGGTCTCACCTAGACCTTCCTCGTGGTCCGACAAGGACACTAAACGAATGTGGAGTCACAGGAAAACCAAAGTAGAACACGCTCCACGAGCACAACACACAACGACAAGGGTCGAAAAGACGTCTAAGGTTTGGTCAGAACCAAGCAACCCAAGACGTCAGCGACTCACGCGGTCAAGCACCAGCAAGCCGACAGGCCTTACTGCCACCACGGACATAGACAGGAGTCCCGCTATCGGCTTCCAGACTCACCACCTGGCACTCGAACGAACACACAATGGTTGGCAATGCATCCACCATGAAATGTGCAATGCCAAGAGTGAGTGCCAAAAACCAACCGCAGAAAACACCCACCAATAGAAAACTAGGCAACCGCATGAGCCGAGAGCAGCACGCTAACCCAAGTAGAACTCAACCAACACAAGGTAGCAAAACCCAACACGCACAGCGAGGGTACACCAGACGTGGGCCACAACCAAAATCCGGCACACCACCACCAGGGCTACAAAACAACAAGGTAGCTACCACACTGCAGTAAGATACGACCACAAGGGATAGGCCACCACACGCGCCCCAGAGGTGGGACACTCAACACCTCGAGCACCTCACAAATCGCAAAACAACGCACAAACTCGAGGTCAGCGCACACGAGCACAAGCACACGCGCAACCACAAGCACCAGAACCACCAGGTGTAGTGCACATGGCCGCACCAGCGGCCCCAAAATGGCGCGGGGCCAACCAAAGGGACTCCCTACCAGAGACCCCAAAGAAGAGAAAACACAAGGAAGGTCACGAGCTTTGAAGAGCACAACAAGCATGCTAGCTCTTAGAAGCGCACCACACAAGGCATCGGCCCTACCACAACAAGTAGTGAGGGCCACACACTGAAAGGCGACAAAAGCCTCCAAGAACCGAAAGAGGCACGAAACAGAGTACACACGAACGCAACGTCAACACGAGAAAGCTCAGCGAGAGAACCGGGGTTATCTAGCGCTGATCACATGGAACACATTGTCCCACATTGACCAGTCAGGCAACACAAAAACCCTTACAACAAAACGCAACAAACTAGTAGGTTCACCAACCTACAGCGCTAACAGAAACGACAACACAAGGGGAGCAACCCGCTCAACCCTAAAACAACTCGAGGTAAAACGCCTTCACCAAGAAGGCCACAACAGCATGCACCACAGCGCCAATGCACAAAAGCGGAGCACCACCACCCCGAGCAACCCACAAAATAGAGGACGAAAAAGCACAACAGGCCTCTCCCACATGCAAGAAAGGGGATCGAAACACAAAACCAACACCTCCACAAGAAGTACCGCCAACCACATGGCCACGGCCACACCCACATCACCAACAGCAAGGGCACACTGAGCACAGGAAAACGAAGCAGAACCATCCGAGCCACGGGGACACCCGCAGTCCCACCAAGACAATCGAGAAAATTGGAAACAAACAACAAGGCAAGTGGTCGACGCAGCAACCAGATGCATGGTCAAAGGTACCGCACCTTGACCGACAAGGCCAAGGAGACTGTAACACCGACAGTCCAACTGGAAACAATGACAGCTTATCTCCACAGAGAGAGAGCAACAACAAGCAAATCAAACACTAGGCAGTCCTGGAAAGGACCTCTACCAAGAACGACAGAGAGTCGTCCAAGGAGAGCTCCACCAGAACAAACAACCCAAACAACTGATCCACACAGATCTTCAAAGAGAGCACAACAACAAGCATAAACAATACAAGACAGTTCTGGGAGAAACCTCCACAGAACGACCAAGACACCGTTCTGGGAGAGCCACCAGAACGCACCAGCCAACCAACAGCACACTCAACCTTGAGGCAGCACGACAACAATTAGAAACAAGCACGGAGCAGTCCTGGGAGAAACCCTCACTAAGACAACAACAAACAGTTCTGGGAGACCTCACCAGAACACAAGGCCAACCAACAACGCACCTCAACCCCGAGGGCAACAAAACAGAAACGAGCACGAAGAAGTTCTGGGAGAACCCTCCACCAGAACAAGCAAGAAAGAGCTTTGGGAACACCTCACCAGAACTCACAACCAATTAGCACAAGGCCACCAAGAAAACACAACAAGTGACATAACACGCAACCAGCAACATCACAAGCACACAAGAGCAACTGCTAAGTCCGAGCAGCAATGCAAACCTAGCAGAACACAGGGCACCACACAACTCACTAACAGGTGAGGCAACATGCCAAGCAACCAAAGCACAACAAAGCCAAGAGCAAACATAAGTAGGAAAAATAAGGGCACCTTCACTGGACCCGCAGACAACAAATCTGCACCAGTGGAAGCCACACCCAAACAGACTCTCTCAGCCACCACAGAACACATGCATCCGAAAGCACAGCCAACGATGACAAGAGCCACCGCACCGGACTTGTCTACAACTGTCCTCCTCACAAGGAAGACCTCCACCAGCAACTCCATCATCAACAGCACCAACGACACGAACCAACCAGCGATCACGCACCACGCACGCAGCATTGCAACAACAACAACCCTTCTATGACTCCCACTAGAATCTTTCTGAACCACAACCTACCTACAAAACATGATCAAGGCGCAAACCTAACACTAACACACCACGGACGGTGCTAGCAACACACTTGAACCATTTTCTGGGATAATCATAGCCATTACCCATTGTAAATCTCAGAAGACATTTGCTCTGATACCAACTGTAACGACCCAAGAATCCGATACCCGGAACCCTCCAAGTACCTGACCCTTGAGCCGCCACCCACGGATCCGAAGATCCGGAAGGGTTAGAAATATGTCTAGTGAGATGTACAACAGGTTACAATAGCTAAGCAATATAAAGAAAAACAACAGCGGAAGAGAGAAAACACAAAGTCCCAGATAATAATTCAAGTGCAAATAAGGAAAATACTAACCACTGCTAACGCTGCAGACCACAACGACACGACGCTGACCGTCCGAACACAAGCACCAGCTCCCACGAACTCAAACCTGGAAGGAAGTAAGGGGGGAATGAGCTTCGCGAACGAAGCCCAGCAGGGAACCCACCCTCACCGTTCGACAGCGGAAACAAGAACAACACAACTAAACTAGGCAGGAAGAACAGCGCTACTAAAGTAAACAAGCTAACTACACAAGCGGAAGGACGGGGTAACCCAAGCAACAAGATTACTAACTAAGCAGGAGATATAATAAAATAAAAACACAACTGCGCAACACTAAAATAAATAAACGGAAAGTACATAGGTCCACAAGTATCGCCACACGGCACAACAGCACACCGTCTCAACCTCGGTAAACGTGCTCGAGCACGCCACACAACTGCACAAGCAGACGGTACGCACTAGCCACAACCCAGCACAAGCAGACGAAAAAACCTCGTCTGAACGACACACGCTAGCCACAACCCAGCCTCTACTAGTCAGCGGTCAACTACGCCCACCGGCGTCTTACCGCTCGACACGAGTCCAGGTCTCCCCTCCCGTCGGAGTGAGATGCGTGGACAAACACAACCACAAGTAGTAGTCTGGCCGGACTACGGTCCCACGCCTGTCCTCCCGACACGGCTCCGGAACCGTGTAAGGCGAGGCAGTGAGAACGGACTAGCTGGCCCGCACCGCGGCACTCCAAACTCCGCGGGACCGGACCAACTAAGTGAGCTCAACAAATGACTCAACGCCGCTGTCCAACACCGTTTTCCCTTCGTCCAGAGAAACGCTCGACGGACGCACTCGTGGCTCGGAGACCACCCTCAACGGGCCCACGAGGATGGGGGTCCCGGGGAATGGTAACAACCCAAACGTGCACCGTGCGCTGGGACAACCCCTCAAGTGTCGCAACACCGGGCGAAGACTAGTAAGGCACAGTGCTAGGGAGTCAGCACAAGCGTCACGAGCATGGAACGGAACCTCGATGCGGAAACGGATCCGCTAAAGTACCTGGCTGACGGTCAACCACGAAAGGCTAACATTACCACCCGGACAGCGGTCGGCCCTCGGAACTCACCCCACGGGTGCCGGAAACCCCAACACGACTGTTCGGGTCAAACGGTCAAATGGCCCTCAACGGCCCGGTCGGTGCCGACCCAGGCAGGCCTAGAAACCGAGGAACGCGGTATGACGACTTAAAATATATATTACTATCCGAGACAGTCAGTCGACCTCGGAACACCCTCGACGGGTGCCGGAAACACTGCACGACTGTCCCCGGTTGACCGGTCAACAGGCACTACCGGCCCGATCGGAGCCGACCCGGGTGGGCCCGACCACCACATGGCTCGGAAGACAGCCACCAACCCCGGGTCGACCCGCCGGCACGGCCGGAGCGACGACACGCGAAAAACGGCGCGAAAACGGCCCAAAACGGAGCCAAAAAGGGCCCAAGAGGATCTGCCGGCACAATGTGCCGCAGGGGCCCCCAAGCCAGCGCCCCGGCGCAATGCGCCAGGGTGGCTGGGCGCAACGCGCCGCCCAGATCCCAAGCAGATCTAGGGCGTTGCGCCCACCTCCTTCCTCCCGATCTCTCCTGCGGACGTGAGGAGGAGAAGGAGAAGGGGGGGCGGGGGGCCGGCCGGCCGGCCACTGCTGGCGCCGGGCCGGCGGGAGGGGGGGGTCGCCGGACGGCGGCGGCGCCGCCGACGGCGCTCCCCTCGCCGGAAACACTCCGGCCCGGAGGTGTTACGCAGAGAGAGAGAGAAAGGGAGAGAGAGAGAGAGACGGGAGCAGGGAGAGGAGGGGGGGGGAGGGTCACGGCGGCGCACAGGGGGAGGGGGGCGTCCGGTCGACGCCCGGAGAGGGAGAGGGGGTCCCTACCAACGGCGGTAGGACCGCCGGCGGAGATCCCAGGCGGCGGCAACGGCGGCGCACTGCTTCACCCCGCGCACGGCGTCCTCCGTGCGGGGGCTCCGGGCGGCGGCGGGCGGCGAGGCAGCAGCGGCGGCCTCCTTCTCCGGGCGGCGGCGGCGCGGCGAGGCAGCGGCGGCCTCCTCCTCGGGCGGTGCGACGAGCAGTAGCAGCGGGGCAGCAGCAGCGCAGCATGGCGAGGCAGGAGGAGAGAAGAGAGGGAGGGAGAGAGAACGCGAGAGGAGAGAAGGAAGAGGGCGAGGAGGAGGGGGAACCGGGAGAGAGGGGGGAGAAGGAGGGCTGCCCTCTTGCCGAAAATGGCCAGGCGGCCTTTCGGGCTGCCCTGCACCCAACGTGCATGGGGAAGGGGGGGGACCACTCCCCCTCTCCTCCCAGTCCTCACACTACTTCTTCCTAATTAGCCATATTTTTTCATAGATATGTGCTTGGTTGCCAAATTGATGGCCTGTTTGCCTCTTGAATTTTTCATATTCTTATCTATATATCCTTCCAAAACTTTGATTTCCAATGGAATATTTTGTTTAGTGTCAATCTTCTTGTCAAAGTATGCGTGAAGATGGAGTGTTTCTTCTTCATCTCTCCTAATGAGTTTTAACATATTTTTATGACATATTAGTGCAAGGGTGGGGATTTGAACTTTAAGACCTAAAGTAACCAATGAGCCAACAATTTATTAACAAACCCATTTATCTGGCAAGGCAAACAACCATTTACAGATTAAGGCATTAGAACCATGTGTTAAGACCAGAAACAGTATCTCAACTTGTCCGGATAAGGCTGGGTACATCGTTTCTTTCTCAGACTCCGTATTGGTGAGAGCCTCGTGCATTGGATACGCCGTTTATCGATGTGTTAAGATCAATTTCTCTACATGCCATAATGTTCCCCCCGGAGTTTCTGTGATCAATCTGATCGCAAATTTTCTTGCTTGCTTCTCGACCTCTTCATTTTTGCTTAAACCTTGATTTCGCCATGAGCGTCTGCACAGTGTGGCAAAGTTGCCAACTGCCATCAGGATAAGTATGATACCGCACACCACTACCTGCGGGAGAAATTAGAAGTCAAGTCGTCCACCTTATGTACGGGCAAATGCTCCATGTTCGGATACTACAGCATCGGGGTATATATGTATTGCTTGCATACACACATCATCCGAACGAGAAATGTTAGCTATCCGGGTAGCTAACTGATGTGGATCGCCGCGCGGCCGACCTAATTGGCCGGGTGTGTGTGTGTGTGTGGTGTGTGTGTGTGTGAGAGAGAGAGAGAGAGAGAGAGAGAGGGATTCTTGCCTGCCACTCAGGAACCAAACCTTCCAGAGCAATCAGAAGTAGCTTCCCACCAACAAATGCTTCAAAGCCCTAAAATTATGTTAAACCAAGCGGATACACACAATGTGTCATAAAGAGCTGTTTGGTTCTCACAATAAGGAAAAATGGAGCAAAGTAATTATATACAATTCATGAATATGGGGAACCTGAACTACGGTTTGAAATTTAAGATACCTGCAAAATGAAGAGGATGGGACATAACACCCATAGTTGGCCTTGCACACCAGCCGTTTCACCCCACACCACATCCATCCTTCTTGCCTGTGCATTAGCACCTAGTTAGCCAGTTGAACGTAGAGCACATGCAGAGGACAAGATGTTGTATGACATATCCACTACATCTGTCTTGGGGAATTATACTCAAAATCAAGCTTCGCGTTTCTGAGGAAAAACTCAGCAGCGTCACTTTTTAACTAGAGATCGTATGAAGTACGTGATTTCAATGAAGACATAAACCTCGTTACACATTCTCATATGAAGAGAGATTTTTACGGCAGTCCTCTATCAACAAATGATGACAAACAAAAATCAGAGATCTTGTCCTTGGATTGGAAAAAAGAGAAATCGTCCCTCACAATTGAAGAATCTGTAAGATAGAGTCTCAGACTGAAATGGCAAAAAAAATTAATCTTTTATACAATAACTCTGGAGAAGGTTTTAAACATCAAATGGAAGGTCATAAACAGTTTATCCTGGCAGATAAGTTCTTTCTATTGCCTCCAAAAGAAGCAACTCCAGGCCTAATATTTTTTCCACAGTTATTGTTGAAGTCTTGCCTCCTCCACGATCAAATTGTGTGAATGACCAAAATTGACATAAGAAAGAAGACATTAACATTTTTGAACGTTAACATTTTTTATGCTCTCAATGTTTTGGTGAACTTGAAATTGGACAATTTTACATCCATGACTCTCAAACCGTAGGTAATTCCTACGTCAACTAAGTTTTAGCCTCATTGAAATATTCATACGGCTTCACATAACATCTTACAATTCCCAAATTAAGAAACAATATCTAAGATCAGTACATCTTCAGAGCAACTCACTGTTATCATCCGTGCTCACCTGCAATCTCCATTTGATGCTCAACAAAGTAATCCAAGAATCCCTAACTTAGAGAGCCAACTAACCAAAAATACCTTAATATACTCTAAAGGAGATCAAAAGAAGAGTTCTCAGAAACAGTCTTTGAAAGAATGTTTCTCATCATGAACGAACTCCTTGAGATCAAGGTTCGCCACATCGGGGAATCGGGACGAATGGATTTTTCCTGATCCACCATGATTCGCCAGAAATGGTCCAATTCGATGGGAATCGGGCGAATCGGATTTCTCCTAATTCAATCCGATTCGGCAGAATCAGACCGATTCGATCCGATCCGGCAAACCATGCTTGAGATCATCTATATATATATATATATATATATATATATTATATTCCAAACATAGAAGATACCACATAAAATAATAAAAAGAAAAGCATACAAAATTCTGGACTCTAAATTAATAGTACCAGAACAACATTCCCTAGGCATATCTAAAAGCTCTGATTTCATTCTTCCAATGCACCCTTAAGAGGTGGATGAAAAATACCCTCCACATGGCAACACAAGCACTCTGATTCTTATATCCATTGTTTGTTTAGTTCATTCCTAACACAGCCAAAAAACCAGATGCCCCCTTAAACAGTCAAACTGGCCTTGCCTTGACATTTTAGAGTAGCCTGGATCTGAAACCTTCACGATCATGAGCTTTCTAAATGTAAATAGCTCATGCACAAAAACTTTAGATAAGCCACTACTATGGTACCTTTAATAGTCTGGAAATAAAACTGCTTTATGACTCAGAAAGCATTCATCAAATCTAGCTTGCAAAAACCTGTATACAGCCTTACATAACACTTTCTGAATCAATCAATCTGAACTGTATGCCTGGAAATGTATCACATCAATATATGCACTGCATACAGAAGACTGGTAATATACACACAAACATGCCAAGCATAAAACAAATAGACAAGTGGAAAATGAAAAATGTTGGCACATTTTCCAGTAGAAATGTAAAACCAGTATACCTTTCCTAATGCAATCCGAGTATACAATCTTGACGTTGATATCTGTTCTGTAGAAGCATTGCAAAACCTTGCATTACAGCCCATCCTAGAAAAAGTTGGACGCCTTTCTGCATCAAAAGTGCTGTGTTAGAATCAAGAGAATTAGAGAAAATAGAAAAGCCAGCCAAGGGCAGAAGAATACTTGTTTATTTGCACAATCAGGCTGCCCTTTTATCTCCCATGTAAGACTGATAAGTGCTATCAACATTGCCAAGTAATGATGATATATCCACCTATAAAAAGCACCTCATGAAGGAGCAAATACCAAGATAAATTCAATATTTCAATGTAACTTCTTAAAATGAAAAAACAGCAAAAAAGACTAAATAAGACTGAAAGGCAAAAATAAGAAATAAAAATTAATACTAGGTAGAACTTAACTATGAAAGCCTATTAGATGTAAATTGCAAGCTAAGCAGCTCGATTATGCCCGTGAAGCAAGATTACAAAGAAAAAATTTGATTATATAGAGACAGAACCATGATCCCTGTCAAATAATAAGTTTACAGAATTAAATAGAAATAGTAATCAACCTTCCATCCAAAAGAAAAGCATAAAGCTGTGACGAGCAGGAAAAGAACCAGATGGAAAGCAGAGAAAAAGGCGTACATACATATGTAAAGTTGTTTTCTCAGAAATATTACTTTTCCATAAGATGCATTAAGGGCCAATAGATCCAGGGGCTGACCATAATCCTTGATTCCTTAAAGAGAGGTTTGGTCCCTTTGGTTCACCTCCCAGCAACTGACCTGGGGAATCAGAGGTTGGCTTTCATCAAACTGAAGCCCTGTTGTCATAGATTATCCTAAGGGCGGAACAACGTTGTTCAGGAAACACACTGAAGCTCGCAATCCAGGTGCCACAGAACTGAACATGTGACCCAGTCTTCGTTGTTCATCTAAGTGAAAACTATATTGGTTTAGGAACCACCATAATCCAGTACATGATTTGGGGAATGAACCACAGCCAAAGGCAGAAATGATCATACAATATCATAACAAAATTGTTTGAATTAGGGTAAGTTTACTTATTGCATGAACGAGATCATGGGAGGAGGGAACAAAATGGAGGTCAGCAAGAGGTTGAAATGGGAAAGGAAATAGAACGGAGGAAGTGGATAAAGTGTTAGGTGGTATTACTCAAACAATCTATAAATTATTCATACATAGTACAAGAAATGTGGGAAAAAACTCATATGGATATCTATCTTTACAGCTGGGATGATTCCTAGCTAATGCTCCAAAGATCTCCCAAAAAAAAAGAAAGAAGATCAGCTTGTACATTTGAAAGAAACCAGGTCCCCATCATTTTTGTAAGGTGGTAACACAAGCTGAAATTTTTATAAGTTATGGTAAGTTCCTGAAACATTTGTGGTAGCACAAGCTCTTTGAAGTAAGTTACAGTAACTAACCTGAAACTTTAGTGGTGACACACGCTGTGTTAGCTTTCCAACTTACCCCAAAAGATGGCTACAAAGATTCATTTTACTAAGGTGCATCTTGTGGCTTCTATCCTACATAAGTGCACGATGAAGAGCAACAACCTATCTCCTTGGAAGTTGGTCACAGTGGCATGTTAACCCAGTATTTTTAACCCATGAGATTGTAGGTGCACCATCCATTCTTTTCATTTACCCTCTGTCACATAGTCCCTTGCATGGGATTCTTCTTAGTTTGTTGCATGTGTTGGTGACATGCATGGGTGCCATGTGGCAACCCACCTTTGTTCACAAGCCATAAGCTAAAGTAATCTACAATTTTGTTCAGATATACACAATCTTCTGCATGGCATGTTCCTTATACATTCCATGTTCCTTGATAAGTACTACATATGCAGATCTCAAACGATGAATGCAAATAAATCTTGAAAAGCTATTTCCATGAGAATGACTACCACAAGTGTGCCAACATAGAGTAAGGAATATTCAAGTCAAAAAGAAAGGAATAATTTTGGGTATTGCAATATGTAAAAATAAGCAAAACTTAACATTTACTCTCAGAAAACAGTGGGTATAGTTAATAACACGAAATAGTACAATGAGACTCTGCAAACTCCACCTTATAGCCTTTACAAATATAAAAAAAGAGATTCCAATGGTACAATGAGACTGTGCAAACTCCACCTTATAGCCTTTACAAATATAAAAAGAGAGATTCCTTTATTACCATGCACGAATATCACTTCCATTTACTCTCAATATGTTTTCCCGCAATGCCAAACTTGTGTAGAGAAACAAGAGCCAAGCCTGAAATATAACAAATTTTGCACAGCATTCCTACACACTTCCATCTTAAAAAATGAAAGTCATTTCGTATGTCACATCTCTAACCTGGTACAGCTGAACTGGCCATGCTGGAAAGCAGCCATTCCAGATTGAAGCTCGTAAAACAAGTAGAGCAGAGGGGAAAAGAAGGAACATATAAGCTGTCCTATCCTGTTTACAGTTAAAAATTATAAAGCAAATGTGTCAGTCATATCATATCAACAACAACTAGTGAAAGCATTTATCAGCATTGCAACAGCAGAAAATACATATGAGTTGGCAATGAAAAGCAAATCTTTTCTGGATTGCCCACCAAGAAAGAGAAATATTCCATTTGCCTAAATAAATTGTCTAGTGACTCTATTCCAATTGCTTTTTCAACACATATCCCCGAGGGGGAGAATGAGAAGATTTTTTTCCTTTATAAAGTTGATTTGAATGTAGCCACAGTTTCTTTTTTTTATACCAAGAACTTACCCCGCCTAAGCCTGAACCACCATCAGCCCCAAACGTGGGAGGCCAAACATCTTTTGGGAAGTCCCCCACCCCCAACCTCCCCAGCCTGACAAAGTGTGTGAGACTGTGACCCACATGTACCCCAAATTAGTAACCACCCTACATTTATATATGGTCGAAATTGATATTGCAATCTCACACCTTGTTGTGAAGTTCCCGTCCAATGCTCCCACCCCAAGGGACACAGCCACAATTTCTTATTTAAAATATAATAAGTTCTTTTTATATACCAGGGTAACCTGCTTGGCTGTTTTCTTGATTTGCTCTAACACTCTTCACAATCCGACTTTCTTTTTTGTGTTTGCATAAGATCCCTTTTATTTCACGATGATATGTTTACCATCTTTACCCAAAAGGAAATAAAAGGAATGTTCAGTAGCATGCAACAGTTGGAGAGATCTAGTCAACTTTCACATAAAACCATTACCCAAATAATGTAAATTCAGCTAATAAAACTATTCTTAAATCTAACTTCAATCTAGTGAAACCAGATACAAGTGTAATCCATTAAGGCCATCACTGTTATACTTCTCAATGAGAATCTCCTTTTTCCCAGACATGGTATTTCTGCAAAATATTGGAGGAGAATACAAGCAATAAAGCTGCCTTGTCCACATAAAATTCTAAATCAACTTAATGCAAAAAAATTGATGCTTTCCCGTTCTGCATAACCAGCTCTTAAAGAAGTTGAAAGAGTAAAGTACCAAGATGTCTGAACAACGGAACGCGCTACAACTTAAAAAAAAAAAGTTTCAGGCCAAAATTTAACATATCTCCCCCATGATATAGGTGATCCAAGTAGGAAGTTCGGCAAGTAATCTGCAATGATATCAGGATGGGACACATACCCTGTACTTGTTGTATTCCTCTTTTACTTTCAAACGGACATCTTTCTGTTGGCGCGTACGCTAATCGGCCCCAGGAACTTCCTCAAGAACGGACCTGACCAGTCATTAGCAAATAAGCAACCTAACAACAAACCCAATATCAGACATCGGAGGAGGGGAATCGAACAAGAACAGGCGATGGGGGTAGACACCATGAGCCTTGCTGGGGAGAAGGGAGCCGACGTCCCCTTCGCTGACGAGGCATCTCGCTCTGTACAACTCCTCGTCCAACTAGCAAAAAAGGCACCACGCATGGTCATCAGGATCAAGGAAATCCAGGAACTAACAAGAAGAAGGAGCGGGGACTGATGAAGGGGAGATCGTGGGGGAGCAGGGGGGCGGACGGCGCCAGCATGCGGGCGTCAGTTTCCCGCTGTCCCCTACCTTCTCGACCTCCTTGGGGTCGAGCGCGCAGCCCCGCCGCACGGCGTCCTCGAAGGCGGACCAGAGGCGCCCGAGGTCGGCGTCGAGGGCCAAGGCGCGCTGGCGGAGGGCCTGCTCTTCCTCGGACGTCCGGGTGATCAGGCTGGCGGCCGAGTCCTGGAGCACCCGCGCCAGCTCTCCGACCCGCGCCGCCTCCGCCACGAGGTTCTCCGCCGTCCCGTCGGCAGCGGCGTCGTTGGCCGCCATCCCCGTCGACGTCCGCCCGCGTGTCCTGGGAGCGTCCCGCCTCCTGAAGAAGCGTGGGAGGAGCAGAGAGGAGGAAAAAACTTGAACGTGTGGGTGTAGAGCGAGCGAGGGCCGCGACGAAGGGGCTGCGATGGTGACGTGGGTGATAACGTCACCCCCCACGCGGTCTCACGCGCGCCGCCGAAGTGCTTTTTGGGTGCTTCCCATTTTATGGAACCGCTTGGAGAGGTCACCAACGTGAGGCACAGGAAAGCATCAAATCTGTACAGAGTTGTGTCTCACTCACGACATCTACTTTTCTTAAAATCTCTTCAGAATTCGTCTTATAAAATTAGAAGTTAGAACGATGTATTATATAGAATGATACAGGGGAAATTAATTAATAATATCTGTATGTAATGTGGGAGATTCTAATTATAATAAAATTTAACATATATTATAACAGAAAATAAATTTATTGTAATAAATTATAATTTATTATGGATTAAAAATAAGTCAAATATTTGATCGAAATTTTTAATTAATTTACTCAATTATATATAAGAGTAAATTAATTAATAATATCTGACTGTAACATAGAAGGTTTCTACTGTAACAAGACTTAATATATATTGTAACAGAAGATAACATTTATTGTAATGAGATATAGTTCTATCAGTGACTAAAAAATTAGTCAAATAGAGATTTTTAATTAATTATCCAATATATATAAGTAAAAAAGTTTGTTATTATTGAAGAATATTGTTTAATATATTTTATTATTTATATATATATAGCTATAGTTATAGAGATGTCATTCTTAGATATGTATTAATACATATATGTATATGACAAATTATAAATGACCCTACATAAAGGTATTTATTGTGCTCGTATCAGACATAATGTATGTGTCCCCCACCCACAAAAAATGCTTGTCTCGTTAAAATTATGTTTTTGACATTTCCATTAAGGTGTAATTGCAAAAATGAATCTCTTGATATAAAGATGAGAGGGAGATATCCATCGTTAATATGTTTTTATATATTTTAGTGACAATTGCAGAGATATTTCTATATAAACTGAACAATATTTCTATGCTTATATATGTAACACACTTGGTTTTTAGAAAGGAAAAGTCACTTTCTTTACTAGAAATTAAGATTGCATACTTATATCTAGCTCAATAAAAGATCATTATAAATATAGATATTGTAGCAAACAAAAAATGATCAACGAGAGTCTCCCACTGTGTGATTCCGACCAACTCTTAAATTTATTTATTTGGGGAGAACACTAATTAGCACAGGTAAGATAGGAAGAGCGATTAAAGGGTCCCGAGAGAAGTCTTCAGAGAAAACCCACGCTCAATCAAGAAATCTACCAAAAGAGAGGAGGAGATTAAAGGTAGGAGTTCCTAGCCTCTAGCTTTTGAGTATCAATAGCTTCTCTCTCAATGAGGCTAGGGTGTCCTTTTGTAAACATACATTGGAGGTATCTTAGATGTGTATCCTAGTTTTATGGTCATATAGATGCACCATATGGGAGTAGAAGAGTTGGCTTGGTCTATATGTTCTCCTAGCATATTTCTTCCTTCCTTATCCTTGACGATCCATCGTAGGGAAGGAGGAGAGCTAATGCTATGTGGAATTATCATTCACCTAAGCTGCCAAGGGATGCATGCCTCTGTGGGAAAACTTGTTGTCCCCCTCGTAAGGAGCACTACCTTAGTTCCGGTTGGCACTACCTTGGGGAGAGGGAGCGTGCCCCGGCCAGCTATCCTAGGTGTACATCCAAGGCCATTGGGGCATAGGGGACAGGTCATGTTAGGGCTATCAACAGATCTTCGATTTTTGTTCAGCCGACCCATTTTCGTATTTTTTATAAGATGTGGAATTTTGAAAAGAACTTTTCGATAGCTTAGCGGAAGCGGAAATGGATATCTGAATTCTTATAGGATGCGAAAGCGGAAACACTTAATTCTGCATCCGCTTTTCTATTTTTCCTTTTCGATAACTTTTTAATATATTATATATATTATTTTAATAATAAAAGTTCTTCAACCTTGAAGTTTGAGCTTTTAAATTTTTAACTCATTGTCCCACATCTCAATCTATATGCAAATGTCATTTATCCTTGTCCCAATTATTGACTAGTGGGATCACTCTCTCATTCCATCATATATGGTAGTTTTTTCTCTAGCAATCTGCGTACCTACATATATTGACTATCTATTATTCAACCATTATAGATAACTGCATAATTTTACCATACTAATTTGATCTTGTCATACTTCATTTAATAAGGGTCATTATAATGTACGTGATGGAGAAGATGTGGTAGAAGATATTATTAAATTTATATTTGAAATTATTCATAAATTTAATAATCAATGTACTTGTAAATTTATAAATTTAATATAATTATTTAAATATTGTTGCATCCGAACTTTTGTTTTGTTTACGTTTCCATTTTTATTTTTCCAACTCAAAGCGGAAATGGATGTGGAAGTGGAAACACCATTTTTCGTTTTCGTTCCGACTACAACCTATTGGCGACCATAAGTCGTGTAGCTTGAGTGAGGCGCCATGCACCATACAGAAAAAAAAAAAAACTTGCCTTGTGGCCTAAGATGGCCAAGGACTCGATGCGGGCCAGACCGAGCATTCTAGGCCTTATGGAATAAGGCTGATGGGCCAAGTTTGACTTACCATACGTAGGCCACCATTTGCTTGGTCGACAAGCTTGGCATGGGCCCACTCCAACACATTTTGTGTAGGTAGACCAACTATTTGGGTTAGAGTAAGCCGCCCTGTAACGTACCGCATTTTTCGGATCTTCGCGGATTGTTGATTAATGGTAGTTCGGATATGTGTTTACTGGTTTTGGTGTGGTGCTCATGGCCAATATGGGGTCATTGGGCCTTGGTTGTGGTTTCCGCACGTTGTGTGGGGCTTAGTGGGCGGCAGGTTAGGCCCGTAGTGTCTGTTGGTTCACTAGATGTGAACGCGACGGGGGTGTAGGTCGCGTTCTGAATGCATCGGCAGTAGGGGTCGCGTTCAGGTTGCCGTTGTTTGGAGTCGACGTCTGCATGTGCGCCGCGTGTCGCGCATGGAGTGGGGGGTTGCTGACGTCGGGAATGGGAAGGCGACGCCTTAGTCCGTCGCGATCAGGTCGCGACGGGAAGGTACGTCGCGATCCCAACCGATGTGCGATTTTTAAGCAGGCTGGCCGAACAGAGCTTTCACAAGCTGTGCTCGACCAGGAAGAAGCTGCTGCGGCTCTGTTGGGCGATTTGGCGTTTCGGCGGAGTTCTCGTCGTGCTCTCGACATGAGGGCTTTGCGAGGAGTGGGGGAAACGCCGCGCCATGCATGGATTGCGCGTTCTTCGTGAAGGTAGGGAGTTCTACCTTGATTTGTTACGTAGATTGCATGATAGTGTGTTTACCGCTTTAAGAACAGTAGACACCATGTCTAGGAGGTGAAATGAGCATGAAAATCGGGTTGGATCGGTGTTTAGGATGGTTTGCATGGAAAATCCGGAGATGGTTCCCGGATTAGGGTTTTCGTCTGAGAAGGCGACGGACCCTACTGTCGCGACCAGATCGCGACAGGCCGACCTGTCGCGACAGGGTTTCTTATCGCGACATGTCGTGGCGTCGCGATCAGAAGGCGGCCTTGGCCTCTGTCGCGATCGCAGCCGAGGATATATTTTGTATGCTTTTGGCAATTTGGATTTCCGATTATCGATGTTTAGCGTGTATGGCTTTGGTAAGAGGTGCATTGCACCCGTAAAGCTCTGTGAGCAGGTTGCCCACACGGTTAGTGGGTGGTTTATGTAATCGGTGTGGTGTTATCGTGGTTTAAGGATGTGCATAGCACATTCTTCGTTGTGGTGGTGTTTCGTGTGTGTGTGTGTGTGCATGGCACATGCACCGTTGTCGTAGTGGTTGGGCAGTGAGGTCCCTATGTGAATCTAGCCCTAGTTTTTTAATATATGATTATAGATTGGTTAAGATGATTAATTAATGAAGTGTAAGTGTGGTTATTAAGTGATTACCGAGTAATGAGTTTGACGTGGCAACGGAGGTCACATTGTGACCAATGATAGGCCAAGTGTAGTTGACTAACGGGATTTATATGTATGACCGTGTAGGATAGCTTGTGGGTCACGGAGTGACCAAATCAAGCTAGTCCTTATGTTTGTATCGTGGGTTGTAATAAAGTTAATATAAATTTATGATATGACTAGTGCGTTGCGAGTTTGGTGGTCCGGCGCCTATTCCGGAATGCCTCTTCAGTTGGGAGCCCCAGGTTCCGAGGAGAGCCAGGCACGTGAGTGTGCTCGGGGTTTGTCCCGGTACAGTGGTACCGTCGAGGTTTTGTCGTCTTCTGGACACCCTCACTCTCGGGGAGAGTTGTCGTCCGGCTGAGGGAAAGACAGCAGTGGGACAGTGACTTGTGAGAGTTTGTGTTTAGTCACTTGTAGCGCGCTCGTAGATGGAGGTTACGAACACCAGTAGACGTACTGGTCTCTAGCTCGTCCTGTTTTCCAGTGCCTCACTTTAGGGAGCTCGGGTCAGAGTCTCTAAAGGTGCCAGGCATGGGCCTGCAAGGTGTGTGATCTGTAGGTTGTGGTGGTTTGGTTGGTCTCCACAGTTCTTTGACTCAGCTTGTGTTGTGGAGCGGCAGTTGGACCTTACGTCCGTGACTGCGAGACTGAGAGGTTGTTCTTGTGTTGTGTTGTCCGGTTGGATACTGGTGTCATGAACCAGTAGTCTGTCCCGTGTGGTGGCGTCGCGCTTTCCGGCTCGTGCTTTGCTATCGGTTGTAGTGTGTGTTAGTTGTGGTTTTACCCGTCGAGATGTGCCATGGTGTTGGCACGGTTGTTATTGTGGTTAGTGAGCAGAGACTCACTGGTTGTGGTTTGATTGGTTGTGGTGTGCCCTCGTAGTGGCACAGTTGTGTTTGTGTTCCGTGGTGTGTTTGTGTTCCGTGGTGGTACCTCGTGGTGGTAGGTACATGTACTCTTTGTGAGTACTAGTTTCTCGTAACACGCTGAGTACTAGTCTTTTCAGGTAGTGAAGTGGAGGTTTTGCGGTGAGACCCTCTACTTGTATTATTTTACCCTTCCTTGGGTAAGTTTCCGAATATGATTTAGTGTGCGATGGATTGGCTTCGTGATAGCCAATCTTGTTTCTTAAGTATGGCATTTGATACAACGTGATTTAAGGGTATAAAGGGTTAGCTCTTGGTTAGTAATCATGTTACCCATATGTTTAGAGGCTTGCGAGTGAAGCTAGTAGCTTAAGCAATGCTTTGCCTGCGTGGCTTACAGTTTAGGCGACCAGCTGTTGAGGTGGTGTGCCTGTGAGGCTTGTGGCCTAGGCTTTCCAGTTATTTGGCAGATTAGTAGCGCGGTGCTAGTTCTGCCGTTGTCTCATCTTATTTTCGGAATTGGTGTGAATTGATATAATTACGCTTTATTGTGAGCATGATATGGTTTGGTTATCGGTGTTGCCTGTGAGACCCATTGGGGTTGAGGTCCTTCCGTACTGTGTGTTGTTTTGGGTGGTTCCCTACTGAGTCAGTGACTTGTTGAGGTTCACTCTCTTACAGTTCTTTTCAGGGTTTACCGTTGGTATGGCTTGCGGAGGTGTCGTGACAGACTTGTACCACCAGCAGTAATGTTAGTACAATTATGTGAGCTTGTGCTTCCTCGGGGTATGCCCCAAGTAGTTGTACTCTTCTTAATTTGGACATGTAATAATGTAATGGGACAGTTGTAAATTGTTATATGCAGATATGAGCTCATGTACTTTCTTGTGTCTCTTACTGTTGTGGTTTGTCTTTTATATTCTACCTGGACACGTGTGTGAGATATCCCTTGCGAGACTTCGGTCCGTTCGCGAGAGACGGAACTGGTTATGGACCCCTATTGGGTATGAATATCCAGGACCGTTACATGTCCATTTTCCCCCTCCACACATCCCCTCTTGCTCTTGGGTCTAAGGGACTTACACCTAGGAGTAAGTAGAGAGAATGGAGTTATCACACGGCCATCTAGTGGCAACTTTCTCTTCGGCCATGTGTCACTACTGATCAATGGTCAGGAGTCATTACTGCTTCCCCTCGGCATCAATTGAGATTGGTATGTTTGACCCAGCTCTAACTTGCCTATGCAACATGCTTTCCTACCCCCCCCCCCCCCCACCCCAACACGGATATTAATTAATCTAAATAAAATTCATTTGATCCTGAACCATAAGCAATAGACGGGGTGAGTATTGAAAAGCAAAGTCAAGTGCCTATAATTTTTTCGTCGATAGATGGCCCATACGACATATTCCACCATCTTGGAAACTATTCTAATACTATGGATAGATAACGAACTTGGCCCAAAGGGATAGAATAAGAGCCAACCTCACCTAAACGTTTGGGTTTGTTGGAAGAGAAAGATTTACTGCACTGTCAAAAATGTAATTTTGTCATGTCAAATTACATTTTTATTCTCCCATTTGTCTACCTTACTATGGACTATGTACTTCTTCTGAAAATAGATGATTAAGTAGATCAATGGAAAAGTATAAATACAATTGACATGGTAAAACAATAAACTTTTCTCTTGTTGGAAATGCGGAGAGGTAGTGTGGTAATAGCTTGATCCCATACGTTTTAATAGGCAGCATATATGGCATATAGACTAAGTTTAGCATCCACATCAACCGCCCCCATGAAGCAATCGGTGCCCTCCCTTTATTTATTTCTTTCTTAGCCTGTCATATTTAAAAGACCTTAAGAGAGATTAGGACAAAAGGTGGCCTTAGCACAAGAGGAAATCTTTCTTTCTTATAAAGAAAGTGTGGAGTCACGAGACTGCAGGGGGATCTGATGCCCGTCAACACGTATATATGAAATGCCGGTGGTGGCTCTCATGATGGGGGCATCTAACCACGCGTCACCGGTGAGACTATTATGTGCTAAGCACATGAGAATAATCAGATTTTAGTTGAAATAATCTGATCTCAAGCCAATCAGAAGCTATGATTAGAATACAGATCATGACGATGATGACGGTGATAGTATTTAGAGATTCTCGTTTGGATAGCTGGAGATGGTTAAATGTTGTTGTCTGCAAAGTAAATTATGTCTTTTAATGCATTTGGCTTCTGGAGGAAAAAGATGATCCGTAATTTGCCTAGTGATCGTCCATTCAGTCGTCTTCAGGAGCACACCACCTTGATCACCAAAAAAACATCGAAGAGTTTGTACTGTCCATCTTAAACCATGATGACTTCGTGAGTGTAGTATTGGCGATTAAAAGAAGTCGACGTTTGATTGGAATATAAAGAGAGGTGATTTAAATATGCCTATCAAGAAGTATTATCTTCATGTTTGAAGTTTTATCTTTTAAAAAAGTTCTCTTGAGAGAAGAGGTAAGACTATTATTGATAAACATATTTTTTCTCATTATCTTTCAATGTGGGACTAAAATATATCTCTACACAATCCCCCAGTGAAGATAAGGGTGTGAGTCTCATGAAGATGAGATGCTCATGTAGAGTATATGATCTCTTGTTCGTTCTCATAGACGGCATCAATGAAGAGACGTGATTTAAGTATACCTCCCAAGAAGTATTGTCTTTATGTTTAAGATTTTATCTTTTACAAGGACCCTCTTAAGAGAAGAGATAGGACTCTTATTGATAAACGCACACTTGTTCTCAATATTTTTCAATGTGAGACTAAAATATACCTATACATGACCAATTTAATGAAAAGTCGGGTTGATTTTTTTTTTCCTTTTTTTTTGTTGGAAAGTTAACCTATTAAATTGTCATTTAGAAATTCTTTACAAACTTGCTTCCAAGAGATTTGGACTTGAGAGTGAGCATGTGCTTATCATCATGATGTGTATAGAAGAGTAATTACTAAAAGCCACTTCTTGAACAAAAATCAAGTCGACTTGGTTTGATTAGGAAATGAAAAGACTAAGTCATGAGGCTGAGACCAGCCCAAAAGTGGTAGGAGGATCGGATCCATTCCACATGAATAAGTAGCGGCATCTCATTTCCATATAGTTCATTCCCACAATGTCTTATTCATATGAATGTCCCTACATTATGTATTAATTGTCCAACATACGATCCAAATCTATTATGCATTGCAACAAGAATCACTCCAGTGAAAAGTGCACGGGCCTTGAGAGGACCATGGAACCGGTTTCAGGGTCATTAGCTCCATAATTGTGACTCGATGTGGCTCGATAAATTGGACATTTTGCCATACATTAGATAGGAGTTCAATACCCAAGTTCATTAGATTTATAAAAAAAAAAAAAAAATTCTCAAGAATTGTAAATAGTCAAGATTTAGGCGTGTGTGTCTGTACAGTTTAAAAGACTAGATTAATCAACCTACCACAGTAAAAAAATAACCGTGCCGGGATGCTTGAAGGTTGGGATGCTCGAAGGTTGCTCACAAATTGAACCTAGTTTAACTCGAAGCTATACATATATAGCTTATTACAATGTATTTAAGAATTTTTTTGTAAACCTGCTTCCCTGCGATTTGAACCTACAACCTCACTTTGATATACATGGAAGATTAACACTATGTCCATCTTTGATATACACTTCGTATATGACATCAAGGGACAGATGGGTGGAGTGCATGCATCTGATTCCGACCTCCAATGTGCCAGTAAAGAATGTGAAAGACTGATTTCATACCTGGATAGTATAATGCCGGATAAATAATCTTTGGATTGCTTAATCAGAGTTTTCCCAATTTATAGTCTAAAAGGCTGGATAACAAACAACCCTGATGAGAACAATTAACATTCCACTTCTTTGGGTCGACTTAGTTAACAATCCTAATAAGGAGGTTTCTGGATAACCTACCAGTCTTTCTAAACCAATGTATATTGACTATCAAACTCCCCAACCACCGCTGATCAATCTTTACCCATCTATCAAATCGGGCCCCGGCTGCTATGCTCTCCACAGAAAAACATATATACACATCCCAGATAACAGGCATGAAGATTTATCAAGACAGGAGGGATCATCCTTCCTCTGGCAGAATTACTCTATCAGGTGTCTTGGGAAATCGAACAATTCTCACATTTTTTGTGGGACTTGGGATATGATCATAATTAAATATTCACAAAAGAGAGATGAGCCAGTAGTTGCTAATTGCCAATAAGTACCCCACACTTGTGGTATTGGCAAAACACAAGGCACTGTAGCTAATTTTGCATCGGAATCTGCAGCTACTATCCCCTGTTTTTTACATTCACATTCTTTATCCGATGGATCCACGGTTATCTAATCTTCTTCTGACACCAATTCAGATTTCCAGGAAGAGATTTCTAAATGTAAAAGAGAAATGAAAGCATATTTATTATCTACAGGAATGACAAAGGAGAAATCAGTACCAAACAGTTCGCTATGCATATGTCCATATATTACATACGATACAAGAGCTTTGTAAAAAGACCCAGGATTAGTCCACCCTTTCTTACATGGATGTCCGGGAACAAAATGTCAATGATCAAGCTACCTTCCGTTCCTTCCATAAAATTCCAGCAAAAGCCACAAGAGATACAAGTTTTAACCTCATTATCAGTTGATGATAGCTTCTTCAGTGAGACAATCAGAACTATGAACAATGGAAGATAGGTGAGGGCAGCATGCCCGCAGACTGATGCGACTGCAAGTTCAAGCAAAAGCTGAAATAGCTTGATGTGGCACCACCAATGCATGTTGCTCAGCCTGCAATCACACCTTGACGAGTGGAAGGATGGTGGGCTCCAAGGAAGCTGGGGAATTTGACGGACAGAAGGATAAAGTTTATGTTGACCAAATAATCTGATGCTTTACAATGCAATTGTAAACTTAGAAACATAGATGGCCTGCTGTATAAAGCAGGCAAATACAAGCAGTAAATGGTGACAAAATAAGGGCAAGCCAAATGGGTAAAAGAATTGCTCGTATGGGCAAGAGACTCACGTACTATACACAGATCTCAGTAAGGGAAAGAGAAAATCTCAGGCTTCAAAATGAGAATACTGAGTACTTCACAATCATATCGTGCAAGAGTGAAGTGTAAACAGAGCACACAGATCTTGAAGCCATTCAAAGGTTCCAGTATTCATCTTCTATACACGACCCCTGACAGGGCGACCAATTAGCCTGCATTGTTCAGGAAGCAAAGAACAGATCACTTCACCATTGACCCGGAGGAGTTCTCCATCTATGCCACATCCATAATGGCAAGTTTTGCCAGGCTTCACTTTAACAGACTTCACCTGCACAAGCATTCTCCATTTGTATGAGTTCATCTCTCTGAAAGCATGAATGATAGCCCATTTGAATCAGTACACATGTCTGAGACAATGGAATTAACATAAGGGAAAAATTGTCCAACAGAGAATGAAATATTTTATACACAGGAAAGTCAATAGAAGAACATGGGCAGGTTTTAAAAGGGTATAAAGAGCCTCAGTATCGGCTGATGTGTGTCAGTTGCAAACCAAAGAAGATGACAAGCATCATGCATACCTTGACATATTCCACAAAGGGCAGTGAAAGATGCCGTCCACACTGCAATCTCAAAAAAAATCTTAATAATCTGAGTCTCCCACTTCCATGGACAAGTAGCAAATCCAAGCTATTGTCATCATGCTCAGCTTTTGGTGCAACTACCTGTGAACTCAAACTCTGCACAGTTTTGCATGAGTGATTGCATACTAAGATGCCAAGAAAATGCCCCTTCTGAACAACCCATTTCTCCTCATACTTTGGAACAACTTCTTTCTTCATCTCTGCGCGTACATCTGGTGGTCCTGGGAGCTCGATGGGGTTCTCAGATTCCCAGTTTGCTTCACTATCCCATTTTGGTTCTGCATCCCATTTTGGTTCAGAATCCCAAAAAGGGCCAGGATCTGAAATGGTGGATGAGATATCCTCTTTGTCATTCAATGCTGCAGCCCCCCAGGAGCTTCTTGTGTCATGTGCAGCAGTCAAAGCTGTCCAACCTTTATCTGCCCGTGACTTTGACCTGGTCCTGGGCCAGTTAGGTGTTGCTGACAGGGATACCTGGGGGTGAACAACTTCATCTGGTTCTGGTGTTGCATTGTTTCTTCCCAACGAAAGACGTTTTGTCTTTGGATCAAGGCCACGGACATACTCTGAGGGCTCATTGCTGGCAAGTGTGCTACCAGTTGCATCCAGGTCACCTGACATTCTACTTGGAGTCATAATAGAATCGATACTGGATAAACTAGAAGCTCTGGGAAGGCCTTCTTTATGTGATCTCCGCATTATATCCGTGTACAGATCAGAAATGTCAACTCTATCTTCCTCTGCTAAATTCTTTTGATCTTGGTTTGATACCTCTGATATAGGAAGATACTCCAGCTCATAGCTATACTTTGGCAAGCATACGAATTTGAGGAAACCAGCCACAAAATAACGTAGAGGACCAAAACGCTTCTGATATTTCTCAGATAGTTCCAACACTGCATGACAGGTAGAAAGCAACATTTTTTATGACCTCTGCATTCTCCAAGACACAATGATATGGTAAATAAATGACTAGCTGTCATACTGCCCATTTTACGAACATGATATTCAACGTTAACAGATCATGCCTTAGGTATATTCTACTAGAATCGGCACAGCACAAAATGGAAATGCATAAAGTTTTAGGGGTACGCACAAGATTACATGAAATTCCACTGTAATTGCAAGCATATGGATAGATAACAAGGTATCTTTTGCTATACCATGAGTTGGAATATCAATACTATGATTCTCATTATCCACACAAGCCTCACACTGTCACACATCACTCTTGGTCTGCTGGATCTGATTAAGGATCCAAGGATTTGGTATTTCCAACTGGCAGCTAACATGACTTCAACTATCTACAGGGCGGTGACAAATACCTGGGTAATATCACAATTAGACAGGATGAATCTAGTCACAAGTCCCCAAGGCTAATTGGCAGGTAGAAAACTACTTTCTTAGTTATGCAATTCAAGTGAGCACAAACAACCAGGTAACTAACATTCAATATCAACTAGTTAATTAAATCATCTTGGAACTAAACTACAGCGCAACATTGATAAAACATCCATGCTTCACTGGGGAAGCTATCACTGCATTAGTCAATTGAGGCAAAGATATAACTGTGCATCATTGCAGATGCATAAGTGGATGGATAACAAAAGATAAATTTTCAAGAATAACATCATTAGTTAGCACCACTTGAAAAATAACTAGACCAGGATCAAGCAGCATGCACATATCATAGGATAACCTACTCGACATAGTACTAGATGGTCAGTGATGCATAGAGGAACCGAGTTAACAAGATAATCTCCTTAATTATATGTATGCTCCAGAGGAGTGTTAGAACTGGAAAGAATGCCCTGGAAAATTTCTGGAAGTCTCAGATCAAAGGCAAAAAGGGCATAGCTTTTTGAATTGGAAATTTTCTTTCAAATAAAACAGAACCAATGACAACGAGTATGAAGTGGATCCTGAAAGGATTCATGTGCCTATGAATATCTCTAAGTCAGGTTTCTGATCAAACTGTTGCAATTCCACCAACAGAAGGCTGCAAGCAACATTACAAGACTAGGAGATCTGAGGAAGGCCACAGCTGTGCTAGTTCAACTTATGCACATGTGAGAAAGAAAGAGCTTTATCATTTGGACATTTAATAGATGACAGTAATTACAAACAAAGAGGTTATGATGCAGGAGCATAGCTGGGCTTCACAGGGTGTCTGAGCCCATCTGGTCGTTGGGCTGGCAGTGGATTTTGGGTTAGAGCTGTATGTGTCTTATATGGACCCAATAGCATGTACTTAGGGTATTAGGAATCTTTTATATCCGTCATGTACATTTGTTTGGGTCTTTAGTATGTGGCTGTTGAACCCCGAAAATTTACAATGCCGGAAAATACTCATACTGATCCGATAGTTATTTAAGTAATATTGGGTCTTGGTCTTTTGAGTCAAGAAAAGACTTATTGTGAAGGCCGATTTCAAATCCTTTAACAAAATACAAGTTCAAAAAGAACAAGGCTTCAAAGAAGAAGATAGTTTCAAAAAGCCTTCGACGGCACGAAGTCAATAAGATCAAGAGTTCAAAGAAGATTACAACTTCAAATACTTGCAAGGGGAAGCACCGAGCACTTGCAAAGGCAAAATACAAGCAAGCTCTTCATTGGGAGATCGCCGAGAAATGAAGTCCAAGGGTCTCCACAAAGGGCATCAAATAACCCCCGGCAAGGTCCGGAGGGGTTACATTTATAGGAAAAATCAAAAGAGGAGGAGAACCGTCCGGGTGGGAAGGCCCCTACCTAGAGGGGGGCTCTCCGCGTAGGGAGCTCCCCACCCTCTCCGGGTAGGGAGGCCCCTACCTAGAGAGGGGGGCTCTCCGTGTAGTCTACGCGGACAGACCCCCTCTCCGCGTAGTTCTCTCTCCTCCAAGGGCTTTCCGGATAGTCCTCTCTCCTCATTTAAACAGGGGGAAAACCTCTATAAATACCCCATATAGCCGGACGGCCAAGGGGGTAGAAGAAAAGGCGGGAATTCTGGAAAAAGAGGGGGGCTTTGGAAGGGTCGCGGGGAGATTTTGGAAGTGGGATTCCTGAAGAAAAGTGGGAGACCCTGTTGAAGAAAATTTTGCTCGTGCTCGGCGTGAAGATACTCGCCTCGGCAAGCCAAGGTCGTCCCCTCCGACTGTAAATCTGTGTAAATCCCCCCCCCCCCCATGTTGAGCTAGACTCTGTGGGGGGGGGGGGGGTTTAAAATTTAAATATACATGTTTATATCTCCATGTCGAGCGAGACTCCATAGAGATGAAAATGCCACGTGCTTGTGTGTTCATGTGTTCCAATGTTTAAATATTTTCCATGTTGAGTGAGTTTCCATAGATATAAAATATTTAAACATGTTCATGTGTTCCAACGTTTAAATATTTTCCATGTTGAGCACGTCTCCATAGGTATAAACATTTAAACATGTTCATGCTAATTTTCCCTCACATTGAGCAAGACTCCACGAGGGTAAATATGTTTGTGTTCATATGTGCATGCCTCCATAAGGAGACTGCCCAAACAGGGATTCTGCCCAAGGCATGCTCATATGTTCACAAATATATGTTCATATGTGCGCACTTTTATGGGGAGACTCTGTCCATACGGAGACTCTGTCAAAGTACGACCATATGTTCATCACATATGTTCGTGTGGTCTTTGTGCGGAAACTCTGCCCATGCGGAAGCTCTGCTCAAGACACAATTCGTTCAAGTGCTAAATAAATTCTCAGGTCTATGCACAAAAGTGCATGTTAAACTCACAAATGGAGTCCCTGCCCCTTTTTAAAATGTAAACATCGACTTTACTATCAAGAGTGTTCGGATTTAATTTGATGTAAATTAATATCAAATATTTAATCCGATGTAAATTAACATCGATTTCGGTCGATGGAGAAAGAGTCCAATACACGAAACCCTAATCGCCTGATAAAATAAATGAGGAACAAATGTGTTAAAATAACAATAGGTACATCCGACCAATAAATGGACATAAGAATTTCCCGCATTGAGTGGATTACAAATTTTGTCTGTTTAACAGATTGGCATGCCCCGCAACACAAAATGAAAATCAAATCAAATGAAATTGTCATATTTATTTTCCGCGTCCAATAGTGGCACATGGGCCACAGGTGGTTTGGCCCAGTAAGGGGCCTTACCATTACCCAACACCCCATTAAAAGGGGTTCTATTAGGGTTTCTCAGCATGCCCTCTCCCCTCTCCTCTCTCTCCCTATCAGTCCTCTGCGAAGGAGGGCCAATCCGACCAGGCCAGGGGTGGGAGGCCCCCAGCCCGATTGGACCAGGCCAAGGGGTGTGTAATGCCCCTGACCTCCACGACCGCCTAGCTCCGCGGTCACCGTCGCTGCATGTTCTCCCTGCGAGGGGAGAGTCGCACCACCACCGCTCCACCATCTCGCCTCCCGCCACAGCTGCAGCACTGCGGCGAAACCCCCCTCCCCTTCTTCCCTCTATCTCTCTCTCTCGCCACTTCCTCTCTTCCCCTTGGGATCGCTCTCTCTCCCACACCAAATTGGTCTATCTTCCTCTTCCTCTTCTTCCCACCACTATTGTTGTTGCTCACCCTGCTGCTTGGAGGTCGCCGCCACCAGCCCGACCTTTGACAGCCCCCTTTTGCCTCCTCGTCCCCCTTTTCCCCCCTCCACCCTCCCAGTGCTGCTATGCCGCCACCACTGCCAGCCAGCACAGTGACACCACCACTGTGCCCTGCCCACCACTGGCTCCTCCCACTCACCTTGCCCAATTCCACTGCCACCCAGCTGGCTCTGCCCAGCAGGATCTCCTCGCAGCAAACTTTCCTCGGTTTGACCACAGTCCGGAAGGGTCGGAAAGGAGACTTGCCGGTTCCTGAGTGGTCAATCCATTCCCTGGGCATTTCTGTTGAACGAGGGAGTCTCCAGCCAAGCTGTCCAATCTTGTTCTTGGGCCTCCATAACTCCAAGCCTCAGCCAACTGGGTCAGCAGGGCCCCACTGCCCCTATTCACCAGAAGATTCCTCAGTGCAACGACAGAACAGCCCAAGGTCGTGAGCTCATTCTGGACAACAGCCAGACCATCTTGTCCCACATCAGGTTAATTCCAACTGCATCTGAGGAGACAACCAGTAGTGCCACAACCTGATCCAACTGCTGTCAGGTACTGTCTGCCTTTGAGATGGCTGCATGGTTTTGTCCCCAAAAAGTGTCTTACATTGCCCAGTAACGTTTTTGCTTTCTGATATGTGACTGGATCTAGTACAACCCCATCCCAGACCTCATATGTGGCAGCTCCATGACATCACAACTCCACACAGGATTTACATTCACTCACACGGCCCAGTAACCTTGGCCTTCCAAGTAGCATCTCCTCTTGATAGATCATGATTAGATCATTACGGAAAAAGTAGAAGCAGAGATAGAACCATAATTTTATGTTTGACACAGTAAGATTAAGGCAGCAGAAAGTTGACTACGAAGTACACAAGGAGAGTGGTAGCAGGAACAAAATAGACAAGCAATATTTTCTTTCTACATCATAAGGTCACACGTGGTTTCCTGCCCCGCCTCCGGTGTCGGAAGATTTGAGTGTGGCACTGGAGCAAGTTAGAAGCATTTCAAGGGGAGGAGATAGCTACCGTGGACAATGGGAGTCTCACCGGGGGGGGGGGTTGGTAATGGATATCTTGACGGTTGAGAATTTCATAGAGACACAGGTGAGTGAAACAACTAGGTTGATTGGTGTCCCCGATAAAGGCGTGGAGTCCGTGGACAAAGGTTTGAAGTCCACACTACTTTTGATCAAGCATAGGTGGATGGTGGACATTGCACGAAAGGCGAAGTCTGATGTGCCATCAAGAAAGGAGTTTCGAAACATACTGAAGCATAGGTGATATGTGGAGCTAGGATACGTCTCGGAGGACTGCAAGACTTTCCTTTCGTGTGGTTTTTGTTTTTTGGAAGCTGTACGATGAGGGTGGGACTCATAGATGAGTGCTTTTGTTTTGGGGCTGTTGGGTGTGTTTAGTTGGGGCTGCAAAAAAAGTTGCACATGGTGCGGAAAAATCCGCCAAGGAAAGCTCAACCGAATGAGGACAATCCAATGTGCAAGGACCAAAGTGTGTAAGAGATTATGGCAGAGCATTGGTTTCAGAATAGACAAGAAAACAAAAAGGTCTAATGAGTAAGTGGGTGGATGATAATGGTGATGAAAGAAGCCATATTAGCATATAATCCAAAGAGAGTCATAAAAGCTAAGAACAACGGATTTATGAATTGACTTTTAAGAGTAGGAAAACTCCCCTTCTACATCGCATTCAAGAGGGTGGCTGGTAAGGACCTTGGTTTCAGAATAGTCAGGACCAGACAATATATTGAGGAAGCATCATTAAGCACCCTCAAAAGCAGAGTTTTTACTCCCAAGCCCTTAACCTCAAATGCAAGTGATCCTTTTTTTTTTTTAAAGATCAACAGCTGGCTGCTTAACCTGGTCAGGTTGAGCTACCTTAACTATTGAATGATTATTTTAGCTCACCGATTACCTCTCCACACCTCCCAATGTAACCTCTGATGGAGGAGAGGCCCAGCTACAGCCCTTCCCCTCTAGCTCCCACCCTCACTGAGGAGGCAAGCCAGCATCTCTTTCCCAACCCAGTAACCCCTGCCTGAGTATATTTTAAAGGGATTTTTTGCAAATATACCAGTATAATCTATCAGATTGATAGTTATACACTAACCTTCCACGATGGATCAAAAGTATCCCCGAACATGCCAAATGGTTGGGGTTGTACCCCTTCTATACCTTCAGTTTGATTAACATGAAACACTGTTCATGGAATACTCTAGACGGCATGGTAGCAAATCATGCAGTGCATAAACATAGTTATCACAGTAGTATACAAGAAAATATGATGCTTAAAGGCACAGTCTAAATATCAAATTTTCATGCGTATACAGAAATAAATTTCCAAAGCTGATTTGGTCAGCAGCAAGAATGGTACTCAAAGATGCTCCATCAATAGAATAGTCCCAAGGGAACACATATGTAAGTTGACTTTTAGAGGTTGACATGTTTAGCAAAATTCCACTCAAGGGGCTTGCCTCTAACAATCCTTCCCGGATGTTATCATGGAACATGCCATAGGGTTAGGGATAAAGTATCAGTTCAAAGGAATCTTTTCCAGAACCGGGTTGGAATTAAGGATACAATTCGAAAGTTGTATGCTCACTTCAGCTCATAAGCTGAAAAAGTGAAAATCTTCCAGGTTGTAATAACACAGTTTGGTTGAGAATAGTGCAATCAAAATTCATTTTATATAATATAATTGACAATTGAATTGTTTTGGAGTCATCACAGTTTCATGTACTAATCATTCACTCTTAACCTGACTAGGCAGGAGCTAAACAGAACATCAACTAAAGAAATGACAGGAAAGATACTCCAGAAAGACGATTCTATATTCTGGTTACCCATAGGCAAGCTACGTGGATCTACAGCTCAAACTAGCAGTCAGCCTTATTACAGAATAACACTTTACCATCACTGAGGAAACCAAAATATGAAACTGTTGAACCAAAGTGAATGACACCAGTTTGAATCCACTCAACAGCAAATATATCTGTAGGTGTGAGTCCGCCCTGTGCAAAAAGAAAGAAACAAAAAGATAATCATTCAGGTCGTGGCACATCCAGAAAAATGACATACTATGAAGTGGTTGAGCGTCTAAAGGAAAATTTACCAAAATTAAGAGACGCAAAAAGGTAATTGTATGAAATAAGTTCCTAATCCAGATGTTCATAGAATGCTCATACCAAACTATTAATCCCACCAAAAGAAACAAGAAATTTGAAGACACTTCAAAACCACCACCTAAACCAAATGAGTCTCATTAGGAGACTGAGTCAAGTAGGTTGTGACACAACATGGTCCAAGCATGGAGAAAGTAATCATAGGCACAAAAGGTGACACAGTGTAGGCGAGCAGTTTCCCATCATCTTCTTATTCCTTTAAGTATTCTGGCCATCAGCCAGCATAGCTAACCTCTTGACGTTTGTACATCCTGCAGGCCTGTTCATCATCATCATCAGAGCTTTATCTCATTATTTGGGGTCGGCTACATGAATCTTTTTCCGCCAAACATTTCTATCAAGTGCTATAGTCGTGTTAAATTCAAGAAGTCCAATCCTTCTTAATAACATCGCACCATCTCATTTTAGGCCTACCCCTAGCTCTTTTACTAGCATAGTAGCATCCACTAAAATTTGGTCACATCTTTTAACCGCGCCGAGTTAGGGCGGCGATACACGTGTCCAAACCACCTAAGTCTATTTTCTCTCATTTTTCTATCAATTGGAGCTATCCCCAATCCTCACGGAAACGCTCATTCCTAATCTAATTATCTTTCTTAGTCTTACCACACATCCATCTCAGCATCCTCATCTCTGCTACACATAATTTGTTAACGTGTTCCTTTCGCACTGCCCAACACTCAGTGAGGCCTGCTTTATTATATGGTACCAGTGTTGGGCAGTGCGAAAGGAACACGTTAACAAATTATGTGTAGCAGAGATGAGGATGCTGAGATGGATGTGTGGTAAGACTAAGAAAGATAAGATTAGGAATGAGCGTTTCCGTGAGGATTTGGGGATAGCTCCAATTGATAGAAAATGAGAGAAATAGACTTAGGTGGTTTGGACACGTGTATCGTCGCCCTAACTCGGCGTTGGTTAAAAGACGTGACCAATTTTAGTGGATGCTAGTAAAGAGCTAGGGGTAGGCCTAAAATGAGATGGTGCGATGTTATTAAGAAGGATTTGGACTTCTTGAATTTAACACGACTATAACACTTGATAGAAATGTTTGGCGGAAAAGGATTCATGTAGCCGACCCCAAATAATGGGATAAGGCTCTGATGATGATGATGATGATGAACAGGCCTGCAGGATGTACAAACGTCAAAAGGTTAGCTATGCTGGCTGATGGCCAGAACAAAACAGACACTGACTTTGTTGTCTGCCGTTGCTATCCAGGATTCCTACTTCTGCTACCAAACACCTTCCCCCTAAACCGAAACAAAGCAAATGGTAACAAGCACATCAGTAAGCGGAGATGGAAGGCTGTGAATCTTATGTTGGAATAATAGGAAGATGATGCAATGAGGATCTGGCTCCATCCTCATCTTGGCCATCAACCATGAATTAGTTGGAAAGATTGACAGGTATTCACAAGTTTGGATGGTGGGCTGTTAGGTGGTGACCAGGTTGTTTTGCCCAGCTAAAGCTTTCAATTGAGTGGTTAACATAGGCGCACCTGAAGCACACCACCATGATATGTCAAAACCATATATCTGGTTTGGCATCTTAGCAAATCTTGAATCGAATTGGATCTGGTAGCCTCCACACATGGGAAATACGAGTGTAAACAAGTCAGAAACAGAACGATCACAGCTGGTTTATCTCTGATTCTGATACCAAAATGTTGAAATCAAATTCTAAGCTGGTGATTAATCAAATCCTGACTTCCAACTAGAAATGGGATTGGGAATGTGTATAGCCCTTCTCCATGCTCCATCATCTTCTCCCCTCACCATTTGTCAGCCTTCGATGTTGAAGGTAGGCAAGTGCACAACCACCTGGGTCATTGTATGTCATCGAACACTATCCTTTGTACTTCTACTGAGAAAGCAAACACCAACATTGCTTAGAGTGCCTCCAGTTGCCCATGTATAACCAGTACTGCATATGGCCAGCAGCCACCGCATAGAAACAAATTGTGCATGGCAGGGCAGGCTCCCAAGAGAACGAAGTCAAGGGCACTTCTCCGTTTCCTGCCAAGGCAGGAGAAGTAGTGATGGGAATTGAAAAGCCGCACCAAAGGAGCCCAGGGCCTCTTGTTTATTTTGTTTGGCCCATTAGGGGCCCAATTGATGTATTTTATTTTATTTTATTTTGGGTTTGAATTAGTTGTTTACTTTAAAAAGGGTATTTTGGTCTGTGGGCTATGTAGGGTTTCTTTTGGGTGTCTAAATATATGCTTGTACCCCCTCTTTTGAGAAGCAATGAAGAAAATGAAGAAGAAAGGTTGAAGAGAGCCTTGAGATGTAGCTCATCTCCTCCTCCCCTCCCCGGTGGATTCCAGCCCTATCTCTCCCTCCCCCCTTCTCTGGCGGTCCTCTTTCTCTCTCTCCCTCCCCCCTTCCTGCCCCCCTGTCCTGCATCAACTAGTCATCAAAATACAAGGCAACATGAGCAGGAAAAAGAAGGCCTTTCAGTAGTCCCTCCCCCCCCCCCCCCACACCATTTGACATGCCATTACAAATGAAAATACCACATTCTTATTTTCAAGATTTATATCAGAAACTCAATTATGATTTTCACACTCTGTCACGTGCCTTTCTGGATGCACATTGAAACCATGATGATGCAGACTCACTTGAATAGATTGAGTCAGTCAGGAATAAGCCAAACACATTTTGTGCTAGGACCAAATGTACATCATATGCCTCGTCTAATCACCCAGTGTCAGCTTTCTTATGTCATATGATGACTACTGGCTAGTGTGGTGGGTATAGCCAGATCATGGTCAAATTTTCCATGGATCGGTTGACTTCGATTTGATGTGTTCATGTGACGACATGAGAAAGTGGCACTAAGTGGATTTGGGTCTTCCAGTTCTGACTTCCCCCAAGGCTGCACACAGCCCTTTGTATGACACCCTAAGTTAAGTCATCTATGAACTTGGTAACATGAAATTCGTTCCCAATCAATCATTTTCAAAAAAATGTCGCTATCAATGAGTGATTTAGCCAGCTATATTAACTTTGATCCTCTAGTGCATATTTAGGTTGGCCCATTTTATTTTGGTGGATATATAAGTTGTACTGATCAACAGACCTACACTACTTTTATCCTTAATATTTTCCCTATGGAATATGGATTAGGCAGGTCTAGCAGCTGCTCTGATACTGTTACAGACCTAATCATGCATCACCAATAATTCAAATGTCTATTCCCCCTCACCTCCCCAGAAAAAAGAAAGATGAGACAATTTAGATCCACTGTCTTCACCTACCTGCTAAGGCAGCATAGGACATTAACGACACTGACCAGTTGCAAGAATGCAGGAACAAAGCATAGCCAACTCCCATTCATACTATACAGATACAAAAATGTATGTTGCAGATCAGTCAAATCTTTATTACCTTCACAATAGTCATCGCAGCAGAGACAGGATCTCTAACACCAAGAACAGTCCAGACAAGTGAATTGTCAGAACCAGCAGGAATTATCCCAATGGGAATGGAGATGGCTTCTTTCTGGTCATGTCTACCAAGTAGACCATTGAGAACCTGCGTAAATCAGATCAGCATTATTGAATTTCATAATAGCTAAAATTGTCATTAGTGTTGAACATTCAAGCTTCAAAAATTTTGTGCCAATGCTTTATGTGTAATTTCATTTTGATATTTACCATTCGTAATAGTAAATGGTTATGGAATAATGCTAGAGGTGAAAAGAGATGGAAAATTAGCCTTATAGGATATAAGTTATCTCAAACAGTTGAAAGACAGCCTTTCCCTAAAGAAAAAGACACCACTGTTTAATTGCCACAATAGAAGAAGTTAACATTTATCTTTTCATAGCTCATGACAAAATGGCTCCCACAAAGGCAATAAATTTCCTGTCATCTGAATAAACAGCAGCAAACATCCAATGCTTGAAATCAAGTAAAATGAGTATCTGTCACAGAAATCAACAAAACATGAAAAGAATCCGAAAGAAGCTCCCATAACCCTCATCGTCACAATCTTTCATTTACCATCAATGCTGACCAGCTGCTTGCCATACTCAACTTTCAACAAGGTGATGCCACACAGCCTGGCAAGATACCTTTCAACTATGGAGGGACTTTTAAAGCAGTGCGAAGCACCTGTCCATGGGATGCTCTACCACTTTTCAAGTCCTATATAGAAGAGAGCTCTGAAATCTGAACCAAGTCAAACGAATTGGATCGGTCCAGGGCGATGAGATTGGACGATCTGGCCGATCTGCCGGAACTCTGAATCCTTGGGCCGATCCGATCGGATGTTCTGCCTGATCTGCCAGAAGTCTGGCAGATCCTGGAACAGCATGATTAAAAAAACAATCAAAAAATCAGGAACAATTAGAAAAAAATCAGGAAATAAAATATGTATTTACATATACATTTATGATATATGTAATACATATGTATATATACATATATATATATATGTATATGTACAATGTGTCAACATACACATATATACATATCATATTAATGTATATATCCTTACAAATGTATATATTATACATATAAAGATATGTGCTAATGTATAGAGTCATATTTCATACATAATATATATTGTATATACAATTCTTACGTATGTATTTATAATATATGTAATCATATACATATCTTTAATGTACAAACATAATTAATATGTATATCTTTATAGTATAAATATCATATGAATGAACACTTTATACATATACGTGTCTTAACATACATACAATCATATATTAATGTAAATATAGTATATATATATAGACAATGAGTGTATACATGCATGTAATACATGCATATACATGTATGAATATTGTGATCAATATATATGTATGTCAAATATGATATATATTACATATATTGTATGTCATATACTCATACATATGTCTACATATGTTTGTGTACTTATATCTATAAATATGTAAATTAATGTACACAATCATATTAGACATTAATTTGTGTATATATCTACATATGTACTGATTTATATATGTGAAATGATAGTTAAATGCATGCATTAATCAATACATACAAGAAAAAAAATTGTTTGGTAGAATCAACCAGATTGGCCTGGGATTGACCAATCCAAGCCGATCCAGTCTGATTCTAGCTGCTTCAACCGAAATTTATGCAATCGAGAGGCTACCCCAAGGCCAATCCGATACGAAATCGGACGATCTGGATCAAGATCGGCCAATTCCTCTAAACATGAGCTGAACAAGTGACAGAATGAGCTAATCCGGGAAGAGTAAGAAGTTTCAAAGAAATGATATCAAGAGCAATGTAGGAACTCGCCTAGACAATGACTAGAGCACTAGGATTGCCAGCTTGCCAAGGCAGCCCACCTCAGGCACCTTGACCTGGCTTTCTAACCCCATGTCAACCCACAAAAGTGCCCAAATAACTGGCCCATTTGAGCTGGCTTAAGAAACCCTAATTGAGTCACCCCACTCTCGTAATACCAATAGCCCCACACCCAATCCCCTCTCTTCTAACCCTCGCAGTGAGCCAGCAACCTCTCAGCAGCGTCACCTTCCCTGGTGATGGTCAACATCAACACTGCAACACTCCTCTGGGCACCTTCACTTCACGGCTTCCTCCCTTATTCTAGACAATGAAGACGACCTTGGCAGAGCTCGATTACAATGACAACACCAGCAGACTCTGTAGAAATCAGTGAGGATGGTGATTTCGACGAATCTCACTCACTCTCTCTCTCTCTCTCCTCTCTCTCTCTCGCTCTCTCTCTCTCTCTCTCTCTCTGCAGCATGTACACACAAGCGCTGATTATTGACTATGACTCCTCTCTCTCACACATACATGCAGATGAGAAGACATTTGGTAAAATTTATTGAGTCTCGACATGCTCATTCATTTGAGGCCTTGGCTCATGATAAGACTCAAAAATATCACCACTTTGCTTCATTCATCATAGATATCCTTCAAGTCCTTAATAATTACAAATAAAAATGATATGCAAATAAAAATGATATCCTTCAAGTCACTACTGATATGTTGTCACTTTAAGAATTCTATGCCTTGAAATAAAATTGAGAAACACGAAAGAAACATAAATACAATTTCACGTGAATACAGAAGAAGCAGAGGCACGTGATATTCTCCATATTAAGCTGTCATTGTAAAGAAATGACAAACCTCGTTAATAATTCCGTCACCACCAACGCAAATTATTCCTGCACAGGTGTATAGGAACCAGAGTGAGTCCAAAGGGGTTCAAGGGAGAGGTGGTAGCACTTTTTTCTTGATAAAGAAGCCTGAAGTGATGAAATACCGTCCGGGCATGTGCTGAAGTCAACAGTAGAAGCAAGGGTTTTTGCATGACCAGCAGAAGTTGTATTAACTACTTCCATCCGGAACCCTGCAAGCTGCCAACGTTTCATATAATAAAATACACAATGAACAATGGTGCATTAAAGAAGATTTCCAGGTGTTTCCACATTCTTGAATGATAACTTAACTTAAACTTTTTTTTGTAGAGAAATATGCTAAAAATTTGTCAGGTCAATAAATTTTCAGTAATAATGACTTTCTTATTACTACATTCTCCGCAAAGTGCAACCACTTAGTGCTGCTTTATCCCCATGCTTCACTGGTTCTCACCCTCCATCATAAATATAATGCAAATGTTAAAAATAGCTCACGAAGCCAAACATGAAACGCATCCGTATGTTTACATTTCTTAATAAAAAAATCTGGAACAAATGTCCCGTTTCTCATAAAAAATATGTGATGTCCCAGAGAAAAAGCAGAAAAGGTAAAATCAAAATGTCATGTTGTCAGGCCAATATATAACTTATGCAACCTAATCACATATTCAATTGATGAAATAGATGCAGAAAAGGACAACAAAAATTCAGCATACCTTAAATATAGGTTCCACTTTGCCATGAAACACCTTACTTGAACGCCCATGTCCCGAACGTGGGTTTAGTATAATAAGCACTTTAGGCGGGCTTTTTGACTTGATATGATACTCAAAAAATGGATCATTAACAACCTCATCAGAGCCCTGCTTCTTGGAGGACACCATAGGATGCGGTAAAAGATTCACATAGCATTGCAGGTCCACAAAACTGGTGACCCATTGTCTTGCTTCTTCCAAATTAGATGCCAAGAATCGGAAGTCCTTTTGACTTCTTTGGGGTTTCAGAAAACAGGATAGACCACATGACTTCTTTCTCAATGGATAGGCATGCACAGTAAAGTGTCTAAGACCAGAACTGTAGGATACCTGCAAAATAAGGAATCATAAGATAGTTGCAATAGACAAGGAGAGGAAAGAACAGTTTTCATATAACATGAACTTACAGAAATCACATCTGCAAGACTAAGCACGTGAGATCCCCAAAACAATGCTTTGGTGGTAAGCTTTGCATCAACAGCATCCTGAGCTGCTGCCCCATTTTCAATGTCAGTTTTGGTGGGTCTCTTGTCGAGAGCTAGCTTTCCTGAGAGCACTTCGTAGCCTAATAAATCAGATTTCTCATCTCCAATATCAATCTTGTGCTCATGAGTCTTCGCTTTCTCCTGATCCCCATTTGAAACTTGTACATCATTTTGTCTTGAAGATTTACTTTCCCTTCTTCTCAGGAAATGCATTTGGGGAGGAATGCTGCACTGCTGCTGTCTGAGAATGTTTACCGCTCATGCGGCGAAGAGGTTTCTGAGAGAACAATCTCAGAGAATTGATTTTCTGGGAAAGATGGCCGGATTTCTGCATATCTACCTCACAGCCAAGACTTCACAAAATAAGAATGCGTTTAAGAAGAAGCTTAAGCACATCTGAGATGGCAACTAATGAAGATTTGGGCATGGCAGCAAACCTGAACAAAGAGAAATAAATAACATGATCGTCAAAACTCACATCTACATTTTCCAGTACAAATGGCCGGTATTGAAATACGAGAAAAAGTTCCCGAAAACAACTAGGTTTTCCATCACCTTCAGACAATGGCTCAAGCTATACTCTTCAAACCTGAGATTTATCTCGAACCGTTCGTCAAGTGGAAAGCATTCTCATACGTCTAAGTTACCAAATCTCCACCAAAGCAGTAGATTACCTCGTGTAATCAACTAAGAGAGACAACGTTTTCCTACAAAACTTTCTGTATTTCAAACTCATATGGGTGTCCCAGCGATTATATGATGGTTCTTTAAATTCCTCACTACTTGCAACATCCAGGCTATACTTTAAAAAGCGTCAGGCGACATCAGCAGCAGAAGAGAGGCGGTGGTCAAGATAAGAGTTGTTTTCTAACGAAGGTGCGAATCAAGTTGGATGGTAGGAGGTTTAGGTATTCTTCCAACAACATCTACCCACCACGGCGACAAAATTAATGGATTGCACTTCTCCCTCCACCTAAAAAAGAATAGATAACTTTGTAACCAAGACATTTGTCTACTCCGGACAAACTCTGGATTGGTTACGGGGGAATCTCTACACCTTACCCACCAAATCTGCAAGTCGCACAGAACCCAAGTTCTAACAAGAAAATTTTAAGCACCCCGCAGACGGCCTGCTATCCGAGACATTTCCAAATTGAATCGAAAACAAGAAATTAAACGACGCGACTCTATACCCTTCCGCCGTTCAAAATCTCCTCGCACCACCCCCCACCAAGGAACTCATCGACAGCACCAATTGCACAGCACGATCAAGCAGACTCGGCGGAAAAACGAGATCCAATTGCCGAGGAAGGATCACCGCATCACAAAGAACCCACTCCAGGCCCTCCAGGAAGAAGGGAGAAAACCCGCAGAGCTAAGGAGAAAGCACAGAGCAGAGGGACCCAGATTCGACGAGCAGGAGGAGAAGGGGGCGGGGAGAGGTCATGTCGGCCTACCCGATGGCGAGGCGAGCCCGATCCAGGCGCACCCGCCGGCCCCGATCGCCGCCAGGAAAGGAGGAGCGGGGATCGCCCCCCGCGGAGCTCGAGAAACCCTAGAGAGGGAGGCGTAGGGGAGCGGCGACGGCGACGGGCGCGGCCGGGCGCGCAACAGCTGGTGACGGGCAACACCACCAACAGCGACCAGAACGACTGGAAACAAAACGGGAGGGAGACGAAACGAACAATTCCGATATATATATATCGGAGAATGGGATTTACTCTACATGGTTACATAGATTGGCACATAGATATATGGGAGTATACGCATCGATGTAGACATATTTATAGCCTCCGCCGATCAAATCCACGTGTAAATGGTGGTAATTTCTCCTGGATAAAACAGCAAAAAAAATAATAGATAAAGAAATTTTTTAATTAGATAACTTAATCAATTGCTTATTGGGAAATGGGGAATAGGAAACCCCCACCCCCTAGTGGGAGAAGCCGTAAAAACGACGTCAACATATTATTTATTGGGTAATAAATAATTTCTTTGGGAAAAAAAAGGCTTTTATCTTGGACTTTACAAGTGTGTAGAGTCCTAGGGTCGACGGCGTCTCACACACCAAGCAGTACTGTTCGTCCTGCGCGCCACGGCGAAAGGGATCGCGAAGGGCGAGACGTGGGGACCGTACGCAAGACGTGGCGGGGTCTTATAGGCCATAATTTCCTGCTGCTTTTGCTGTTGACGTCGGCCAGGGTGGGATTGCTCTGCTGCAGCCTGTCTCTCTCTTCTAATGCCCTCCTCGTCCTGAGCCTTCTTGGCCGTCTTCTACCAATCTTTCTTTTGTATGTCTCCGTCTCTCTCTCTCTCTCTCTTTATAGCTTTTTTGTTCTGCAACTTTTTAAACCAAGCATTGTATTGTATTATTTTATTTTTTATTTTTGTTTGGCCACTTTCTATCACAGTATCTACATAGCTTTTTCCGGTGGGATATTATTTTATTTGTTTTTATATGTTTTGTGCGAGAGGTGGTGCTGGTGGGGGACCGGAGAAGGCAGCAACTAGCAAGGAAGGCGGCATCAGCGATGGGAGGTGAGTGGAAGCATCGTCGCCGCCGCCGTCACGATAGAGCGCTGTGGGAAGAGAGTGTCGATACCTCGGTGAGGTTACCGATGTGTAGCTTCTGATGAGCGGGGCCCCGGCCATTTTGGCGTGCTCTTACCGCGCTACGGTCTAGCCAGGTCGCGTGGAAACGCGAGGTATGGTGCACCCTAGGAGATAATTATACGTCCGCCGTAAATGCCATCTTGGCGTGGAACGAGGCGCTGTTGGGAAAAAAGTTGGCATCTGTTTTCGTGTTGTCTTATCCAGGAACTGCGGTTAACGTGATCGCGGACCAGGTGGGGGTTAATAGGGTACGGCATTAAATTCACGGGAACTTTGCAGATACCCCCACCTTTCTTTAGTATTGATTTATTTACTATTTTATATTCTTCGTATTATCTAGTACATTTATGGTTCGCCGCCATGGTAAAGTCGAACCGCACCGTTCCTCAGCGAGGGCGAGCCCAGGCACAGTCGGATCGCCCACCTGGACAATCCGGCGGCACGCGGCGCGGGCCGATCCGAGGCGATATTGTGCGGTCCATCGGACCGCGTCGGGTTTTTTTTTTTTTACTCTCTCCCACATCCGGTGTGTTTAAGGGGTCTAATTAGTATCTAATTGAGATGAAATATTTTGTACGTAAGTTAATTAAGGGATGATACAATTATAATATTTTAATTTAATTTTGTTAATCAATTTTTTGTCAAGTAAAAATTATCTCAAAATTATTAGATCGACTTAATCTCAACATCTAAGAGATCTAATGGTGTCTAACTGGGATGAAATTTCAAACATAAGTTAATTAATAGATGATATAAATTATAATAATTTTAGTTTAATTTTTTAAATTAAATTTTTGTCAAGTAAAAATTATCTCAAAATTTATTAGGTCGACTTAATCTCAACATATATGCATCAATAACTCATGATATTTATATTTTTAGAATCATTATATGTTTCTAGTAATTATGATGATTTTAAATTTGACTTTATTTTCAGAACCAAATGTCGTCCTGTTGAAGTGCACAGCGGGTTCGTCGTATCGCGACAAATATTATATGCACTTAAGAGATTTAAAGGGTGTCTAATTGAGATGAAATTTTACACATAAGCTAATTAAGAGATGATACAAATTATAGTAATTTTAGTTTAATTTTTTAAATTAATTTTTCTCAAAAAAGTTTATCTCAAAATTCATTAGATCGACTTAATCTCAACATCTATGTATCAATAATTCTTGATATTTTATATTTTTAGAATCAGTATATTTTTTCTAATAATTATGATGACTTCAAGTTTACTTTATTTTTAGAACCGAATATCATCCTGTTGAAGTGCACACAATCAAAGATAGTACCAAAATTATATTAATTATAAAAATATTCTTAAAATAAAGATAATATGTTTTATATAAGTGATCATGTCTTACGTATAATTTACTATCTCTTTTAATTTCTTAGTGTCATATAAATATTTTATTATAACTTTTAAGACGTTATAGTTTTGTTTCTATTTTCGAATTCTTGGTGTTGATCTAATGAAATATATTGGTCATATCATGAAGAGTCCAATGATTAGATCACCTTCATTCAGGCTATAGAGAGGCCGCACTCATTGCTAGTTTGGATCGTGATATGAGAGAGAAAGTTAAGAACAATCTATTGTATCTTTAAGCACAGATATTCATTTGATGTGATTCTAGTTGGAGCTTGTAAAGAAAGTCGTGGGGAACAACTTTCATGAAGAAGTCTCGAAGAGATATACCCTTGTTTGTGATGTGGAAGGCGTGATAATCATGTATATGTAGATCATGATATGAGAGAGAATGTGAAGAATAAGCTGCTATAGCTTTGGACATAGACCACCAATTGAGGTGATTCCACTTCGTGGACGAAGCTGAAACATAATGGAACAACTTTGATGAAGACCTCGTGAGCATATCAGCCCCTTTTCAGACTGTAGAAGGTGTGATATCCCTGATAGTTCTAGAGGATATGAGAGAGAAAATGTGCATGTATGAGAAGAGATGGAAAATCTATCTTGAGTTTGGATGGAGAGTCTTCTTTTGAAATTTGCTCATTTTAAATATTCATCAAGTCACAAAACTAAAAAAAATAAATCAAACAAGTCATTTTCCCACCGTATCTCAGCGGTACGGTACGATACCGGACCTTCCCACGGAGAATGCGGCACAGCCGGTTCGGGCGGTACGGCGAACCTTGGGTACACTCCCACTATTAAATTGGTTGGATTTGGGTAATGACAGTGGGGAATCCCCGCAGCTCGGCTAGAGCCTCGAGCTTGGCCGATGTTTCAACATCATCCAAAACCGACGACATCCTTCTCAGCCAAGGACGAGACTAGCCTGTCTCGGCTCGACCCGATGTGGAGTGCACGGCCTGACTGTGGGATCCCCGGGGTCGTGGCTCACGTAATGGCCCAGGCAATAACCGTTGAAGTAATGGTCGTAGATCGTGCGCTGGACAACAACAGTTATGAAGGCCATGATCTGGCATGACGGTTATAGCGACGAGGTGGCAACGATTTTGACGACATGGTGCGATATTCGTAGGATCGTCTGACGTTTCCGATGGTGATCTCCCACTATAAGCAGGGGGCACACTCGACATTCTGAGGTAGGCAAGAACTCTACTTTTGACCAACATCTAGCCCGACCTGCCACTAACTTGAGCGTCAAAGTGTCTCCCCACCGAAACCCCTCGGTGGGCTTTACAAGTTCTCGGATGTCCAACAGATGATAGGCACATCGACAGAGCGGACACCTCGGCTCTTCACACCTAGGCCAAGAGAGTCATCGAGAAGAAACTGTAACATTTTTGGCATCATTTTGTAGGAAGCACTACTAAAAGTCAATATGGCTTCCTCTCTCTCTCTCTCTCTCTCTCTCTCTCTCTCTCTCTCTCTCTCTCTCTCTCTCTCTCTCTCTCTCTCTCTCTCTCTCTCTCTCTCTCTCTCGGTTGATCTAGGATCTCCATATCGCCGACGTAGAAGCTACGAGGTGTTGTAGACTTGTAGCTCCAGGAAACGGACATGGAGGATATGAGATGGTGCAACTTGTAGCTCCAGGAGACCGACGCGAAGGCTACGAGGTGGTGCAGATCTGTAGCTCCAGGAAGCCAACATGAAGGCTACGAGGTGGTACGACCTATAGCTCCAATGAGGCCGGCGTGGAGGCTACAAGATGGAGCAGAACACCAGATTCAGGGGGCCGACATAGAGGTTGATGGTCGACGTCTAAAGTCGACGACGAGTTGCTTTATAGCATCGTCCTGCAGTTGCCGACGACGAGTCACTTCATAGCATTGTCCTATGGTATCCGATGATCAGTCACTTTATAGCATTGTCTCCCTTCGTCCTGCTGTAGTCAACGACGAGTCACTTCATAGCATCGTCCTGCGGTAGCCAACGACAAGTCACTTCATAATTCTACCGACGATGAGTCGCTTCATAGCATCGTCATGTGCTAGCCGACAATAAGTCACTTCATAGCATCGTCCTACGGTTGTCGGTGACGAGTTGCTTTATAGCATCGTCTCCCGTTTTTAGTGACAAGTCGCTTAGGCATTGCCTCCTATTAACGTCGACTCAACTGACTCTGACAACACGAGTTAATGCAGAAATTATTCTTGGGTTTTATCTCATCTAACGTATGAGGCGTCGGGGAGGTCAGTGCGATGAGATCACTTCGGCACTCTTGGCTGACCCCGACCTCATGAGTCGATGGAGAATACCCCAATGGGCACTCGTTCTTGAGAAACTTCACTGGCATCGGGGTAGCCACTGAGAGGTCGCTACGACACTCTCGGCTTGCCCCACCTATGAGGTCGACATTTCATTATGCGTCGATTAACTATCGTGGACGTCGAGATAGCCTATTAAGGATAGACCATGTCGGAGCAAGTTAGCAGCGGTGTAATTATAGAGTTACGTTCTCGGAATATCCTAGGCCTAAATCTTTCCAAGGTTATGTTCTCGACTCTGACAAGTCAGTGTGGAAAATGTTGCAAATGGTGAGAGGTTTCACAGTTGGCAAAAAAGAGAATTTTTGTATTGATATTATCATAAATAGGAAAATACTAAAGGCCTTGACGAAATGCCAATGAAGAAAAAGAGTGAAAATGTTGGATTAGTTGAGGTCGTTGGCTCGGACTCCTAAACTGCGGTGGCCTCATTCGGGTCGGTCAGGGTCCCCTCGGCATTAGGTATGACGCCCTTGTTGGTGACGGTAGCTTCGGTGGTGGATTTGAGGCCCTCATCGATAGCGGAATCCAGCACAACGTCGACTACCACCTCGTTGTCTTCGTCCTCGATCGTCAAACCTGACAGGTCGAGGTCGAGATGAAGCCCTCAGAGGCGCTCAAGGCAGAAGTTGTACCCCACCTGGAAGAGTTTGCCTATCTCTTCCTTAAGCACATCAGACTCGCGGTACTCAACGATGGCCTTAGCTCGCTCTTCTTTTGCTAACTTGGCGATCCGGGCCTTCGTTTGCTCATTGGCTTCCTTCTCGACGTCGATCGATTTGTGAAGCTTATTGGCTGCTAGTGACAATTGGGAGGCGTTATCCTCGGCTCTCGACGCCCAATGTTTCACATCTACTAGCTACTTTGTAGCCTCTTTGGCTCACTTCTTGGCCTCTTCAGCCCTCTTTTAAGCTACCTCGGCCTTCTTCTCAGCTTCGAACACTCATGCAGCAGCGCTGGTTCAGGTCGTCTCCACCTTTATAAAGTAGTGGCCCGACCGACGCCACTGGTCTGGCATCATCTAACAGAGGTCTTCGATGACCTCATTCGCCCTTGGTCCCGAGGTGCTGGCCTTGGCACCGGCAGGGATTGACCTATGACCCCACTTTGTGGCAGATGCCTCCTCCTTTGGATGTGGTGATCAGAGAGACTGAAAGGAGCCCGAGGCAGGGACGTTGGCCGACACCATATTAATTTCTTGTTCTCGGGGATGCTCGGGAGTCCTCCTTGTCGGCTGGGTCCTCAGTTGTTGCTCCTTGGGTATGGAGGCTAGAGAGATGATTATCTTGACATTGGTGTCGGCCTGCTCCATTGTTGGCCACTTTTGAGGTCATTTCACACTTTTCTTGCCCCCTCGAAATAAGAACCTCTGAGCGACAGCCTCGATGAAGGAGGCGCTCTTTTTCCTTTTGTTGGCCATTCCTACAATGAAGGAAAGATGCAAGTCCTTGAACAAAGAAGAAGTTCCTCTTCTAGTTGTGGACAGAGGAGGGAGCTCGGCCAAGGATTTGCCACCAAGTGCGATCTGTAAAGTACATTCAATCCCCGAAGGCTTTTACTGAGAAGCAGTAGAATAAAAGATGGGTCTTCGACGTAACTCTCGCGAGGGTGCAAACGGTGAGGAAGCCGACAACCGACGTCTAGGAGTTGGGGGTCAGCTGCTAGGGAACGGCTCCCAGGTGGAGAAGAAGGAGAGCGATGAAGGAATGCAGGGTATCGAAAGCCGGCTCGGATGGCTTTGATATATATACAGAATCCAAGCTCCATTGAATTGTGAGCTTGAATGTCATTGGGGACAGACAAGATTGACTCGTCGGGGAAGTCGAGACCTGGGTGTGTCACCACCCACTTAAGTGTCTCAGTGTCGATCTCGGAAGGCGCATCGTGTAGTACCCCGAAAAATTTATTAATTTAAAAATATAGATAAATTAAAATTTTATCAATTAATAAATCCAAACTAGTTAAAAGATACGCATCATTATAGCATGTGTATACACTCATATAAAATTTTTATAAAAATAGTAATTACACCTTAAATAATATTCTCTAATGACCCATCAAGAAATTTGGACATAGAAAAATCATCTGGACCAAGTTTAATAATTATTGCGACTTAATATCGTAATTAAGAAATAAGTCAGAAAACTCATTAAGTAAATTAAGTATATGGGTTGTACAAATGAGTCATCATAAGTTATTGGGCCCAAAAGCTAAAGCCCATTATTGGATGGGAAATAATTAAGCCTAAATTCGTACTTAAAATATTAATAAATAAAAAATGGCTAAGATAATGACTATTTTAACTCATAATTGTCTTAAAAAGAGTCCTAACCCTAATCTAACTCAATAGAGCTTTATCCTAATCTAAAAAGGGGATTTAGATAAGAGACAATTGGGTTAAATATATGATACTCATATTTAAATGAGTTTAAAATGATATAATAAAAGAAAATATTATAAAATTCATAACTATAGTATTTTCTAATTAAAAAGGGTCAATTAAATCATTAAAATGACTTATATATATCTAGAAAAGAGACTTAGACTTACCTCAATCCCTTAACCACGAAATTAGATCTCTCCCCAAACCAATTAGGTGATAGATGCTAGAAAAGGGGGAGATAAATGTGGAAATTCATAGTAAATTATTAAATAAAGTAAAAATGGTAAGATAATGATTAAAATAGCTTATAAATATCTCTATAAGAGTCCTAGACCTATCCAAACCTTCTACCTATGAGATTAAACTTCTCATCTATCCTATTAGGAGGATAATGCAAGAAAATAGGGAGATAAATGAGGAAATTCGGAGTTTGAAGGGAGAGAAGAGTTTTACAATTGTAGGACTCTTAAACTAACTAATACACCCCCCAATTCGTCCCTACCAACCCATAATTCGTTGTTAGAGCCTTGGAGGGCGAGGAGAAGAGCTGTGGACGAGAGAAGTAAGGAGAATGAGCTTGGAGCAAGGGATTTCCACCATCTTCTTCATTTTTCAACCCAGGAATCTTTATGGCGCAAAAAGATAGGCAATCTCTCAAGCAAAAATTAAATTAAACTCAACCCTAGGTAGACCTTGATCCCCTCTATCAAAGCCTCAGGATTTCCCTAATTTTCGTTGCTCCATGAGAGAGTATTAAATGATCTAATCTCTGTCATCACCATGTACCCGAACCTACATGTTTGCCTTCAATCCATGAATATACTTGATCTCATGCCAAGAAACTTTATCATAGTTACTGCATGATGTTAGGGTTCTAATGATCATATTTCCCCCTATTTTCATCATGTATCCTATGCGAATTAAATCGTTTTCCATGACTGTGTATGTTTTAGGTCACCGAAATGTAACCTAATTAAAACATACTCAATATTTGAATATTTTCTAATTCATCGTGCATCTACATGTTTACTTTCATTCAAAACTAGTTTCATAATTTTTGGATGATTCTACGATTTTATATGAATTTTTAAAAGGACATGTGTCATGCATGGAAGGATGGACCCAAACCTGAAAAGGGATGTTTTCCCTTTTCTGGGTCGGGCCGCCCTTCTCAAATCACGATGGGTCGGGCCGTCGCGATCTCAGAAGGGTCGCGACCAGCCGGTCAGTCGCGTCATAAACGCGACGGCCCGCACCGTCGCGGTTTTCTCCCGGTTCACGCCAGCCCGGCCGATTCAGAAGAACGCAGTCGGACCGCCCGTCGCGACATGAAACGCGACGAGGACCCCCTCCGCGATTTCAAAATGTCGCCAAAACCTTAAATTGCACTCATATCCCTGGTTTTTATGCCATTTAACCCTTGTTTAAACTTAATTATGCACTGTTATGAATAGTATTAATCTGAATATTATTATTCGGTAATATTTACATAAATTCAATTAATTAAAAGTCATATGCACGATTATACATGCTCTCATGATTTCTATACACTTGCACACACTAAATATTAATATTTGCCATGAGACCTTATTAAATTACTCAATAATATATCTAGTAATTAAGTATAATTATTCACTTAATTTCTCAATTATTTAAATGATATTTGTCTTCATTTTATTCGCGTGAATTGTACACCGTTATCTCATCCCTCTGCCATTGAGCACTCGAGGCAAGACGGACAACATTCTGTTACACACTTTTTCTTGGCATGGACCACCTCTCTGTTGAGAATACTCTTGACCAGACCAAGGACTCCTTGTCAAGGCCTCCGTAAGTCTCCTTGGTTTTGGCAGACGTCCATTGCCAACGAGCTGGTTATACCCATTAAACCCTTTACACCATTAGAGATCAGCATGATCCAACGACCTTAGTTTGTTCTCTCTTACCTTGGATGATCACGCCGGAACTCTGGCCTGTGTTCATAAGCACGACTAATGGGCGGTTGTGACTTCTACCAGACTTCTAGCACACGACTGTGCCACGCAACTATTACTATTGTTTGTTTATCATTGTTTTACGAATATGACCATGTTCTCATCTACTATCTCTATACTCTCATCTATTCACATTTTCTCTCTACACTCTCGTCTATTCGTCAATTACTCTCATCTTTTGTCGGTATTCTATTTGGCCATCCAATTGATTGTTTAAGATAACAAACATAACCAATGCCACGCAATAGGGCCCGATCTGGTCCTGGGGAGAGCGCCCAAAGAGTGCCATTTTCCCATGGGAGTAACAATGATCAGGGTGTGTGACATACACTCAATGCCATTTAATACTATCAAGATTTAATCTATGACAATCAATCGATCACTATATTATATTCTCTCGGTTGATAAAATGATCGACCAATCGTTATGTGCTATCGTTACTAGTGCCCTGTTGTGCAACTTTTCGTGCTATTTCATTACATGACCGATACATTATCATGCTAGTTTTGCATATATTCTTTTTGGAAGTTTTATCGTTCTTTTGCTATCATGTGTTATTACTCTCTTGACTATACTTGATCGTTCTCTCTAGTTATCTTGCTTTACAAAGATATTAATCACTTAAAGCATGTCTGTTTACACGAGATATTAAGTCATACTGAGCATTATCGCTCACCCTGCATTATTTGTTATATGTGTTTCAGGTTAAGTCGGATGATGACCCTACACACACCAACGGGAATGGACCGGAGTGATGAGCGACCTGGAGTCATAGCGATGGAATGACCTTAGTATCATAGAGTTTATTTAGATATTTGCTTAGTTATCCTTTCAAATGTAATGATGTTATTGAGCCCTACGTTTGGCTCAGAATTAGTGGTTGTAATAGTTTAGGTGATTTATTAATAGAATAAAGAGTTTATTGCATTTATTGCTCATTAGCTGCTCTGATTATTGCGACTGTATGCGCAATTGATGTTACCATACACTTTGCTCACGTTCCCCCGATTTATTCCGCTGCTAAATTGGAGGGGCGTGACACATCAGCCACAGAATTTGCCTAGCGACTCGACCCTGAGGTGTGTGCGGAAGGTTTTCGGGGAGTGTAGGACCCAGGAGTGACCTTGGGATCACTGGGAGACTGGTCAAGGACTTCTACGACGAGCTCCGACACTTGAGTGTCGAATGGACCTGCGGGAGTGAATCTCACCTCTGTTGGACAAGGAGGGGGCATTGCATCGTACGACGTGGGAGAAGAGTTCTCAGTGGAAGAACTCTCAGATGAAGTACTGGAGGAAGAGGAAGACGAGCTCATTACTTACCTCTGAGGGAAGCAAGCGAAGGAAAGATAAGCTCACCTACCGAGAAGACGAAGGAAGCTTGTCAGATTGTGGTTTGTCAGTTGAAAATCTCATTTGAAGCTCTCGTGCGCGGAAGCAAGGGATTCGTTTCAGATGCAATCCTCCCTATATATAGGTCTGGGGGGGAGAGGCGAGCACATCCAACTGCTCCAGTTTGTCATGTCCTTCGAGCACTCAAATTGGACCACGTGGCACTCACTGGTTGGTCCATGAGCTCCATCTCAGATTTTGATCGGGTGCAGGCAATACAGTTTGTGATGATGGGTCGCAGAAGTCGAGGATGGAGATGCAACATGTTGCCCAGTTGACAAGCCCAGAGGGGGGTGAATGGGACTTTAAAAATTGGATCTAGAAGATACATGTAACTAAAAACATTCACAAACACACTTCCCAGATTGTTAGAGTTAGTACAAGAAGGATAGAAGAAGCAAGGCAATCACACAAAGGACACAGCGATATATCCTGGTTCGGACCTCCTTTCCACAGGAGTCCTACGTCCAGTCCCCAAGCAATCTCTTGGGATTTCACTATCTAGGGTACAGTCCCCCTATGGACACTACAACACCCTGGATGCCCCACCAGGTCTTCTTCTCTTTCCCGGGCAAGAAGGCAGCCCACTTCTTTTACAGGCTTAGAAGCTAACCTACTGGTACCCACCCCAGTGTGGTGCAACACCCAGCCGCAGCTGGTCTTCCTTCACACCCGAAGGGAACAACACCCTGGATACCACACCAGGTCTTCCTTCACACCGAAGAGAACAACACCCTGGATACCACCAGGTCTTCCTTCACAACCAAAGGGAACAACACCCTGGATACCACCAGGTCTTCCTTCACACCGAAGGGAACAACACAGAGAGAGTGAATGAAATTCAAGCCCCTAGATCAAGCTTAAACAAGCAAGGATCTGAAGCAAGGACTGAGAGGATGAAAAGATCTACAGGGATGATCTCTCTCAGCGCTAAAGGCTCTCACAAAGATCTACACTGAACTCAGAGAGCTAAGAGCTAAATAGAAGAAGGAGTGAGACTTTGCTCTTTCAGATGCTCGCAGAAGAATCTTCAGAAGGAATGGGAGCGTTGTTTTTCTTCTCTATATTCTCAATTTGTTCTGGAGCTTCAGTCTTCTATATATACGTTTATTTCAAATTCGAACGTTGAGAAGTCCGTTGTCTCTAAGCATTTGTTTACGTTAGACTGCTTGACACTTGGAAGCTTCCAGTCAACAGTCCGTTGCTTCTCATGCACGTAAGGAGAAGATCTTCTGAAATATCCTTTGGCTTCTATTTTATCCAACGTTGTATTACCAGTGCTGTCAGAGACCTGCACACATTTATGAGCTTAAACAGTAGACAGCTAAGCTGTCTCTGGTTGTCAGTCAACGTTAGAAGATATGATCATTAAAGTAGTAAAGCCATTTTGTTGTTCTAAAAAGATGTTCACATGATAAGCATGATAGTGAAAGATATAGTCTGTATGCATGCAGTGATACGTACAATCTTCATTAATGCACAGCAGTCAAAAAGATATTCAGAAAGATATTGACTTTTCAACGTACTCAGAAAACAAATCGTTGTCTTCTATGAAATCGTTATTTGTATGACTTATGAAATCGTTGTGCAAATCGTTATGATTTTATAAAGAAATCGATGCACAAATCCTTATGAATCAATTAAGAAATCGATGTGCAAATCGATGTGAAGTTCCTAAAGGAATCGTTATGAAATCACTAAGAAAATCGTTATGAAATCAAATCGTTACGAAGACAAAGAAATCGTTACGAGAGCAAATCGTTACGAAGTCTAAAGAAATCGTTACGAAGGCAAGTCGTTATGATTTCTAAAGAAATCGTTACGAAAGCAAGTCGTTCTGATGACTAACAAATTCGTTATGAGATCAATAAAGAAATCGTTATGAACTTACTAAGGAAATCGTTATGGTATCGATTTCTTTACATTCACTTAACAAATCGATCTGAGATCGATTTCTTTAGAATCGATAAAACACTTAGCGAATCCTTATGAATGTGAATGTAAGGAAATCGTTACATCTCTACAGAAATCGTTGTTGGCACTTTGTGAACTGAAATCGATGTATTGAATGAACATCGATTTATCTTTCTAGTGCAAATCATATACCATAATTTCATAAATTTATATTTACTGGGAAAACATGATATTAATTATTTTTAATAATAATTAATCAATCATAAATTTTGTTATCATCAAAATACAAGGGTAAAAATATAGGAGTGGTTCAACAATCTCCCCCTTTTTGGTGATGACAAAATTTATGAGAATTTTCTGTCAAAAATACTTAAGTCATAGAAAATACAGAAAATTCACAGATAATGCATACCATGCATACTCTCCCCCTTTTTGTCACAAACCAAAAAGGAAGGATCTTACCATGCATATTCTCTCCCCCGTTGAGAGAATTTCTTACCATTGAGGGGTTCAACAATAATAGATGATGAGGAATTGATTACTGCTCCCCCTTTGTGTATGCTCCCCCTAAGCATGAGGCTCCCCTGAATGTGAGGCAAGCCAGATCTTGTTGGTCTTGACCTTTCACAAGTTGTTTGTCAAGTCTTCAGAATTATTGTCTGCATTGATCTAATGATAACTTGCAAATATTGTTAGTAGCATTGTAGTTTACTGAAACTAAAATGAAAACAGAAATGTAAATTTAAAACAGAAACTAAAAACTAAAGGATGTTTATGAGCATCCTCTATCCATACCCATTCGGATGCCTTTTTGTTGTTTTACTCATCATGAGTAGATTGGCATTTTTGAAGTTACTTGAGGAGTTGTTTACTGAAGATGTCTCCTTTTCTTCAGTGTTGGCCATGAATGCCAGGTTGGCTTTGTCTTCTTCCTCACTGCTTGAGCTTAACTCGCTGTCCGAGTCACTGCTATTATCCCAAGCTGCTGCCATGGCTTTTCTTTTGAATTTCTTGTGCAGCTTCTTGGATTTTTATGGTTGACCAGTCTTCTTTAACCTAGGACAATCTGGTCTCAGATGTCCAGGTTGTTGCATTCATAACAGATAGGCTCAGTTTTCTTTGAGTCCCTTCCTTCTTGCTTCTTGTATTCTTTGTTTTTCTTGAAATATCTCCTTCCAGACTGGTACTTCTTCTTCTTGGCTAAGATGCGTTTCAGTCTCCTAGATAGTGCTTCTTCTTTTTCACTGTCTTCACTGCTGGCTTCGTCTTCAGATTGTTCCTCAGAGCTGTCTTCTTCTGCCTTGAGGGCATTGGTGTGCTTCTTCCTACTAGATGATTCTCATAATCTCTCCATGTTTATCTCATGGGCCATGAGGGACCCAATGAGCTTTTCCAATGACATTGTCTTCAAGTCATTGGCCTCTTCTATAGCCGTTACCTTGGGAGTCCAAGAGGATGGTAGGGATCTAAGTATTTTTCTGACCATATCTCCCATTGGGTAGGTCTTGCCGAGTCCAGCTAATCCATTGATGATATCTGTAAAACTACTGAACATTTGAGAGATTGTTTCTCCTGGCTCCATCTGAAATCTTTCATATTGAGTCACAAGAATGTCAATTCTTGTCTCCTTTACTTTGTTTGTACCCTCATAAGTAATCCTGAGCTTTTCCCACATTTCCATCGAGGATTTGCAGGCTGAAACTCGGTTGAATTCCTTCTTACTCAGAGCACAACATAGGATGCTCTTTGCTTTGCAATTCAGGGAAATCTTCTTCCTGTCATCATCTGTCCATTGTGCTTTCTCATTTGTGACTAACAGATCACCTTCTTCTACTATGGACCAAATTTGATAGTCGTGCCCTTGTAGAAAGTATTCCATTCTGGTCTTCCAGTAAGGATAATCTTCACCATCAAAGAGAGGGGGTCGGTTGACAGACTGACCTTCAAGGTTACCTTGGGCTGCCATGGATCTTTACTCTTCAGATCGTTGGATCATTTCTTTGTGAAGAGACTCGCTCTGATACCACTTGTTGCCCAGTTGACGAGCCCAGAGGGGGGGTGAATGGGACTTTAAAAATTTGATCTAGAAGATACCTATAACTAAAATATTCACAAACACACTTCGCAGATTGTTATAGTTAGTACAAGAAGGATAGAAGAAGCAAGACAATCACACAAAGGACACTGCGATATATCCTTGTTCGGACCTCCTTTCCACAGGAGTCCTACGTCCAGTCCCCAAGCAATCTCTTGGGATTTCACTATCTAGGGTACAGTCCCCGTATGGACACTATAACACCCTGGATGCCCCACCAGGTCTTCTTCTCTTTCCCGGGCAAGAAGGCAGCCCACTTCTTTTACAGGCTTAGAAGCTAACCTACTGGTACCCACCCCAGTGCGGTGAAAACCCAGCCGCAGCTGGTCTTCCTTCACACCTGAAGGGAACAACACCTGGATACCACACCAGGTCTTCCTTCACACCCGAAGGAACAACACCCTGGATACCACCAGGTCTTCCTTCACAACGAAGGGAACAACACCCTGGATACCACCAGGTCTTCCTTCACAACTGAAGGGAACACACAGAGAGAGTGAATGAATTCAAGCCCCTAGATCAAGCTTAAACAAGTAAGGATCTGAAGCAAGGACTGAGAGGATGAAAAGATCTACAGGGATGATCTCTCTCAGTGCTAAAGGCTCTCACAAAGATCTACACTGAACTCAGAGAGCTAAGAGCTAGACAGAAGAAGGAGTGAGACTTTGCTCTTTCAGATACTCGCAGAAGAATCTTCAGGAGGAATGGGAGCGTTGTTTTTCTTCTCTATATTCTCAATTTGTTCTGGAGCTTCAGTCTTCTATATATACGTTTATTTCAAATTCGAACGTTGAGAAGTCCGTTGTCTCTAAGCATTTGTTTACATTAGACTACTTGACACTTGGAAGCTTCCAGTCAACAGTCCGTTGCTTCTCATGCACGTAAGGAGAAGATCTTCTGAAATATCCTTTGGCTTCTATTTTATCCAACGTTGTATTACCAGTGCTGTCAGAGACCTGCACACATTTATGAGCTTAAACAGTAGACAGCTAAGCTGTCTCTGGTTGTCAGTCAATGTTAGAAGATATGATCATTAAAGTAGTAAAGCCATTTTGCTGTTCTAAAAAGATGTTCACATGATAAGCATGATAGTGAAAGATATAGTCTGTATGCATGCAGTGATACGTACAATCTTCATTAATGCACAGCAGTCAAAAAGATATTCAGAAAGATATTTGACTTTTCAACGTACTCAGAAAACAAATCGTTGTCTTCTATGAAATCGTTATTTGTATGACTTATGAAATCGTTGTGCAAATCGTTATGATTTTATAAAGAAATCGATGCACAAATCCTTATGAATCAATTAAGAAATCGATGTGCAAATCGATGTGAAGTTCCTAAAGGAATCGTTATGAAATCACTAAGGAAATCGTTATGAAATCAAATCGTTACGAAGACAAAGAAATCGTTACGAGAGAAAATCGTTACAAAGTCTAAAGAAATCGTTACGAAGGCAAGTCGTTATGATTTCTAAAGAAATCGTTACGAAAGCAAGTCGTTCTGATGACTAACGAAATCGTTATGAGATCAATAAAGAAATTGTTATGAACTTACTAAGGAAATCGTTATGGTATCGATTTCTTTGCATTCACTTAACAAATCGATCTGAGATCGATTTCTTAGAATCGATAAAACACTTAGCGAATCCTTATGAATGTGAATGTAAGGAAATCGTTACATCTCTACAGAGATCGTTGTTGGCACTTTGTGAACTGAAATCGATGTATTGAATGAACATCGATTTATCTTTCTAGTGCAAATCATATACCGATAATTCCATAAATTTATATTTACTGGGAAAACATGATATTAATTATTTTTAATAATAATTAATCAATCATAAATTTTGTTATCATCAAAATACAAGGGTAAAAATATAGGAGTGGTTCAAAACAACAGTTGCTGTCGTGGATGGTAGCCGAGGAGGTTTCATCATTGTGCCTGGCACATTAAAAATGATGAAGCCACAGGGGGTCGTGTACGTGGGCTGATAGGGCCATGTGGCCATCTGCGTGTCGATGACAGAGGAGTTCAATAGCTTCATCTCAGCCCACTGGCCAGTCCGACATGAACCTAGGGGGCCAATGACACGGGGGAATCCCCCGCAGCTCGACTAAAGCCTCAAGCTCGGCCAATGTCTCAACGTCATCCAAGGTCGACGACATCCTTCTCGGTCAAGGACGAGGCTAGCCCATCTCAGGTCAACAAACGTGAAGTGCACGGCCTGACCGCGGGATCCCCGGGGTCGTGGCTCACATAACAGCCTAGGCAATAACCGCTGAGGTAATGGTCGCATATCGTGCGCTGGGTAACGACAGTCATGAAGGCCATGATCTACACGATCTGGCATGACAGTTACAGCGACGAGGTGGTAACGGTTACGACGACATGGTGCGATATTCGTGGGATCATCCAACGGTTCTGATGGGCAACCTGCCACTATAAGGAGGGCACTTGGCATTCTGAGGTAGGTAAGAACTCTACTCTTGACCAACACCATGCTCGACCTGTCATTGACTTGAGTGTCAAAGTGTCTCCCCACCGAGACCCCTCGGTCGGCTTTGCAGGTTCTCAGATGTTGGACTAACAATAGCCACATTGGCAAAGAGAACACCTCGGCCAAGAGAGTCACCAATAAGAAGGAGAGCGATGAAGGGATGCAGAGGGTACAGAGGGTATCGGAAGCCGGTTCGAATGGCTTGGTATATATATAGAAGTCGAGCTCCATTGAATGGTGGGCTCGGATGTCGTCGGGGACGGACAAGATTGACCTGTCGGGGAAGTCAAGACCTGGGTGTGCCCCCACCCACTTAAGTGTCTCGGCGTCGATCTCGGAAGACACATCTTCCATAGAGTTTCTTGGGCGGCGCAACATCGAGGTGTGTGCGGAAGATTTTTAGAGAGTGTAGGACCCAGGAGTGACCTTGGGATCATTGGGAGACTGGTCAAGGACTTCCACGACGAAATCTGACACTTGAGCATCGGATGGACCCACATGAGTGAATCTCGGTTAGACAAGGATGGGGCGTCGCGTCGTCCGACATGGGAGAAGAGTTCTCGATTGAAGAACTCTCAGATGAAGAATCGAAGGAAGAGGAGCCTGAGCTCATTGCTTACCTCTAAGGGAAGCAAGCAAAAGAAGGAGAAGCTCAGCCACCGAGAATACGAAGGAAGCTCGTTGAATCATGGTTCGTCATCTAAAGGTCTCGTCCGAAGCTCTCGCGTGCGGAAGCAAGAGATTGTTTTGAATGCAATCTGCTCTATATATAGGTCAGGGGGGAGCAGATCCAACGACTCTAGTTCGTCATCTCCTTCCAGCACTCATATTGGACCACGTGGCATTTGCTGGTTGGTCCAAGATCTCCGTCTCGGATTCCAATCGGGCGCAGGTGATGCAGTTCGAGATGATGGATCGTAGAAGTCAAGGACGACGACGCAACGGTTGCAATCGTGGGTGGCAGCCGAGGAGGTGTCATCATTGCTACTGACATATTAAAAATGATGAAGCCACAGGTGGCAGTGTACGTGGGTGATAATGCCACATGGCCATCTACATGTCGACGACGGAGAAGTTCAATAGCTTCACCTTGGCATGTTGATCGATCCAACGTGAACTTGGGTGGGGGGGGGGGGGGGGCAATGACACAGGGGAATCCTTGCAGTTCAGCTAGAGCCTTGGGCTCGATCGACTTCTCAACGTCGTCCAAGGCAGATGACAATCTTCTCTGCCAAGGACAAGGCTAGCCCCACTTGGCTCGACCCGACGTGGAGTGCACGGCCTGACCGCGGGATCCCCGGGGTCGTGGCTCACGTAACGGCCCAGGCAATAACTACTGAGGTAATGGTTGCAGATCGTGCTAGGTAACGACAGTCATGAAGGCCACAATCTACACTATCTGGCATGACGGATACAGAGATGAGGTGGCGATGATTACGACAATATGGTGCAATATTTGCGGGATCGTCCAATGGTTCCGATGGGTGACCTGCCACTATAAGAAGCGGGGCACTACTCTTGACCGACACCTTGTCCAACCTGTCGCTGACTTGAGCATCAAAGTGTCTCCCCACTGGGACCCCTAGGTAGGCTTTGCAGGTTCTCGGATGTCAGACGGACGATAGCCACGTCAGTAGACCGGACACCTAGACTCTTCACATCTGAGTCAAGAGAGTCACCGAGAAGAAACTGCAACAGGTATGCAAATTACTATTTTCGCATCCAATTTGGATAAGAATCGTAAAAAATATCAAAATCAAAATTGGATACAAAAATTGAATCGAAATCAGATATGAAAATGTTCGTATTCATTTCTTTGAATTATCAGAAATAAAATTTGAAAATCAAATGTTATTGAATATGAATTTATTCAAAATTTGGATAAAAACATAGTCAGATAATATTCGAAAATCGATAATTTGATATGATATCAGAACTTTTCATTTCTTAATCCAATAGTTTATCGAAAATATCTGATTTTGATTATGATAATTTATCGATGACAAATAAAGTTTTCGTATCCTATATTTTTTATCGAAATTAGATTGGACAATCAGATATTCGAGTACCATTTATTCTCCCACTACTAAACCTTTGTCTCACGTACAGTCTCGTAGATATGGAGAAAAGTGACTAATCTATCTTTGTTTAACCTAGCCATATAATTTAAACAAGGACATGTATAATTTTTTGGAAAGAATAGTTCATATTCTCTACTTCTGTGTACCTATCTAATAATTTACCTTGTACTTTCACAAGAACATATTTTTCCTGATAAAATGAACGTGTAAGAACATTTTATTATTAAATTTATTTAGATCTTATATATCTTAGCAAACAAAACATGGGTAATTGACTCATCCTCATCACGATTAAAATTGCATGGAATCAAGCTCATTAGTAGTAGTGAAGAGGGCAGATGGGAGGATGGCGCATTTATATATGAACCGTGGTCTTGAACTTGATTGGCCACTTACCAATTAATGCAGAGCTTAATATCTTTTTAAACAAATGGGGTATTCTTGGCACCATATTTGATTCAAACTAATAAAATTGTGCCACATCAACACTTATCAGAGTTACACAATGAACACTTCATTAAAAAAGAGGACCATGACATCTCTTGATTGGTGTGTTCAAAGTAGTGTAAAAAAAAAATGTATGTTACGAACGTGTAGATAAGATCTTTATTTGGAAGGTGGCCGAAATCTAGCTACAAAAGTGTCGGGGGGGGGGGGGGGGGGGGGTCGACACCTCTCCGAAGACCAGTCGTCGATTTTGTTGATGGAATAGTCGTCAAATCTTGATCCGATGGAGCGTCGTCGCACTCGTGACGATTTCGTTGGGCGAGGGTCCCCCGTCCTCATCCTTCCCCCATCATCCTTCTTTTCTTTTGGCAGCCTATGCCTTCTCCCTTTCCTTCTTTCCTCCTCTCTCTCTCTCTCTCTTCTCTCTCTCTCTCTCTCTCTTTTCTTCCTTCCCATCTTCTCCCCGCCTTCTTTCCTCCTCTCTCTCTCTTTTCTTCCTTCCCATCTTCTCCCCCCCTCCCCCCCATTTTCTTGTTAGGCGCGTCATGATTAATTTTTTTTTTTTTTTTGCTAAAAAGAAAACCCCGCCCCGTGTGATTTTGTGGACTCAATGATTGGTGTTCGTGAACTCCAAGATCAAGACTTGGCAGCTCCTATTTTTCGTGTACCCATATTGTCCTTATCTCACTTGACCAGAAAAACCTCGGACCTACACACTTCGAGGATTACATGTAGATCAGGTAAGCCCCCCCAAGAATCGAACTCGGGACCTCTTGCTTTTAAACAAGAGTTCTTACCGATCGACCCAGCTGGGGTCCTCCGTCGTGATTAGATTGATGTGTGATGTCATCAGGTATTGCAAATGATATATATTTTTACAACATTTAAAAAGCAACAGTGATATCTTTAATAATACTTAAACAAAAATAACACATTTGTAATATTTTTATAAAAATAATTTATGTAACGCTCAAAAATGATCAACGAGTCTCTCACAGTCCAATCTCTATGAGTTATTAAATTTGTTTATTTTTGGGGAGAACATTGGCTTGCATTTGTGTAACGGTCTTGAATATTTATACAAAAGATAAATCTATATTCAAATCCGTCTCCCGTAATTCTGAGACTCAGAAGGGATACTAGATAGTTTAGAGAGGTAGACAAGTGATTGACAATTAAAATAAACAATGAATATCAATAATTAGATGAGATGTTCCTAATTTATAACTCAAGTATGCACATGTAGAAGAAAATTTTTGAGAAGAAACACCAAAGTCGACTGGTTGTATGCGAAAGGTGTTACACAGTTCACTCTTCAACTTCAAGATCACAACAATTTTACACTATCGAATAACCTGAAAAGGGTAGAGACTAGGGAGTAAGTATCACACAATCACAGATTCAGTAGAGAGCCCCTTAAAACACGGTACAATGTGAAGAACATGAACACCATTCAAGAGATACACGGGCTAGTGAAATTGTAACAACATAATTCATTAAATTAAATAAATGAATTATAGTTAATTTAAAACTAAAGAATAAATCGATTAAATTATAACCCAAACAAATAAAAAATAGATAATGAGCATAATAGTCCATAATAGAGTTATTGGGCCAAAATAGGAGATAAAATAATAATAATTTATTAAAATAATAAGAAATTATTATTAAATTGGGATTTCCCATTATCTCTTTAGATAGATTGGGTTAATTTTACTAAAATACATAAGATAATGATAAAAAAGCGTGCTTAGGACTTAACCCAACTTGGAAAGCAAAGTTTTATAACCCAATCCAACTCTAGTTAGAAATTGGAAGGCTAAGAGATAGAGATTAACTTGAAATTAAGAAGAGTTAGAGTTGTATTAAAAATAAAAAATAAAATATATATAAATACACCTCAAATCTCCTCATAGCCGACTCTGTTGCTGTTTGAAGACTCTTTAGGATGTGAAGGGAGGACTATAGGAGGAGAAATTCGTTGGAAAATGAGGACTTGAAGTGTTCTTCATCAAGTTCTTCACATTCTAGCCCTATTTTCACAAATTCGTTTAAAGATAGGCATTCTTCCAAGCAAAGTTTAATTAAATCTCTTTATAGACTCATCTCCATACTAGAACACATGATCCCCACATTTTTTTCAAATTTTATTACGTATGTTGCAAGTATTTTTCCATTCATATTCATGTATCTTCATGTACCCGACCTCTTGTTCTTCATCTCAAAGCATGTTCAATTCATGTCTACACGTCTACATGTCAAATTTCTTGTTCTACATGTTTCTAAGCATGTTAGATTTGATTTAAGACCTGTTTGATGAATTTTCATGCACTATAACTCAAGATCTAAGTGTTTCTTTGCCCCTGTGTCACGAAAGGGCTTTTTGTATTTGAACGCAGTGCCCATTGTGACCGTGTCCAGAATGCGACAGCCCGATACGCCGCGTTCTGATCGCGGCCCATTACCTCGATACATTCACTTAACTAGATCGGTCTTCAACTGGAGCTTCGACTGGTGCTTCAACATATTCTTCAGTGTGGCCTAGGTCCTAAAACATTTGATGTGTACAATTTGGTAGACTCTCCTTTGTCCAGTGACCATTGACGATTTTGAACTAACTCCTTCGCATATTTGACACTCCAATGGGCTCAATTTGAGGAACAGGTTCCTCAGTATCCAAATTAATATCAAAACACTTGCAAATGATTGTAAGCAGTGGGCCATAGGGCAAGGCAGGAGCTAATTTTTCAGCAGACTTCATTTTCTCAATCATGAAGGAGGCAAAATCTATCTTGTGACCTTATATTGCCCAGAATAGCAAACTCTCATCCCTTTGGGTAATGACGACATGATTTCTCTATCTGGGTAATAATGTATGGCTCATCATAAGATGAATAAGTCGTTTTACTGTAGTGAGTTGGATCACATCAATAGTGCCTCTTTTCAATTGATACAGGGGGCCAACAATTTCTAATTTGTTGTGTTCCTCTGGAACAATTTTAGAGACGGTGTGTCTAGAGGTTGAAATTTCAAAGAGTTCTTCTACGAGGGACGGAGTAATCTTGACTCTTATGCCTTTTACCTTTCCAGAAATGTGCAGTGGATTTTCAGAATCTACCTTTAGCGTTGTGTAAAAGGCTTTCACATCATCGGGGTAAAGGGGTTTCTATTTGAGCATATGGCATTTGAACAACTATAGCTTCAACTTCTTTCCAGATTTTGTTGCCTCAGTTCTTCAAACTTGACATACTTTCAGCCACTGTAACTGACTGGAGTCTCCTGAAACATTTTTAGCTACCGACGAGTGAAGAAACTAGGGTTTGATGCACCCAAATGAGTCATATGAGTAGGGAGAAGTAGAGAAGAGGGCAACAATTTTGAGAAGTAGTTTGAAGAAGATGATATATGCTAGAATGATAGCAACGTGAAAAAATTCCTACCGGAGATGCTAGAATGTCCGCAGCCGGAGATGCTAAGCGAGGAGCGAAAAAACGTGTGTGGGAAGTAAGACAGAGAGGCTTTGAAAGAAAGGTAATAGGGCTATGAGTTTACAGAGGTATATAAAGGGTAAAGTCAATTTAAAAGAAATATTTTTGTGCGGGTTAGACTTCGACTAAGAAGGAAGAATCATATTGCATGGCGAAGTGCGCAAACTTCGACTGATATGAAGAGTTTCGTGAATGACGAAGCTGTCGACTTTGACTGTTATGAAGAGTTTCGTGAATGACGAAGCTGTCTACTTTGACTGATATGGCACTTGTTCTTCAATCGATAGAAGGTTTCCAGTAATCAATTATGTAGAACTTCGATTGGTCATGAGTAGGTACTATGACTGTTTATGAACAAGTGCTTCGACTGATATGAGTAGGTACTTCGACTGATGAGGATATAGACTTCAACTGATAGAGTAACTTTAGCTGCTTTAGAGAGAAGGCTTCGACTATTGTGAGAGAGGGATTTTTAAGTTTAAATTTTATTATATATTGCATATATCAATTTCTCTTCGAATAGTTGAAAATATTTTCTCAGATAAATGTTTAGTGAAAATAGCTACTAATTGATGTAATGTATCAACGAAATTAACGACAATGTTATCTGAACTTACATGATCTTTGATGAAGTGATGTCTAACCTTAATATACTTGGTGTGTGAGTGCTGAATGGGGTTCTTCATTAAGTTGATGGCACTTGTATTGTCACACATCAATGGGATAATTTTAAGTTGATATTAGTAATCTTCCAATTGATGTTGTATCCACAAAAGTTGGGCACAACAGCTTCCCACTGCCACATACTCAGCTTCTACTGTGGATAAGGCTACTAAGTTTTACTTTCTGGAGGACCATGAAATTAGACATCCTACAAGAAAATGACATGTTCTACTGGTGCTTTTTCTATGCATCAACATCACTATAACCAACTAAGTTGATATCAGAATTTTTAGGAAACCAAAGGCCTAAACTATATGTACCAGATAAACATATAAAAATATGTTTTATTGTAATTAAATGAGATTCCTTAAGATTTACTTGAATCTAGCATATAGACGTACACTGAAGATAATATATGGTCTACTAGCGGTAAGATACATGTAGTGACCCAATCATTCATCTGAAGGTTTTTTAGACCAAGCGGATCACTGTCTATCTTAATCGATGAGTTCATGAGAGTACTAAAAAACTTACATTTATCAAAATTAAAATTTTTGAGTAATTCTTTTGTATATTTGACTTGACAAATATGAGTTCCATCCTTGTCTTGATTTACTTGAAGTTCAAGGAAGTAGGTGAGTTCACCCATCATATTCATTTCGAATTCACTCTACATCAATGTTTTAAAATATTTTCTGTTCGCGAAAGTGCCAACGAAATTGTAGGGAACAAGACAACGATATTGTATTCTTCTTGGATTTTTTTTAATGTTTTTAATGATATGTGTAAATAAAAATATATAGGTAACAAATCTTCAATTTTTCATGTAGCAATAGTTTTATACAAAAAGCCCTTTTCTTTACAGAAGGCAAGTAAGGTAGTTTTCTTTAGAATTTTCAACTACATAACATAGAAGGAGAGATGGAGAACACGGTGAACATGAGCCCAAAAGCCGCTTGAAAACCGAAGTGATACACCTTGTACATAGATTAAAAGGACTACATCTATACTTGGTGAAGAATTTTAAATATTGCAAGGACCAACAGGAACAACATGGGCCGAGTGCAATAATAGTACTAGATGTTTGCCGGTCCAAAGACATGGTGGCCCACCAAACGGAGCTTGCATAGACACAGTATCTAGGCGTGTGCCCAAGGGGTTGAGTTCAGATTTGAGAGTCATTATTCCAAGGGAAAAAGGCCGAACCACTTGGCGCCTCTTTGGATATGAGTTAACTCAGAGTTAACTCTAGTTAACTCTGAGTTAACTCAAAAATCGCTTTGGATGTGTGTTAAAGTTAGCTCACATGGGTTGTGGTTAAATGTGTGTTATCCCCGGGTTAACTCACCTACACCTAACCCACCCCCATCCCGCGGCTGGAGTTAACCCACCATTTGCTTCCCCATTTGTCCCTCCCCGTACGCGTCTGGCACGGCACATGGGCGATTTGACCTCTCTTCCTCCCGCGAAACCCCGCCATCGCTGCCCTCTCCGAGCTCCTAGCCCCCGCCATCGCTGCCCTCTCCGACTCCTAGCCCCCGCCATCGCTGCCCTCTCCGACCGGTTACCTCCGCCATCGCTGCCCTCTCCGACCGGCTACCTCCGCCATCGTTGCCCTCTCCGACCGGCTAGCCCCGCCATCGCTGCCCTCTCCGACCGGCTACCTCCGGCATCGCAGACGAGGCTTCGTCTCCGCCATCGCTCCCCGGTCGTGCTACCTCCGCCCATCGCAGAGGAGGCTTCCTCTTCGCCATCGCTCCCCGGTCCTGCTACCTCCGGCCGTCGCAGACGAGGCTTCTTCCAGCCTTCTCCGCCGTCCTTCCCCGGACCTGCTACCTCCTCGCTGCCCTGTTTCGGCCCACCATTAAGATGAAGTGAAAGGTACAAAGCTGTCCCTACGAACACGCGCGAATCTCTTCCCTTTTGCCCGTGATTTGGATTCTCTGTCAGAACGTTCCCCTTTTCCCGTCCTTCCTATGTGAGGCCGTGCGAAGATTCGTCCTCCGGCTTTGACTGTACTCTTCGTTGCGCGTTCCTTCACCCTGGTAAGTTTGAGCTTAATGGATTCCCTGTGCACCCGTGACTGCACCCTTCCTTCCCCCTTCCTTGTCTATAAAACCCCGACCCTGTCCATTTCTCACCCTCTTGCGAAAGTGGTGTTCTTCTGTTCAACCTGTTCTTCCGGAGGTGAGTTCTTTACCATTTTGTTTTATTTGTCTTCCAATGTGTGACTAATGAGGGTTGTGTTTTATATATGTCAATGCGTTCATGATCATGGGAGGAATGTCCAGATTTTCTGAACTATCACCAGATCTAAGGTTAGATTTCTTGTATACACTTTGACTGCCCTATGTATACATTAGTGTGTTTCCTTTCTTTACTTTGAGGACTGATGGAAGCGCATCAATGTCTATATGTGATCGTTTGCATGACCTATCTTCATGTTATTGAAATGTCAATTTCCTTTGTATATAAGTCCAATTGTGCTGACGTATCTTCATGTTTTAAATATACTAATGAGCTAAGATCTGCCAGTTCATAACAGAATCGGCTGATTCCAGCAAGTTGGTGATGTAGCCCCAATTTGGGCTGATTCAAGTGAAAATTTACTAATTCCTTGTTCTTTTTTTAATCTTTTCAATGGAATCATCCTTCAGAGCCGGAATCAACTGATTCAGATTGGCTCATTTTGCATTCCATTGCTTCTTCCACATTACTTTTGTTCCTCCATCTTTAAACATGCTCACAACAGATTTGGCAGAAAAGTCTCCTCATGTCTCCCTTCTTCACTACCTTTTGTCCTCATTTTCTATAGCCACCTTCACCTCATTTTCTAATGCCACCTCTTCACTACCTTCAGTCCCTTCTTCACTCCCTTGTTCAGTGCCAGACTCCTCCAAAATTTTGGATCCCTGTTTGGCCCACCTTCAGCCTGTGATCACATTGTACTAATACTCTTCTTGGCACTTGGCAGAATATGAGAGAACATAAAGGTCAGAAGGAGTTTGTTGGGTAATCACCTCTCCACTCAGTTCAAGGATCTTCCTACACATTTGTGCCATCACCTTTCCCAACATGAATTTCTGGGGAACAATTGAAAATAATCCAGGCTATAACGGATGTGTTTCCAGATTTGTGACAAGTAAGTGCTCAGTAATTCTGCTGTGCCTTGCCAACTACAATATCATGCAAGTCCTGTTTGAGCCTCATGGTGTGTGCTCCTTCCTTTCTACTTTACAAATCCAAATAAGCAATAATGTCTTAGAGGATATCTTGTTCAGAAACCTTTTTGGATGTGAGTTAACTCAATCTGAGATTTGTGTTTCTATTCTACCTATTGTTCTACTTTGAGGTTTTATAGCCACTTTGTAATCTTGTCCCATGTTGGATGCTACTGCCTTCTTTGTACTGGTTTCTAGTGCTTCTATTGTACCTATTCTTCTACTTATTGCCTCCTTATAACTGAAATTGATGGTTCATGATATCATGTTCAGAAACCTACTTTCATGCCTTTTGGATGTGAGTTAACTGAATCTGAGAGTTGTGTTTCTATCTACCTATTGTTCTACTTTGAGATTTTATAGCCACCTTGTAATCTTGTCCTATATTGGATGCTACTGCCTTTTTTGTACTGGTTTCTTGTGCTTCTATTCTACCTATTGCTCTACTAATTGCTTCCTTATAAACTGAAATTTATGGTTCATGATATCTTGTTCAGAACCTAGTTTCATGCCTTTTGGATGTGAGTTAACTGAAACTGAGAGTTGTGTTTCTATTATACCTATTGTTCTACTTTGAGGTTTTATAGCCACCTTGTAATCTTGTCCCATATTGGATGCTACTGCCTTCTTTGTACTGGTTTCTAGTGCTTCTATTGTACCTATTCTTCTACTTATTGCCTCCTTATAAACTGAAATTGATGGTTCATGATATCATGTTCAGAAACCTACTTTCATGCCTTTTGGATGTGAGTTAACTGAAACTGAGAGTTGTGTTTCTATTCTACCTATTGTTCTACTTTGAGGTTTTATACACCACAAGAAAATGCGCTATTTCCGACGGACTGAATCCGTCGGAAATCCGTCGGTATTCCGTCGGAAATGAGCCCTTCCGACCGATTTCCGTCTAAAGCCCGTCGGAAACGATCCGTCGGAACCAGCTGGTCAGAAATTTCCGACGGATAACATATCCGTCGGAATTCGGTCGGCAACTCCGACGGATATATCGGTCGGAAATACGGTCGGTATTTACCGACGGTTTATCCGTCGGCAAATACGTCGGTATACCGGTCCGTAAATGCTGACACATTTTCGGTCGGAAACCGTCTGTCAGCATATTCCGACCGAATTACCGACGGATATTTCGGTCGGTAATTCCGACGGATAATAACCGTCGGTGAATCCGTCGGAAATTAAACCATTTTTTTTTTAAATTAGGAAATAAAAATGGTTTGTGAACCCTACTACAATGTCAAACCTGCTACAATATTCATAAATTTAATAAATACCCACAATCAACATAATATCATAACATACAATAAATATAAAATCATACAGAATAATGAATACAAATATCAAGATAAATCTGCTGGATCGTCTGCTGTCCCTGCCTCGTCATCGTCTGGAGCTGGATCCTATATTAAAACAATTAAAATGAGAACCATAATAATAAATAAAAGACATACATTATTTTAATAGTGAAATTTAAAACTTGTGATACAATAGTATTTTTAGATCCGTTATATGACGTTGGGTGTTTTTAGATCGGTCGTTTGAATGGCCAGGCCAATCCGGAGATCCAAATTGGATTCCGTCAGTTCTACACGTCGCTTTAACCCACCCGGTCGTGTCGGAAAACGGCACGTCGATCCGATCCCTATTTGGGATTTTGGACACCCGGGTGTGTGTGTTAAGGCTTTTATATAAGTTGGGTGTTTTTTAGATCGTTCGTCTGAAGGGCCAGGCCAATCCGGAGATCCAAATTGGATTCCTTCAGTTTCTACACGTCGCTTTAACCCACCCGGTCGTGTCGGAGAAAACGGCACGTCGATCCGATCCCTATTTGGGATTTTGGACCCCCGGTTGTGTGTGTTAAGGCTTTTATATGAAGTTGGGTGTTTTTAGATCGGTCGTTTGAATGGCCAGGCCAATCCGGAGATCCAAATTGGATTCCGTCAGTTTCTACACATCGCTTTAACCCACCCGGTCGTGTCGGAGAAAACGGCACGTCGATCCGATCCCTATTTGGGATTTTGGACCCCGGGTTGTGTGTGTTAAGGCTTTTATATGAAGTTAGGAGTTTTTAGATCGGTCGTTTGAATGGCCAGGCCAATCCGGAGATCCAATTGGATTCCGTCAGTTTCTACACGTCGCTTTAACCCACCCGGTCGTGTCGGAGAAAACGGCACGTCGATCCGATCCCTATTTGGGATTTTGGACCCCCGGGTTTGTGTGTTAAGGCTTTTATATGAAGTTGGTGTTTTTAGATCGGTCGTTTGAATGGCCAGGCCAATCCGGAGATCCAAATTGGATTCCGTCATTTTCTACACTCGCTTTAACCCACCCGGGTGTGTCGGAGAAAACGGCACGTCGATCTCCGATCCCTATTTGGGATTTTAGACACCCGGGTATGTGTGTTAAGGCTTTTATATGAAGTTGGGTGTTTTTAGATCGGTCGTTTGAATGGCCAGGCCAATCCGGAGATCCAAATTGGATTCCGTCAGTTTCTACACATCGCTTTAACCCACCCAGTCGTGTCGGAGAAAACGGCACGTCGATCCGATCCCTATTTGGGATTTTGGACCCCGGTTGTGTGTGTTAAGGCTTTTATATGAAGTTGGGTGTTTTTAGATCGGTCGTTTGAATGGCCAGGCCAATCCGGAGATCCAAATTGGATTCCGTCAGTTTTACACGTCGCTTTAACCCACCCGGTGTTGTCGGGGAGAAAACGGCACGTCGATCCGATCCCTATTTGGGATTTTGGACCCAGGGTCGGGTTGTGTGTTAAGGCTTTTATATGAAGTTGGGCGTTTTTAGATCGGTCGTCTGAAGGGCCAGGCCAATCCGGAGATCCAAATTGGATTCCGTCAGTTTCTACATGTCGCTTTAACCCACCCGGTCGTGTCGGAGAAAACGGCACGTCGATCCGATCCCTATTTGGGATTTTGGACCCCCGGGTTGTGTGTGTTAAGGCTTTTATATGAAGTTGGGTGTTTTTAGATCGGTCGTTTGAATGGCCAGGCCAATCCGGAGATCCAAATTGGATTCCGTCAGTTTCTACACATCGCTTTAACCACCCGGTCGTGTCGGAGAAAACGGCACGTCGATCCGATCCCTATTGGGATTTTGGACCCCCGGGTTGTGTGTGTTAAGGCTTTTATATGAAGTTAGGTGTTTTTAGATCGGTCGTTTGAATGGCCAGGCCAATCCGGAGATCCAAATTGGATTCGTCAGTTTCTACACGTCGCTTTAACCCACCCGGTCGTGTCGAGAGAAAACGGCACGTCGATCCGATCCCTATTTGGGATTTTGGACCCCCGGGTTGTGTGTGTTAAGGCTTTTATATGAAGTGGGTGTTTTTAGATCGGTCGTTTGAATGGCCAGGCCAATCCGGAGATCCAAATTGGATTCCGTCAGTTTCTACACATCGCTTTAACCCACCCGGTCGTGTCGTCGGAGGGAAAACGGCACGTCGATCCGATCCCTATTTGGGATTTTAGACACCGGGTTGTGTGTGTTAAGGCTTTTATATGAAGTTGGGTGTTTTTAGATCGGTCGTTTGAATGGCCAGGCCAATCCGGAGATCCAAATTGGATTCCGTCAGTTTCTACACATCGCTTTAACCCACCCAGTCGTGTCGGAGAAAACGGCACGTCGATCCGATCCCTATTTGGGATTTTGGACCCCCGGGTTGTGTGTGTTAGGCTTTTATATGAAGTTGGGTGTTTTTAGATCGGTCGTTTGAATGGCCAGGCCAATCCGGAGATCCAAATTGGATTCCGTCAGTTTCTACACGTCGCTTTAACCCACCCGGTCGTGTCGGAGAAAACGGCACGTCGATCCGATCCTATTGGGATTTTGGACCCCCGGGTTGTGTGTTGTTAGGCTTTTTATGAAGTTGGGTGTTTTTAGATCGGTCGTCTGAAGGGCCAGGCCAATCCGGAGATCCAAATTGGACTTCCGTCAGTTTCTACACGTCGCTTAACCCACCGGTCGTGTCGGAGAAAACGGCACGTCGATCCGATCCCTATTGGGAGTTTGGACCCCCGGGTTGTGTGTGTTAAGGCTTTTATATGAAGTTGGGTGTTTTTAGATCGGTCGTTTGAATGGCCAGGCCAATCCGGAGATCCAAATTGGATTCCGTCAGTTTCTACACATCGCTTTAACCCACCCGGTCGTGTCGGAGAAAACGGCACGTCGATCGATCCCTATTTTTGGATTTTGGACCCCCGGGTGTGTGTGTTAAGGCTTTTATATGAAGTTAGGTGTTTTTAGATCGGTCGTTTGAATGGCCAGGCCAATCCGGAGATCCAAATTGGATTCCGTCAGTTTCTACACGTCGCTTTAACCCACCGTCGTGTCGGAGAAAACGGCACGTCGATCCGATCCCTATTTGGGATTTTGGACCGCGGGTTGTGTGTGTTAAGGCTTTTATATGAGTTGGGTGTTTTTAGATCGGTGTCGTTTGAATGGCCAGGCCAATCCGGAGATCCAAATTGGATTCCGTCAGTTTTACACATCGCTTTAAACCCACGGTCGTGTCGGAGGAGAAAACGGCACGTCGATCCGATCCTATTTGGGATTTTAGACACCCGGGTTGTGTGTGTTAAGGCTTTTATATGAAGTTGGGTGTTTTTAGATCGGTCGTTTGAATGGCCAGGCCAATCCGGAGATCCAAATTGGATTCCGTCAGTTTTACACATCGCTTTAACCCACCCGGTAGTGTCGGAGAAAACGGCACGTCGATCCGATCCCTATTGGGATTTTGGACCCCCGGTTGTGTGGTTAAGGTTTATATGAAGTTTGGTGTTTTTAGATCGGTCGTTTGAATGGCCAGGCCAATCGGAGATCCAAATTGGATTCCGTCCGTTAACACGTCGCTTTAACCACCCGGTCGTGTCGGAGAAAACGACACGTCGATCCGATCCCTATTTGGGATTTTGGACCCCCGGTTGTGTGTGTTAAGGCTTTTAGAAGTTAGGTGTTTTTAGATCGGTCGTTTGAATGGCCAGGCCATCCGGAGATCCAAATTGAATTCCGTCAGTTTCTACACGTCGCTTTAACCCACCCGGTCGTGTCGGAGAAAACGGCACGTCGATCCGATCCCATTTGGGATTTTGGACCCCCGGGTGTGTGTGTTAAGGCTTTTATATGAAGTTGGGTGTTTTTAGATCGGTCGTTTGAATGGCCAGGCCAATCCGGAGATCCAAATTGGATTCCGTCAGTTTCTACATGTCGCTTTAACCACCCGGTCGTGTGAGGGAAAACGGCACGTCGATCCGATCCCTATTTGGATTTTGGACCCCCGGGTGTGTGTGTTAAGGCTTTTATATGAAGTTAGGTGTTTTTAGATCGGTCGTTTGAATGGCCAGGCCAATCCGGAGATCCAAATTGAATTCCGTCAGTTTCTACACGTCGCTTTAACCCACCGGTCGTGTCGGAGAAAACGGCACGTCTATCCGATCCCTATTTGGGATTTTGGACCCCGGGTTGTGTGTGTTAAGGCTTTTATATGAAGTTAGTGTTTTTAGATCGGTCGTTTGAATGGCCAGGCCAATCCGGAGACCAAATTGGATTCGTCAGTTCCAGTGCTAACACGCGCTTTAACCCACCCGGTCGGTCGTCGGAGAAAAGGCACGTCGATCCGATCCCTATTTGGGATTTTGGACCCCCGGGTTGTGGGTTTAAACCTTTTATATTACTTGCCTATTTTTACATCCGTCAATTGAATGCCCAACCCAATCCTAAGTATATGAAATTAATACTAATACTGACCTGAGCTGCTGGCTGTGTGGGGGTACTCCCTGCATTATTGAGAGGAACTGTTGAAGCATATCGTTGAACTGCGTCTGTAGCTGTGCCCGATGCGTCTCTATCTCTACCCGCTGCCCTGCAGCTCTACCCGCTGGGTCTGTAGCTCTGTACGTAGCTCCTCCGAATGATGCCTCTAATGTCCTCTACACCACTGACGGGCGGCACAGAAGATGAACTCGCGTGTGCCGGAGGAGCGATCGAACTGGCATATGAGGACAACACTGGTTGAGTATCCAGGACTGTCCCCAAAGCCGTACACTCGGCCCTTCCTCGGCTCTCCGCTGCCTCGACCCAGCCTCTGCATCCAAGTCTGGCTGAGGAGTGCCCTCTGCATAACGCTCCGTCATCGTCCTGTCGTACCTCTCCTGCAAAATAAATTAAAATTAAATTATTAAAAATAAATTAATTAATATCATAATTGAATTCAAAATTTATAGGTTGACTTACAACGACGTGCGGGCACTCTCGCTAACATAGTCATCCGTCCCCTTCCGCTTATGAGTCCGATCAAATAACTCGCGAAAGGTAGGGGCACGCTCGAGCTCGTGATGCTTATAATTCAACGGACGTAGTTAGTTTGACAATAATAATCAATGTACTAAACAATTGAACAATATTATGCTTACCAATTTTGACTGTGGGGCATAAGATATGGACCCACTAGTATGCACATTCTTCTCCGGATGAGTTGATCTGTTGCGTATGGCCGCCTGTGACCGCTGCTGCCATGGTCCAGCAGCCCATCGCTCACAAAGGGACTGCCAATAATCCTTCCTCAGCCAAGAAGGGCCGTCATCAAGCCAAGCCTAGGATCCCTATTGCCTGTGCTCTTTTGCGCCTTGTCCCGGGCCTCCACATCGACTTCTTAAATTAGTCTGGGCAGTAGAGACCCGGACGGCTCGAGCTCGAGGGAGATCCTCGGGTCTCGTGAATGTGAACCTCCGCTGTAAAGAAATGAAATTACTCAGCTTTCTGCACGAACATGTATAGTAATTAAATAAATGACAGATAGTTATCTAAGATTAAAAATACCGTGAACATGTCAAATAACTGATCCGGACGGACACGGGACGGGAATCTCTCCATGTGTCCACTGGTCCTGGAATATGTGCATGGACCAGCGTCGTAATATGACGGGAAGCAGAAACGGGATCTATCTTCCCCCTGCAATTGCACATTAATTTTGTACATGAAATGTATAACATCAATAACAAATAAAGTAAATTTGAACTGATCAACTTTACCCGGAGATCCAGCATGGATGCCGTCCCGGTAGCTGAGGGCCCCCCTCATCCGCTGCTGCATGCGGACCCTGGACCTTGTTGAAGACAATTAAGCACACTATTGTTCGATAAATTGCAAGACAACAAAACATACTAATGTATGGAAGCTGACACGTACCTGGTGGTGAGGAAGAAGGGAAAGGTGGCACTGCTCCCGTGCTCGGCGGGGAGGCGGTCGCTGAAAATTTTTTACACATTAGAAAATATAAATTAACTTGAACAACAATATATATACGTATACCTGCCGCATGGACGACGGCGTGGACGGGGAGGCAGACGTCGACGGGGAGGCAGACCCTGCAAAATGAGCCTGTACGTTAGATCTGTCGTGAATTATTATGAACAATAATAATAGAGTATTGTGTTTACATTACATATACCTGTCGTGGACGGGGTCCCGGACCCTCTGCCAACGGACGTAGAAACCGTCCGACTCGTCCTCCACGTACCATATCTCTCTTGAGATAAATAAACATACATCCAAATTGTCATCAGCAATAAATTTTGAAGTAGCAATTAATATGAAAATATAATTAGCAATAACACGAAGTTCTTACAAAATATAAGGTATATTATCGTAATTCAACATCAGATGCTTCCGACATGTTTAATCAGCATCATCTTCTTCATCATCTTGGAATTCATCCTCCTCATGCGGGGAGTCTTCATCCACATCAGACTCCACCTCTCGCTCAAGTGCATTTGGGTCAACTTCTTCCTGTTCGTTATCCTTATGTAAGCAATTGTTTCATTTATATCATGAATATTGAACTGCGCTGCCAACTCTCGTGCGTCACTCCTTCCGATTGGAAATAATTGTCATTAACACCGTCGAGCTCATCATCAGGCGGCAGAAGCTCACTCAGGGAATAACCTTGATTTCACTCTACATGCAGCCCACCAATCTCTTAATTTCAGGGATGAATAATTTGAATAATAAACTTGTTGCGCTTGTGCCGCCAGTATGAATGGTCGTATGTACTCAACTTGGAATTATGCTTGACATCGACAATCCATAGTTGTGTCATGACGAATAGATGTCGGATCAAACCAATGCACACTTGAAGAGAAATATAATGTTGTCTTGTCCCAAAAATTGCAGTTCAATGACTTCTTCGAGAATGCCATAATAGTCAATTTCATTTTCATTGTAGGCACTTCCTTTCACACATACGCCGCTGTCATCGTAGACTTATTGCGTCCATAATCTCCGTGTGAAATCTGTATCCATTCACATTGTAACCTGGGTAGACACGTACAATCTTCGAGGGTCCATAACTGATCTCTTGTACTCTTAAATCGGTAATAAAACCTTGATCAACCTATTAGCAAAAAATAGACAAAACTTACAACAACTAATTATGCATAAGAACGTAACATATATGATTCAAAATATTTAGACACATACTCGAGATCTTAACCAACTCGGAAAAGACTTCTCCCGTCCTTTTCAACCTGCACGTCCGTCAGACGTGGATTCGTTGTAGTATGAACGAGTCAAACTCTCTGCAATGTAAATGTCACACAACCGTTCAGTTTACCAGCATTACATGTAAATGATGTATATCATAAGTGAGCACAACTTACTCAATGTAGGGCTCTAGTTCTGCGCAATTCATGAAGATGTAGATCTCCGCAGCTACCAACTCTCTGTCTTCAAGTGGGCGAGTAGAAGAATATCCGAACGCCCGTCGGGACACTTGAATATAGAGAGTTGGTCCGACACATAGGATTTCCACCATCATCATTACGTGGAGGTTGAGTGCGTCGGGTTTGTATTTCCGTGTCAAAGTACATCGAACAGAAGTTCGATATCTCCTCAATGAGGTATGCCTGGGTAATGGAACCCTCAACTTGTGCTTTGTTGCGGACTTTCATTAAGATCGTGCATGCACCTACGATAATAATAGATCGAATGAATACATATGAAATATAAAATTCGCCGTAATGTGAATAAACTACGGATATAGAAATATACCTCTCAACGGATACATCCATCGAAATTGTACTGGTCCTCCGACCCTAGCCTCATATGGCAAATGGATGATCAGGTGCTCCATTGAATCAAAGAATGCTGGAGGAAATATCTTCTCTAATTTGCAGACTGTCTGTTAATATTTTGCTCCATATTTTGCAAGTCAAGAAGTCTGAGTTCTGATGCTGTTAAAATTCGGAAGAAATGACTCAGCTCAGTCATTGCTCCCCATATTTGCTTTGGCAACAACTCACGAAAAGCAAGTGGGATCAATCTTTGCATGAAAACATGGCAATCATGACTCTTCATTCCGTATATTTTTCCCTCATTGATATTACACAACGGGCAATATTCGAGACATATCCATCTGGAAATCTCAATTGCTTCAACCATTGCAACACTTCCTTAATCTGTCTGGCTCCAAGCACATATGCAGCTTTAGGTTGCACCACTTTCCCTTGAACATGCTGCAGCTCTAGTTCTGGGCGTCTGCAAAGTACTTTCAAATCCGAACGTGCCTTGACGTTGTCCTTCGTTTTGCCTTTGATGTCCATACTGTGTGAACACATTATCAAAAACATTCTTCTCTATATGCATGACGTCAAGGTTATGTCGTATCAAAAGTGTTGACCAATAAGGTAATCCCAAAAGATGCTTGCTTCACCAATTGTGATCCTTCCCGAAGCCAGGGATTTGTCGAGTACTACCAGCACAGTTGTGTTACAGTCGGTAAGTTCTGGACCGCCTCGCCATGTTTCCACCAGACACCCGTTCCACATCTATCCTCCTCCATCACAATTGTATTTTTCATAAAAGAATCCTTTTGCTTTCGGAAAGGATGGTCACTGGGTAGAAACCGCCGATGACAATCGAACCAACAAGATTTTCCCCAGATTTCAACACAAATGATTTAGAATCCTCCATGCAATAAGGACATGCCAATCTCCATGTGTGCTCCAACCAGATAACATGCCGTACGCAGGAAAGTCACTTATTGTCCACATTAATGCAGCCTTCAAATTGAAATTCTGTTTTCGGATGCATCATAACAGAGAACCCCATCTGACCATAACAATTCAGCTCATCAATCAACGGTCTAAGATATATGTCTATATTTTTTCTGGAGATTTTGGACCCGGAATGAGCAATGAAAGGAACAGATTTTCACGCTTCATGCACATGCCTGGCGGAAGGTTATACGGTGTTAGGAATACTGGCCAACATGAGTAAGATGCCACCGAGCCTCCGAATGGATTGAAACCGTCTGTGCATAAACCCAGCCGCACGTTGCGTGGCCCTTGCGAAGTAAGAATGAGTACGACTAAAATGAGCCCAAGCTTCACCATCGGCAGGATGACTCATTTCACCTTCGTCACGACGGACTCTTTGCATGCCAAGTCATATGTCCAGCTGTCTTCGGGGACATGAACAACCGTGCAATCTGGGTGTGATCGGAAAATACCGCAATGACTTATACGGAACATCCTTCGCTTTGACTTGTCCCCTCTCTTGGGCTTGAATCTATCATGATTACAAAACAGCATGATGTCTTATCTGCATCATCTTTGTAGTACAGCATACAGTGATTCGGACATGCATCAATTTTCATAAAACCAAGCCCCAGATCATTCACCATCTTCTTCGCACGGTAAAAGTCAGCAGGTAACCTCTCTGATTGAGGAAGCATACTCTTGACGAGTAAGAGAAGCCGGTCAAAACAACTCTCGCTTATATGAAATTCAGATTTCAAATTCAGTAGCTGCGACACTGCAGACAACCGGTATTTCTCACAACCATCCCATAATGGCTCATCAGCATCTCGAAGTAAATGATAAAATCTCTGAGCTGTATCATTCGGCACTTCTTCATTTGTTTCATCTTCATGCATATTGAACTCTGGACCAGCAGCATCGACAACCATGTCTACGTACGTACTTGTGGACGCAAAGTAATGAGCCTGTGCAGACGACTGATAACATGCTCACCATGACACGACCATATCTATAATGGGCAACAAATCCTCTCGTATACAAATGATGCTGCACATCCCATGTCGATATCCACTTTATGTTCTTACAAGCCGAACACGGACATCGGATGTTACCCACGATCGACTGCTACTGAGGAATTACTCAATGCAAACTGAATAAAACTGTCAACTCCATCTTTAAACTCCTCGGTGACAACTCCATTCACCATTCCACGGTACATCCATGACTGATTCTCATAAGACATTTTTCCTACACAGATTAAATGTCATGTCACAATTAAAATCCAACAGACCCTCACATCGTTCGAGTAAGTCAAAATGAATAGGTAGGATATATATTAAGATTATCACTTTTTACCCATCTGTGAATATTGATCGCACTCAGATGACCATTTACTATGTGTGTATTATTTGCTGAAAATTTCGGCAGCATCTCCTCACACCTCTCCGATATACCAAAAAATTTTATTGATTTAGTTATTTTCTTAAACACTTACTAATAAGTGGTTAAGAAAATATTCTAAATCAATAATAAAGGTATCAGAGAGGAGTGAGTAGACGCACCCGAATTTTCTACAAATAATACAATCACATAATAAATGACCACCTAACTCCAATCAAACATTCACAGACTGTCCAAAACGGGACAATTCAAGACTTTGAGTTAGATATACACGTTCTCATTATTGAAAATAAGACTCGTGCACATCAATCTCAAAGTCTTGAACGGGAATGTTCATTGACACGGGCTTAACACGCTCTCGTGATGTGTGTGTAGTGAAAAATTACTATACATGCATAGATCAAATTTCAAACGCACATGAATATGAAAGAATATGAAATCAAAATCATGCATGTGAACAAGTCCAATGATAAACAAAATTCACACATTTTTGAACATGAATTGCATTAAAGTAAGGATGTACACAAATAACAAGGAAAGTACAGAGAAATAAGATAATTCTTATTCCATCACCACACACACATCCACAGTCTATATAGCAACAAAGTAAAATATATCAAAGTCCACAAATAACCAAGTTCAGAGTCCATATACATCAATGTCTCACGTACTAAGTAAAAAGTAAAAGTACACAACTTATAGCAATAGCTCTCTAAGCCGCAAGCTACTCCTCATGCTCGATGTCACTCCTCGCTATCTCCTCCATCTCTAAAGCTTTGTCTCACCTCTATGAGTAAGCAAGAATGAGTCTATGTAATAGACTCAACAAGCAACCTATTGGCCATATCCATACACTTACCACATACACCTACATAAGTGCAACACATCAAGTAAGCTATTACATGTTTCACATGGCAATTAGCAAGTATATGTAAACATGCTTTAACATACTAAACTAAACATGGATGTCCTATAGCAACAAAATGTTGACATAACTTACTATTATGACATACTTCAACATACATAATCATATAAATTACCTTACACTAATGCACCAAAATTTAATCATATAAAAGTGTCTGTGTGTGTCTGTGCACCTCAATTTAAAATCAGAAAAAGACCCCTTACCTAATCAGACAAATAACAGGGGGGAGGGGGGGTCTCCTGTGGGGGGAGGGGGGAGGCAGGGGGGGGAAGGGAGGGGGGGGGGTGGGGGACGGCCGGAGGGGGAGGTGGGGATACAGGGGGGAGGGGGGAGGCAGGGTGGGGGAAGGGAGGGGGGTGCTGGGACCGCCGGAGGGGGAGGTGGGCCTACAGGGGGGAGGGGGGAGGTAGGGGTGGGGAAGGAGGGGGGGGGGGGCTAGGACCGGCCGGGGGGGAGGGGGGGCCTACAGGGGGGAGGGGGGGGCTGTGGGGGGAGGGGGGATGCGCGAGAGGGTGGGGGGGGGGGGACTGCAGGGGGAGGGGGGGAGGGGGGGGACTGTGGGGGGAGGGGGCACGCGGGGAGGGGGGGAATGCACGCGGGGAGGGGGGGGATGCGGGGGAGGGGGGGGCTGGGGGACAGCCGGAGGGGGAGGGGGGTCGCAGGGGTGGGGAAGGGAGGGGGGGGGGCGCTGGGACGGCCGGAGGGGGAGGGGGGGCCACCTGTTGGGGGGGGGATGGGGGTGGCAAGGGTGGGGGAAGGGAGGGGGGGGCTGAGACGGGGCAGGGGGAGGGGGGGGACTGCAGGGGAGGGGGGGATGCGGGGGGGGGGGAGGCAGGGCGGAAGGGGGGGGGGGGGAATGTGGGGGGAGGGGGCACGCGGGGAGGGGGGGAATGTGGGGAGGGGGGGGGGGACGTGTGAGGGAGGGGATGGCGGAGGGGGGGGGCACGCGGGGGGGGGGGGGGGGGGTGGGTGATGGGCCTTACGGCGGGGACACGGCGGCGGCAGGTCGCTGGCACGGCGGTGGTCCGCAGAGGCTGGCGGACAGGTCGCGGCACGGCGGCGACGGAGAGGGTAGTGGCGGGTTGCGGCGGCGCTGGCAACGTAGCGGGCGGGACGGGGAGCGGGGGGGCATGCCGGAGCGAGAGAGAGAGAGAGATGCGAGAGAGAAGGAGAGAGACGAGAGAGGAGAGATGAGAGAGGAGAGAGAAGAGAGAGAGAGAGAGAGAGAGAGAGAGGAGCGAGAGGGGAGAGAGAGAGGAGAGCGAGAGGAGGGAAAGAGGGAGGAGAGAGGGAAGAGGGGAAAAGGGGGTTTCGGGGACATGCCGACCGATATTCCGACGGATATGTTTCCGTCGGAATATCCGTCGGTTTTACCGAGGATATTTCCGACGGATAATTTCCGCCAGAACTTCCGTTTGATTTTCCGACGGAATATTGTAGTCGGAAAATCAGTCGGTATTTCCGACGGAAATTAATCCGTCGGAAATATACGTCGGTAATACCGCTTTCTCTGTAGTGATAAGCCACCTTGTAATCTTGTCCCATATTGGATGCTAATGCCTTCGTTGTACTGGTTTCTAGTGCTTATATTGTACCTATTGCTCTACTTATTGCCTCCTTATAAACTGAAATTTATGGTCATGATATCATGTTCTGAAACCTAGTTTCATGCCTTTTGGATGTGAGTAACTGAATCTGAGAGTTGTGTTTCTATTCTACCTATTGTTCTACTTTGAGGTTTATAGCCACCTTGTAATCTTGTCCCAATATTGGATGTACTGTCTTTTTTGTACTGGTTTCTTGTACTTCTATTCTACCTATTGCTTCCTTATAAATTGAAACTTATGTTCTTGATATCTTGTTCAGAAACCTAGTTTCAAATTTTTGGATGTGAGTTAACTGAAACTGACATTGTGTTTTTATTTTACCTATTGTTCTACTTGAGGTTGTATAGCCACTTTTAAATCTTGTCCCATATTGGATGCTACTGCCTTTTTGTACGGTTTCTTCTGCTTCTATTCTACCTATTGCCTACTTACTGCCGTTACTGTGGTATAGAAAAAAAAAATCAGCATTCAGAAACCTACTTACTGCCATTTAAGTTTTGGTTCATTACTAACTATGGTTCTACTGTCTGTCTGCCCTCTTCCTACTTATTGGCTAAAAGGGTTTGAACTTAATCAGCATTTACCATCCGTACTGCTGCCCACTTGCCCGAACCGCCTCAAGACGATGTCCCAACCAGGTACAATT
>CM024753.1:7893748-8200460 GCA_014218235.1 Colocasia esculenta
CCTCAAAAGATGGCCATAAAAAACCCCTTTTCCCATTCAGCAAAGGGGATCGCATCGGGAGGCGTAGCAGCAGCCAGGGAAAAAGAAGAAGGTTCTGAGAAAAGTTTCCTAGGCAGAGGAGGGAAGCAGAGAAAGAGGAGGGGCCACGGCGGCTCTGGTTCTTCTGGCGGGTTGGGGGAACCTTTCAGAGAAAGAAGGATAGAGAGAGGGTGAGCATCTCAGAGAGGAAAGATGTAGTTAGAGAGAGGGATGAGCGTAGATCCCTATGAACTGCTCCTTTACCTCCCCAAATTCCTGTACATTTTTTTTTAATGATTGAGTTGATAAATTCCCTTCTCATTCCTTCCACTGTCGTCTGAGTTTTTTTTATGTTTCTCCACTGCTTAACAAAGTTGTATCGGTTGCATGGAGAAGAACATATTTATGTTTTCCTTTCTCTTCTTATCACTTCTTATTTCTGCTGAATGCTTGGTGCGTTTCATCCGTTGTCTTGATTTCTGTTATGCATTTGGGTATCATTTGAGAAGAATCGGTGGCTCTGCATCACAATTGTATTGTGCCATTGCATCTCTTCCAGTACCCGATGGTTATTCATCATGGCGCAAAGGCTCTACATAAAGTTTACATATATGATCGCTGTGTATTTCGGGGGTTTCTTCTATTCAGTTTTAACATCGTCAAACAGTGAGCCCCTTTTCCACGCTAGATTGAGGGCCATTCTACGCTCAATTTGGTGTCAATGGGCTGTACATTGTTTACTTATGCAGAATTTCTGCTATTGGATGTCCCTTTCCTTTCCTTGTGGTTTAATTCATACTCAAATTAAATCCCAAAAGGCTCCTGCACAATGGCCCGCCATGGTATTCATGCCCTGATACTGAGCTCTCACCCTTGCCATGTGAGTAGCATCAGCTGCATTTTTAATTGGATAATTTCTCTTTACTTGCTTTCAGCCAAGTGTTATTCTGAGCCCCTTTGGCATTTTAGGAGGGATATTACCGAATTCCCATGTCAATTCCCCTTTTGTGGATGTTGAAGCTCTGAACGGTGGCCCTGCACAACGCCGCCGTTCAGCCTTCTTCTCTACAGTTAGCTTATCTCCCTTCGTTTATCTTCCCTGCTATCAAATCCTATACTTAATCTCATTTATGGCATGCTGTTTACCCCCTTTCCTCCAACTAAATCACTAGTTTACTGTCGTTAAACTCCACTTAGAGCTTAAACGGAGACCCTGCACAACGCCGTCGTTTAGCCAAGGGAGGCTGATGTTAAAGATTTTCAGCCAATTAACCTGCAGTTTTCTGCATGACGCCGCCGTTTAGTATAATGGCCCGCTTGGGGGCTGCCGTCAGGACTGTTCTTGGTTCGAGGCCGCCGTTCAGGACTTGTTCTTGGTTCGGGGGCCGCCGTTCAGGACTGTTCTTGGTTCAGGAGCCGCTGTTCAGGATTTGTTTCTTGCTTTGGGGGCCGCCGTTCAGGACTGTTCTTGGTTCGGGGCCGCCGCTTAAGTTTTTTCGACGGTGAGTTATTCCGGCCTCGGCATATGCTGGTTTTCTCGAGTACGCCTCGGGAACCAGTGTCGTGCGCCGTGGTGTTGTTACCTTCGGCATCAACATCTTGTTGGCACCGTCTCCATCGAGGTCGACGGATGTCGTGCACACTCCCCTAGACGTGCAAACTAAGGGGAGGTGCTGCCGGATTTTTGTCCCGAGCTCGGAGTTCACCCGCTTTAATCGAGGATTTTCGAATACATCTGTGCCGACATGGCCGCCGGGTAAATTATGTTGTTATCCGACGTCATTGGCAAATATCATGTCGCTGTTGTTCGGCGAACACTTTCCACGGGCGTCACCTCAGACATATAGGTGAGCGAACTTGAGTACTACCCCAATCGGGTGGGCAGGGGTGGTCATCATTAAGTGGGTTTGTGTGACCGGATTTCTGCTAATGTAAAATTCATTACTTTATCCGTGATTTTATTGGCTTGGGTTATACTTATATCTGGTGTATAAATGAGGCAGATAATGTTACCAGATTGCACATCTATCCATTGATGAATTGAGCATGAGGACAAACAAAATAAACAAATAAAGCATATAATAGAAATAAAAGGAAATGAGAAAATCAACCAAAGTTGAATAATAAAGGTAATAATAAAAAAAGGACAGCAAATGAGAAGGACAGTTAAACCGACAGGAAAAATGAGTAATAATAGAAGCAGATAAATTTTTAAAAGAAATAAAACAAATAACAATGAAATAAATTTTCAAATGTGATGGTGGCCTTCTCATTGGCATATCCTATTTACAAGTTCTGTCTTTCAAGCTTCCAATCGCCGCCGTTCAGCTTCAACGGCGCAAACCACAATCGCCGCCGTTCAGCCTCTACGGCGCATACCCCAATGGCCGCGTTCTGTCGTTCAGGTCCTTTGCCGATCAACCCGCCTGACGGTTCAAGAAGGGTGGAAACCGGTTCAGAGGCCGCCGTTCAATTGCTCTTGCTGGTACAGGGGCCACCGTTCCCCCCCCACCCCCCACCCCCCTACTGTCCAGCTCCCCTGCTTATACGCCACACACTCCCAGTCAAGCCTGCCGTTTCAAACCCATCCGAAACCTTGCTTGCACGTAACCATATACCAGCTCCACCATGCCAACCTACCATTCACACTCACGCCACATATATACATATCCAGGGATTCATAAGCCCATCCCCAGCGTACAGGGTCAAGCCCCCTCCATTTAATCAACCCAAACAAAAATGGCAATAAGACTAATGAGATAAAGAAAATTGATAAACATTTAAAAGAAAAGAAATAAAAGGGACAAACAACAATATACAAAAATAAATAAATCGATCAAATCGTCTAAAACAAACTTAGTTGTTGTAACTTTAAATCAAGTTAAAAGAAATACGACATGATAACTTTATATAAAAAAACAAAGGGAAATTTCAAATCACATAACAAAAGAAAACATGAATAATTTTAAATCAAATCTAACATAGAATATACAACAAAAATAATAACCTCAAAAATAAACCCAAAGTTAAAATAAAAAAAAAATCAAATAAAACAATCCTAAACCAAAGAAATCAAATCAAATAGTTCTGGGCTAAACATTTTCACCTGGAATAAGAGTCCAAATAAATTGCAAACTCAAATAAATCTAAAGAAATAAATGAAGGGATATTTGAAATCAGACAAAAGTCCCACATCAAATTAAATAATCAAAATCAAATTAAATCAAAAGACCAATAAAAAAAAAGAGGACAATTCAATAAAAAATCAAACATAATAAAAAAATACAAAAGACCAAAAGAAAACAAAGCAAATCAAATAACGTTGAAAGCAATTCAACATCTTTCAATAAATCTGAAATAACATCAAAAAAAAAATGCGTCGAGTGTAATATTCTGGTCGTCTTGCGTAAATTAGAGTTGCATTTCCACGCATATCTTTTATCGGATGTTTCCGTTAAAGGCCACGAGATCGACCTTTTATTCTGGCGATTAATCAAGGGTTTTCCCTCTCAGAGGGATGTAATTAACGTCGTTGCGCTTATGCAACGACGGGATCTTGGTCCCGACCCGATCTCCACTTTCGTTTGACTAAGTCAGACGGCGCGTAAATAGACCTAAAGCCCTTCGACTCTCGGAGGCAGAACATGTTGTCGCTTCAGTGACTGGCACGCCCGCGCTCCGCGACTACCGATTCATCTTTCATTATAGTGACTTGCTCAGCACTAAATGAGACTTGGATTTGTAATACGCGGTACACACATGAGAACATGATAATTAATTTTACATTTAATAAATTTGTGTTGGATCTAAAAAAAATCCATTTCCACACTTAGCGATGGACTCTTTGACTTTCAAATATCTATTTTAGTTGTTTGAGCATTGATTGTATGAATAAGACCTAAATGAGGCCCATTATAGTGTTTTCTATTTCCTAAGTATTTTTGGATGCGAATTTTACGCATTTTTAGGTCTAAAGGTATTTTAATCTAATAAAAAGTAAAAAAAAGCAAGATTTGAAGAAAGCCACTTGCAGCAGCCTCCAAGTCTTCTCTTAGAGCGGGGTGAAATCCTCAGGATGGAAGCCCATCCTATTCTTGTCTTCTTCTTCTTCTTATTCCTCGTACTTCCTTCTCTTCTCCATTGTGCCGCATCAAAAATCTTGTCACCCCTTGGTTACTCATTCAGGACTGCTTTATACCACATGTCTACCTTATACACAGTTTTGGGGGATGGGGAATCAAGACCATCATATCAAGAGACAACATAATTTAGAAAACATCAACCAAAGAATAGGAAGAGTGCAGAAAGCAGACACACAAGGATGCTCTATCAAGGAAATTTTTGGAGCTAAAGAGACATACTACTCAGCAACTTGCAAAAAAAAAAAAACTTCCAAATACGGAATTTGATATTGGGTTTGTGCTACTGTTACACTGTGAGAAGCATATCCAAAATCGTGGGATATAGCAATGTTATGTCTCAGTTCCAAAGGGATGATGCCTTAATCCATGGACATGGATCATAATTCATAGTCCATATAAACAACAATGTTCTTGTGACACCATACACCTATGTATGAGAACTAACCACAATAGTTCCCTAATTTACACTGCATATTTTGACATATTGCTGCATTCCAACAGAAAATAGCCAACACAAACAAGAAATCTGATGATGATCATTTCGGAAGATGGTAAAATATTAAATGATAATATCTTTTGTTTTATGAGAACATATCTATACAAAAAAAAAACAGAAGGTATCATAATAAAGTCTCAAGATTGCCAGATTGAAGACAAACAATCAATTTTGTGAAAGGCATGCACCACCTAATTAATGCATTGTTTTGGCTCTTTTTGAAGATACCAGGTTCCACTAGGGGATACAAGCCATATCTTACATTCTTCCATATTATGACCACAAATATCACTGTTAGCTGCTCAAGATTCAAGGCATGGAAAAAAATCCTTACATGATAAGAAGGTGCATTTTTTTTTTTTTGGTTGTAGCCCAATGGCACAAGCCATTGAGTAAACGCAGCCTGCCCCGGGTTCGAAACCCGGGCCCCTCCCTCCCGACCCTTGCCCTCAGCCTTTGAACCACCTTTGAAAATTCCCTTAAAATCTCACAAAGTGCCGCAGCGCGCAATAGGCAGGGATCGAACCTGCCCAAACCTGGTGTGCTGCAGAGGCCCAACGCTGGGCTTGGGTAGCTGGTCATTCAGTTTGGACCCTATAAAATAAAAAAATGAAAAGAAAAAACAAAACAAAAACAAAGGAATTAGTCATGATAGAGTTTTTTGGTGAAATATATTTGCAACTCTTAAGTATGTTGAGTGGTAAATTATATGGAATATGCATGAACAAATATAAAACCCCATATAGTTGAGGGAGTGAAGTCCAAGACCACAATGCGGCACTAACACCTATGCATCAAGCCCCATAACCTAGTCCAAAAGTTGCTGCAGCAGGCACACTAAAGTGAGGTTGATACAGGCTGAATGCTCTCTCTAGAGTTTTTAGAGAGGGGAACTCTGGGGGTTTCCCCTTTCCCTTCTCGCACAGGTGAGTTAGGTCTCCAGCAGTACCCTCACTCCGACGGGGAGGGGTCCTTTGCCTCCGCGAAGCCCCTCTCCTTCGTGTTCCGTGTCCGACCTTGCAGAAGAGGTCCCTTCCCCTTCAGGGGTACATTTGGTTTGGGTTCTTCTCAGTTTTGTCTACCCTTCGGCTCCGGTGGTGTTGGCAACATCGGTGGTGAGGAGGCCTCCAATCGAGGCCTCTTGGTTGCGGAATAGTATCTCCATGGCATTTCTCCGTTGTCTTCTAGTAGTTACGGTGTGCAGGTATGTATCTTGTTCGTATTGGGGTATGACGTTCCACCTTCGCCCTGTGGTCTAGAGGAGACTCCAGTTAGTTTTGCTGGAAGATGAAGCCGTCGTTCTTGATCTAGCCTCAAGATTTGACATCATCCTAATGTTTCTTCCCCTGTTTGGCTTGTATGCGGCACAGATCGAAGCGTCATCTTCGCTCTCAGCTCCAGTTTGTACCTCCGATCCATGAGGAGACCTACCTTTGAAGCTCCCTATTTTTGTGCCTCGGATTCTAGATGTTGGTATCATCCCCTCCGTCGAGCTCCTCCCCGGCGTTCAAGTTGTCCGAGGACGCTTTCTCTCGTTGTGATGTCGTTGGTGATGTCCAGCATCAGCTCGTGGCGCCTTTGTGCGATGAGGGGTGTTGGGCCTGGCCCTAATCTGTTGTATCCAGTGGGTTTGGGTCTGCCCTGGTTGTTCTTGGGACCCTTGGTCCTTGCTGTTTTCATGGCACCCTATTTTGCCTTGCTGCTTGTTGTGCTGGAAGGAAGGGGATGATTTGTTGTGTCGCCGACGCCGCTGCAACGACGCTCGTCGCTTACTATCGGGGCTATACTCCTCTGTTTAATGTTTGAATGAAAGTAGATAATATTTCTTTGTCATATATCATATATATATATATATATATATATAATATATATATATATATATATATATATATATAGGTTGATTAGAAGAACATGAGAGTTGGAACAAGTTAACGAGAAATGGAGCTCGTTGGGTGGTGGTCTTTGTGACTGCTGGCATTCTTTGTTTCAGCACACAAAATAGAGCATCAAGGCGGTCTTGGGAACCCCACTACAAGTCTCTTCTCCAAGAGCATTGGTCTTAAAACCCTTGCCATGAATTTCAAGGGCCAAAAATGGGAAAGGAAAGAAAGAAGAGCAGTCTTTGGTGGCAGTGAAAATAGAGCTAGGTCTGCCAAACACCATACTATAGAGATTTAGTGTAGCAACTCTAAAAATTTAAAATATTTATAAATAAGTTTAAATTAGAACAAAATGGGATTAAATTAAAACCATTAAGCCACATTAGAAAATGGGTTACACTAAAGGTCCATACATGAATTAATGGGCCAAAAAGGAAAGAGCCCAAGTTGGATGGGAGATATTTAGGCCTAATTTGTGACTAATTAATTATAAATTCAAAAGAGGTAAGATAATTACTAAAATGACTTATAATTATCTCTAAAAGTGTCATAGACCTACCATAACCCTTTGCCCACGAAATTAAACTTCACAATCCTATTAGGTGGATAATGCTAGAAATAGTGGGATAAATGTGAAAATTCGGAGTTGGATGAGAAGAGAGAGTTCTAAGTGTGTAAGGAGACTTTAGACATACAAAACTCCCGATTTTTGTCCCTAGCCGACCCTAGGCATTCTCTGGAGCTTGGAGGACGAAGAAGAGAAGGTTTTGGACATGGATAGCAAGGAGGAGAAGGCTAGGAATGAGGTGTTCATCACGGTCTTCTCATTCAAACCTTAGGATCCCAAAAGCATTCAAAAGTAGGCAATCTCTCAAGCACAAACTAATTAAGTTCGACCCTAGGTAGACCATGATCCCCTCTTGTAAAGCCCATATTTTCCCCAATTTTCATCGTGCCATTTAGGAGTATTTCATGCTCCAATTCCTATAATGAACATGTACCCGAAAATGACTTGTTTACCTTGAATCCATTTCCATGCTTGATTTCGTATCATGAAACCTTTACTGTACATGCTACTGGATGTCAGCAATCAATAGACACCATTTTCCCCAAATTTTATCATGTACTATCTTCAAATTAAATCGGATTCCATCACTATGTATGATTTTAGGTAACCGAGATGTAACCTAATCATAGCATGTCTATTATCTAATTAATTATTACTGTAGATACCTCTGCATGTCTAGTTTCATGTAAAACTAATTTCTTGATTTTTGCTATGTATACGATTTGTTCTTGATTTTTAAAGTACACTGTGTCAAGCCCTTGGTTGCATGGACCACAACCCAAGAAGACTTGACCCACTGTCTGAGCTCGGGCCGAGGTCCTGAGAACGCGACGACCTGATAGGTCCCGTTCTCAACCAGATCGTGACAAGGACCCATGTCGCGTCCTTAACGCGACAGTGACCTGCGTCGCGATCTCCTCATCTTGTCAGCCCGACTTGAACACGTCGCCCCGACACGTTGTGACGAGCACCTCGTCGTCGCGTCAGCATCTCGGCTGGAACCAGAATGCGTCGGCCAGCCCTGTCGCGACCTGAACGCGACGCCAGCCGACGTCGCGACCTGACTGTTGCATCTAGAAACCCTAATTTCCATGCAATCCTTGTTAATCATGTCATTCAATCATTGTTTAATCCATGAAATGTACTGTTATGAACAGTAATGACCTGTTTAATAATAATGGGTAATATTCACATGATTTTCATTAAATAAAAGCTATGTGCACAACTATCTCTTACTATCATGATTACCTTACACATGCATACACTAAACCTAAATGTTTGCCATGAAACCTTACCAAATTTACTCAATAATATATCAGGTAATTAAGTGTAATTATTCATATAAATTTCCTATTATTTTAAATGAACTTGTCTTCGTTTTATTCGCTCGTTTTAAATATCGCTATCGCGTCCCTCTGCCTTCGAGCACTCAAGGCATGACGGACAATGGTTTCTTTACACCCTTCTATTTTGGCTTGGACGACCTCTCCGTTGGGAATACTCCTGACTAGACCATGAACTCCTTGTCAAGGCCTTCATAAGTCTCCTTGACTTTGGCGAATGTTCATTGCCGACGAGCGGGTTGTACCATCAAACCTATTATACCCTTAGGGATCAACATGATCCGACGGCCTTAGTTTGTTCTCTCTTACCTTGAGATCACACCGGACCTTTGACTTGTGTTCATAAGCACGGCTATTGGGCGGTTGTGACTTCTACCAGACTGTCGACATACGACCGTGTGTGTTGTGCAACTGTTATTATCTCTTGTTTATTGTTGTTTACGAACATGACCATGTTCTCATCTACTATCATATTTATCTCATCTATTCACTTTCTCTCTGTACTCTCATCTATTACTAAATTACTCTCATCTATTCTTGGTACTCTATTTGGCTATCCAATTGATTGTCTAAGATAATAAACATAACCAATGCCAGGCGATATAGGGCCCGATCTGGTTCTGGGAGGTGCGTCCGAAAAGTGCCATTTGCCCGCGAAAGTTCAATGATCAAGATGTCGGCATTACATCCAAACGCCATACTATCAAGATTAAATCTAAGACAATCAATCACTATACTATATTCTCTCGATTGACAAGAAGTTCGACCAAACATGCTATTTCTACTAGTGCACTTTTGTGCAATGTTACGTACTATTTCATTATATGGCCAATCCGTTATCATACTAGTTGTGCTATTCTCTTGTGAAAGTACTATGGTTCTCTTGCTATCATACGACATTACTCTCTTAACTATACTTGATCGTACTATCTAGTTATCATGCTTTACAAAATATTAATCATTTATAGCACGCATGTTTATACGAGATGTTAAGTCCTATTGGGCGATTATCGCTCATCCTGCGCTATTTATTTCATGTGTTTCATGTGAGTCTGATGGAGATTACCACACGAACGAGACTGGGAATGAGGAAGAGCATGAGTGACCCCACTTTACGACAACCAATACTTTTTAGTGGTTAGTTAGTTATTAGTTAGTCAATTTGTAATAGTTTGGATTTGAATAAAGTACTCTGAACCCTAGTTATGGCTCTGAATTAGTGATGTAATAGTTGGTTTGAGGAATTATTAATGAAGTTAGATTTTATTTGGTGTAATTCCAATTTCTGCAATGATTTGATGTTATTTCTTGTTCTATATTATTTGTTTAACTGTAATACCGTTCTGATATTCCACGTCGAGACGTTACATTTAGACATAAAAGTGAACAAGAAGAAAAAAAAATGCGAACCCATCCACCACCTGCCGGAAGCTTGAAGGGACAAAATAGGAGGAAAGGTCCACAATAAACAAAAAAAGAGAGAGGAAAATAATGAAGTTTGGTGGGGGGGGGGGGGGGGGGGGGGCATAACAGACCACCCTGGAAGCTATAGAATACCACCCCTGCCAGGGGGAAGGGACTTGAAGTTTATAGAAGAAGGGGGAGGACAATCATATGAGACGAAGGATTTGGACTTCTGTGTAATAAGACGGATTAACCAAGTTTTAATAATTGAATTGCTCACTAACATTGTTTATATAAGAGAAGAATTTGGAATTAGCTTAAGTGTAATTTAAGTTGCTGTTTGATCTTAAATCACGCATAGGGCTATGCATAATTGTGTTTGTGGATCTTTAATGAATCCTAATTGAGTAGGCCCAATGCCCATTGATAGTGCATCCATGTGGGATCCTAACTTGATGTTAGTTTAGGACATTTCAATTAAGGATTTTTTTTGCATATTAATCCCTAGAAACATTGTTAATAATTGATTAGTCTCTAAAATCTAACTATTATTTTAGAAGTATCTCAAAACATTATTGTTAAATATATTAGTCTCTGTTGTTTCATTCTATCGATGAAATTAAATTCAACGTAAGTTAAGTTGACCATAATTTGCGAACGGTGAATAAAAAAAGTTAAGGGGATTAAAATTCTGCCTCTAAAAAAAGTAGAATAACTTAACCCCACTCCTATCCTTTTTAACCCCAAATCACCATATTAACCTGCCTCTGTCGAAACACCATTCCTCCTTAACCCAGCCATTGCCCCTCTCTAATCCCGTCCAAAAGAAAGAGGCGACACCGAGGAGTAGGGATGTTCACTATTTGGTTCAAATTGAAAAATCAAATCGAACCGAGTGATTCGGTTTGATTTGGTTCGGTTTGAACATGAAAAAAAATTAATTTGGTTTCAAACCAAATCGAAAATGAAAATTCGGTTTGGTTCAGTTTCTAAGTTCTAGAAACCAAACCAAACTGATTAAATTGAATTACAATAATAAATTTTAATTTATATATATTTATCAAATTTTTTTCAATATATTTATGTAAAAATATATATTATAGAGATTAATATGGTCATCAACATTTAATATTTCATTTCAAATATTATTTGATAATAATTTATTAGAAAAATAAATCATTAAAATTTTATTTAAGACTAAAAAAATCTAAAAACTTATTTATTTTCAAGTTAAATCGAATCAAATCGAAGATTTCAAGAGACTTCGATTTAATTTGATTCGAATCGACTCCAAATTTAATTTGATTTGATTTCTTTCTTCTACACCAAATCAAACCGTAAACACCGCTGTAACAGCGCACCAACAGGGTTTGGCTGCGGAACCATCGCCCAAAGGCCCACGCAGAGAGCCCTCCAAGCTCTCCCCAGAGAACCTCCACTTCGCCCGCCGGTGGAACACACACACACGACGGCAGTTGGGTGGCTGTAGCCTCCTCTGCTCTCTGCCTTGAGTTGTGCCTCTCTCTCTCTCTCTCGCTCGCTCGCTCGCTTGCTCGCGCGCTGTGTGTGGTGGTGCTGTCCTCTTCTCGCGGCCGTCCTCTTCGTCGTCGGAGGTTGGTAAGTGGAGAGGGAAGATGCCGCTGGGGCTGATAACGGGGCTGGCGAGGGCGATGAGGCGGAAGCGGACGTCGTCACTGGGCATCCTATCCTCCAAGCGGGGGCCGCGTGACTACTACAAGGGCAAGAACTGCAAGCCTACCGGGTTCCACACTCGCAAAGGTCTCCCCCTACACTTTGCCATTTGTCCCTCTTATGGCTATTCACTTAACCCCCCCTCTTCCCAGCCCGCTCCCACCTTTTTCCCCTCTTCCTAGATCCATCTCATGTTCGACTGAAACGTTTCGGTCGTCTGCTCGTTCCTTGTGGTTTTTCTTTCCTTGAAATCTTGGATATTTTAGGTAACAATTTCGAAAAAAATGGAAGTCAACTGTGAAAAATATTGGTTTTGCGCGCTTCATTCTATCGTAGCACGTTTGTATGTGACTTGAGAATAATGGGTTTTGACTCCTGGGGAAATGGGCGTGGAGGGTGACTTCTGGTCAAGGCATTGTTTGTACTTCGGTAAGTGGGTCTTCAAGTTTTGTTTGTTCCGAGGAAGGTATAGACTTCAGACGGTAAGGTCCTTTTATATGAATGCTCAGCGAATCTGTAGTAAAACAGCGCAGCTGGAAGTTGCTTTGGCATATTGATTTCCTTGAGGATATGAGGATAACTCCCTCGCCTGTTTCTTTGGGCATTTTACTTGCGTATTGAGAGGAGATCCCTCTTTTGTAAAATTGGTGCTAATAAACCAAATTCTTTAAAAAAAGGGGTTTCCAGCTAACCCGGGGATGTTTGAACGGTTGTTTTTTGATAATTTTGCACAAGAATTGTATGTACACTTGAGGGAGTTAATTTTAGGCATTGTGCTTCCGAAAGTAAACCCTTTCATTATATTTTGTCTTCTGTACAAGTAGCTGTTAGGTATCATCCTTCTCCTCAATGTCCTTGGAGAACCACTGTCCTAAGCTCGATACTTTCTGAGAGAGTGCATTTAGAATGAGAAGATCGATTTTAACGTTGTATGGGCACAGACTTTGAACCAATGTACTTATAGTGGAAGATGTGGGTAATTTTATCACCAAAGTTGTTTGCTTAATTACACTGAATTTGTTATATTATTAACTTTGTGAGGCTTAGATATCCTTTGTTTAATGAAAAAGTAAACAAGACAGTCATTCATTATTGAGGAATGGCAGTATGGCACACTTTTGAAAAGTATGATAGGCGACACTTATCATAAGCTATCTAATATCTTCATCAGACAGATTCCCTTAGGAACACCTTTAGCATATTGCAGAGAAAATTTTAACTCTTTGGTCTTCTCGTGACAGTATGTAAAGCAGTCTGATTACGAGATCAAACAGCACATGATGAGTGTGGCATGCCTCATACACTTGTTAGAGTGTAAATTGTTAGCATTCCTCTTTGTTCTTTTGTCCATCTCTGATGACTGATCTGCGGGTGATGATTCATTGGGTTCTTCCATGTCTGGTGATTTATCTGCTATCCATTTCCAAATCTGATGGATGGAGTATCCTCTGCTTGGTAAAGGATGACAATATGGGTGTAGGTGGTGCGACTGCAAGCATGAAAGAGGTAGTGTCCACTATGCAGCATTAGGATGTTAAATCCTGGAGGAATTCTACTGGGTAGTTTATGCAAGTCTTAGAACTTACGCTTCTTGATCACGTTACTTTTGATACAGAAGTGTAGCATTCATCAAAAGCATGAATGTTCAGGATCATAGCATATGCTGTGGGACCATGAAGAATCTCTTCTTTGTAAAATCATCTCAAATTTCCTTCTCTCTTGGTAGCAGTGGATTCAGGGCATGATGATGTAAACAAGACTACTCTTCAAATGATTTCCCTTTAGAAGTTTATACTTTTCCAGGTTATTTCTCCTTGGTGGCTACCCACCATGACTTGGGATGGCAGATGCTGTTTATGTGAGATTCTCCAGGATGATCATTCTTTATACTATATAGCATCAAGAATATTGTTTCTGGAGCTGCTCAGCTGCAGTCTGTGAACCATAAAGACATGCATTTGACATAAATTTTACCTTTTGTAGAGATGGTGAGGAAGAAACAGCAGAGTATGGAGGACACATAATTCCTTCTATGTAGTCAGAGGCGAGAGGTGGCCGAGGCGACCAAGGGGTTGCCTCAGCCTCAGACTTTAGGTGATGGCCTAGGCGATTGAGGTGATATGTTATATATTTAAATAATACATATAGTTCAGAAATATGTATCATCATCATCATCATCATCATTAGAGCCTTATCTCATTATTTGGGGTCGGCTACATGAATTCTTTTCCACCACAAATTTCTATCAAGTGCTATAGTCATGTTTAAACTCAAGAAGTCCAAATTTTTCCTAATAACATCGCACCATCTCATTTTAGGCCTTCCCCTAGCTTTTTTACTGGTATCCACTAAGATTTTGTCACACTTTTAGCCGGTGCCGTGTTAGGGCGACGATGCACGTGTCCAAACCATCTAAGTCTATTTTCTCTCATTTTTCTATCAATTGGAGTTATCTCTAAATCCTCACGGAAGCGCTCATTCCTAATCTTATCTTTCTTACTCTTACCACACATCCATCTCAGCATCCTCATCTCCGCCACACACATTTTGTTAATATATTCCTTTCGCACTGCCCAACACTCGGTACCATATAATAAAACGGGTCTCACTGTCGTTCTATAAAACTTTCCTTGAAGTTTCACTAGTATACGACGATCGCAGAGGACTCCTGATGCACTTCACCATTTTTGCCAACCTGCCTTAATCATGTGTGCCACATCGTCATAAATCTCTCCATTCTCTTAGATAATAGACCCTAAGTATCGAAAGCTACTACTTTTAGAAATGTCTTGTCCCTCAATTTGAATCATATCTTCCTGTAACACCCTCTTATTATTATAATTCCAAGGTATAAACTCTGACTTACTTTTACTGAATTTAAAACCTTTAGATTCCAAGACATACCTCCAATTTTCTAACTTAGCATTTAAACCATCAATACTCTCATCAATTAAGACAATATCATCCGCAAATAACATACACCAAGGGATATCATCATGCAATTGCTTAGTTACCTCGTCTATAACCAGAGCAAAGAGATACGGGCTTAGAGTAGAACCTTGATGCAAACCTATTGTGACCGAAAATTCACAACTCTCTCTAGCAATAGTTCTCATACTAGTAGTGACACTCTCGTACATATCCTGGATCAAGTTAACATATCCTTGAGAAACTCCCTTCTTTGTTAATGTCCACCAAATCAAATCTCTCGGTACTCGATCATATACCTTCTCCAAATCAAGAAAAATCATATATAAATCTCTTCTCAACTCTCTATACTTCTCCATTAACTGCCGTAATAAGAAAATAGCTTCTGTAGTAGATCTACTTGGCATAAAACCAAACTGGTTTTTTGATACAGTAGTCATACATCACATTTGTTTCTCGATTACTCTTTCCCAAAGTTTTATAGTGTGACACAAGCTTAATTCCACGGTAATTATTACAGTTTTGAATATCCCCTTTATTTTTATAGAAAGGAACCACAACACTTTTTCTCCATTCTTCTGGCATTCTCCGTTCCTTCAAAGTTTTATTGAAAAATTTAGTTAACCACTTAATACCAATGTCTCCTAAGGCTTTCCACACTTCAATAGGTATGCCATTCGGTCCTAAGGTCTTGCCCAATTTCATTTTTCCTAAAGTATCATCCACTAGTTCAGAGATATGTATATATATATATATATAGCTACAGTACGGCGGGGCTGTACTGTAGCACAACACTGTTGGATCGAGATCCGATGGTGCAAAAAAAAAAAAAAAAATCCCGCACACGCTGTTATGCGCACCTGTGGCACGCGTAATGCACATGCGCCTGGGGAGTGGGCCATTGGATTTGCATCCAACGGTTCTTGCTGTAGTGCGGCAGGGGCATACTAAAGCCCCCCGCCGCACTACAACATTTCTGTGTATATATAGGCGAGAGGTGACCGAGGCGACCAAGGGGTTGCCTCAACCTTAGACTTTAGGTGATGGCCTAGGTGATTGAGGTGATATGTTATATATTTAAATAATATACAGGGATGGATAAAACAAATATATTTCATAAAACTATTCATTCCTATCTGCTAAGGTATTGTATAACTCACTAAATCCATTCATTCCTACATGTAAAGTGTAACAAACTAAATTGCAAGTAAACAAATTCACACTTGTACATATACATACGCTATATGACAATAGAAATTGAACATTACTAGCTTAAATGGGCCTCTGTGGGCCAGACAGGGGCAAAGAAGGTGGTGACTGAGGCCTGGGCTCACCTAGGCAAAGTAGGCCAGAGCAAGGTGACTTGAGGTTGCCTTGCTTGGCCATTGCCTACGTGACCGAGCTCCCGCCTTTGATAACATAGAATTCCTTTGACATTGAGATCTTTCTCCCGTCTTATGTTGAAAATGTCTTGGTTGCACAAGAATCATATTCAAGGATTTGAAACTTTATTCAAGGCTAGGGATGGGTCAATGCTCATAATCCAATCTTATTGTGTAATCTTTATAGGTAGATTGCTTTACACCATCTTGGTGGGACTTTTGTATATTGAAGGCATTTTTGAGGTGGTTTCTTTTACATGGGCCATGAAGGCACATGAATACATTTTGCTTTGACATTCATATACCTTATCTTCATCTTTTGCATTGAATGGAAATGTGTTAGCATCCCAGTAATCCACTTCCAGAGAAGATCAGTCTCTTGAAGTGGATGGCCCTTCTTAGGCAGAGCCTATTTGCAATGTGGGACAACTACTGATTTCTGATATGATGGCTTGTTAAGTTTCACCATTCTTTGTAAGACTGCTACTTGTTGGGATTTTATTCCGTATATTCTTTTTAACAAATTTTTGTCTATTATCCAATTTAGAAATAAGAAAATCATTTGACAACCAGAATCGGATTTATTGCTTAACCATTGTGAGATAAAAATAAATCAAACATCTCTTGTGATCGTTTTATTTTATCAGAGGATTAGTAATATTGGATCGGTTCCATATCACTTCTAGAATTCAAAATCCACTACTCCGTAAGACTGGAGGAAAGGGTTGAATATGGGTTTTAGGGAGTTGGAATAAGTCTCTATATGATTGAATCCGGCATGTGGGTTTGTGCATGGACCTCTCCTCACCAGCGTCAACTGGTGTTAATTATGTCGATTTAATAATTGACAACCCTTGATAATGTTCTTGAAATAAAATGATTCATGAATTAAAGTGCACTTTTAGACATGAGTATGCAAATTTATAAGTTCAATTTCAAAAGCAATATCATGCCTATGATTGTTTCTTTGACATCTTGAACAGTTATTTTTTTTTCTTGATGAATTATGGAATTGAAATGAAGTAATCATGACTAAAAATGACAGCCTGGGGGACCTTGTTAAAGTACAATCATTTTCTGACATATTTCCGAGAACTTATGACCTGCATATACATTGTTGGAATGTTAATAATTCTTCCTTTTGTTTAATTTAATCATATTGGAGGGTATGATGAATGAAGGGGCAGCAAAGTGTGGATAAGCTGAAACCACACCAGAAATCATAATGCAACCCTTTGAACTTGTGGGACAGGTTTTATTTTTGTCATGCCAAAAGAGTTAGAGCTTTCATTTAATGCCTGCATTGTCTAATCTTCAGATTTTGAGTTGGACCAATTGCATTTGGTAATTGGTGCTTTTTAGATCTTAGGATTAGAAGAAATGAAGGATGATATGCATATTCCAGCTCAAGTAGCAAATGCCCACCTGAATGGTGCGAATCATGTTTAACAATGCTGGAATGAGACACAAAATCACCTTTAAAGTGACACCTGACCATCAACACAGCCTTTGATGTTTGGATCATGGAGCATGCAAGAAGTGATGATGATGGTTGAGAGGATCAATTAGTATGTCACTAGGTGTGTTTACTGCATGCATGGGTTTCAGATGTATGAATTGTTAGGCATGAGAATTAGGAGAAATGGCTTTAGAACAAACTAGGAGGCATGACATAGCTTATAGGCTTATGTTTCAAAACTACATTCATGATGTAAGTGCCTAGAATGGGCTTGTTCTTACATGGAGTCTTATAAGATATCCTTAACGGATGGGTTAAAAGGATACCATAGAAAATTCCATTAATGATATCCTTTAAACCACTTTAATTGAAGAGCTTTTTGCATATTAGTTCCTACAAACATCACTGATTGCCGATTAGTCACTGAAATCCAACTATTGTCTTAAAAGCCCCTCAAAACTTCTCTCGCTAAAAAGCCCATATGGTTCGAGGATGTTAAAAAAATGGATATTTGATGGAATATTCCATCCTCTGTTAGAAACACTTGTGAAGTCTCAAGTCTCTAAACTATCTCCTTCTTCATTCTCACCCCATCCGTTACAAAATGACGAAACTCCTCTACTCTCTCACCCACCACCGCCCTACACACCGACCATCCGCCGACTGTCTACTCTCTTGGAGGATATCATCCCGAGTCTGGGACGACAATCTTTCACCGAGTGTTCCACCTCCCATGATGACGATGACTTCAAGTTCTCACATATGAAATGTGCAGGCAAGTTGGGAAACCTTGTGACTGCTATGTAGTTAGAGACAAGAGGAGACTAAGACAATCAAGGGGTCACCTCAACCTTAAAGGTCTAGGTGATGGCTTAGGTGATTGAGGTGATATATTATAAAATAATATATATAGTTAAAAATATGAATATATCTATAAATATCACCTAAATATGTGCATGAAACTAGTATACTTCATAAAATTAATCATTCATATATGTCAAATTATTGTATGAGTTACTAAATCTGTTCATTTCTATATGTAAAGTAACTAAAATTTAAGAAACTAAATTGCAAGTATATAAATAGGCCAAGTGGGCTTCTTCATGAGCCAATATATGGGCTGGACAAGGGCAAAAAGGGTGGAATTGACAGTTGAAATCGCCGAGGCGAAATGTTCGCCCCACCTCATGGCCTAGGTGATTGTCTCAATCGTCTTTGATAACATAGCATGACTGCATACTTCTGGGGTGCTACAGGCAAGTCGCTTGCCGATGCCACCTTCCTCTATGCCGACTCTATCTTCTTCTCCTCTCTTGACAGAGCGGTAGAGCAGCCTAAGTTGTGGTTTCGGTTGACCATGCAGAGCTTGCCCTCGTTGCGCACCACCGACTCCAACATGAAGTGTGGCAGCATCATCTTACTGTTGGTGTTCTTCTCATCAAAGAGCTTGTGGAAGTCATTGGGGCTAGTGTAGACGGCCTCCAGGGGGATGACCACTATGAGAGGGATGAGGAGGAGGGTGAGCAGGTGAGTAATGAGGTAGTGGTAACCCAGCTTCACGTACTTGAGGTTGACACTTTGGAGGAAGTCTGGCAGTCGATGGCTATAGTAATGCTGCAACAGAGAATCTTGCTGGTTCTGGGAGCCCACGTCATGCCGTCGCCTACCCACCTCGGTGCCATTCTTACCATGGAAGGCAGAATTGGCCGATCCGAATTGGATCGGCCATTGCCAATCCGATTCTAGGGGGTAACCCCTTAAATTTAATAGAATCCTGGCTGGATCGGCTAGAATCGGTTTGAATCGACCAAGATCGTTTGGAATCAGCTTGGATCGGTTGATTCGAATTGGGATCGGCTGATTCAAGAACCAGATGTATACTTATTTGCTTGAATGTCATTTATAATTTCATTTACTTAAGATATTACATATAAATAAGGAAATATCCCCCATTTGAATCCAATAAAAATATCAAAAAAATTATGCCTCTTACCAATAAAAAGTCAACTCTCCCATCTAAGAAGAAAATCGCGATTTTAGTGATCCCATCAAAATACTAACTTTCTAATCTCTCATAACTTGACCTAACTAAAAATTTCATACAGTACGTTTGAGTACGAGATTACATATAATATAATACATTTGACATGTGGTACTGTCAGTAGGAGAGAGAGTCCTTTGGAGAAGTTACATGTACGTTTGACTTATTTCACCGAATTTTGAATTTTTAGTATTATATGTGATTTATTTGAATTATGAAATTTTTAGTTAGACCAAGTTATGAGAGATTAAAAAGTTTGCATTTTGATGGGATCACCAAAATCGCGATTTTCTTCTTAGATAGAAGAATTCACTTTTTATTGGTAAGAGAGATGATTTTTTTGATATTTTTATTAGATGCAAATGAGGGGTATTTTTTTATTTACATATAATATCTTAAGTAAATGAAATTATAAATATAAACATTTACTTAAATGATGTTCAGGTAAATAAGGTATCATCATTGACATTGCTTTGTATTGTAATAGGAAAATAGGGTATCATAATTATCATTGCTTCGAATTGTAATGTTACTTGTATGTGATTTTTACAAAATTGTGAAGTTCTTGAATTTACTGATTTTTTTTTTTTTTTTTGCATTTTCCTCATTCTTTTTGAGTTTTCCTGATTTTTACAACATTTTATCAAAAAATAATTATTTTTAACGAGGACTGGCCAAATTTCCTAACAGGATCGACCAGATGTCCTAAGGATCGGCTGATTCAGGGGCCAGATCCAATCTTGCCTTTTATAATTCTCGCTGCAGCCGCTGTTGCTGTCTGGAGGAGGTGCTCATGGCTCCCCTACAATGAGGGATCGCTTTTAGATGATTTCCTAACCCTAAATAGCTGCTTCTCCCTGGCATCGATAATTTAATGCCAGGAAAAATCTCATCAGAGAAAGGAAATCAGTGGAGAAGAACAATGGTTTCTGCCATCGGATATGGCAAAATAAAATAGGAAATCAAATAGGAAGTGGACGGCGTAGGAATCATAAAGAAGCAGAGGAATAGGGCGCTAGTAGAGAGTATATACGCTACATTGGATGGGCAAGCACCCTCAAACTTTAGCGTGACCCTGCAGTGGAGAAGAACAATGGTTTCTGCCATCGGATATGGCAAAATAAAATAGGAAATCAAATAGGAAGTGGACGGCGTAGGAATCATAAAGAAGCAGAGGAATAGGGCGCTAGTAGAGAGCATATACGCTACATTTGGATGGGCAAGCACCCTCAAACTTTAGCGTGACCCTGTAGCGGCGGAGGCGGTGGTCCACAGAAGGGATGTCCTCGAAACTGCCTGTGTGGTCCCCTACTCCTCGTCCCGTGCAGTGCTTCCAACAGGGCCTGAAAAATGAAGAATCCAGGGACGCAGGGAGGGCGTGGTGGCGAAGGAGGACGGCAGCGGCAGTACCTGCCAAATGCTTAGGCTTCTACAAACTCTCCCATGTGCCCAAGACCTGGGTCCTCTGCATCGACATCCGCCCTTGCCGCCTCTCTAGCATCTCTCATTTACCTCAAGGAGCTCCTCTAGTCAATCATGGGTGACCTGGGCGCCCACCTCCCCGACTTTTTTGACCTCGTTGTGGGTACAAGCATTGGCATGGCCCTTGCCGTTCTCACCATGGCGGAATCTGCGGATGCTAGTGGCCATGCCAAATGTTGCCCTATCTTCTCCGGTGGGACACCAGGGGCTGCTCTGGGAAAAGATTGCGGAGATACTGGTGGCCATACTTAAGGCTGGGAGGGGTGTTCCACCAGCAGCCGAAGTGGAGGTTCTCCGGGGAGAGCTTGGAGGGCTCTTTGCGTGGGGTGTTGGGCGATGGTTCCACAGCCAAACCCTATTGGTGCGCTGTTACAACCTCCTCAGTGTGGCCTCTTTCATCTTCTGTGGCATCCCTGGCGCTCGAGTTAACTAATTAAGGGTTATCTTGGTTTTTTCGCAAACCATGGTCAATTTAACCTACATTGAGTTTAATTTCGTCAATAGAAAGAAATGGCAGTGACTAATATGTTTAACAACAACGTTTTGAGGGACTTCTAAAACAATAGTCAGATTTCAGGGACTAATCAATAATTAACAATGTTTGTAGGGATTAATATGCAAAAAGTCCTTAATTGAAATGTCCTTAACTAACACCAACCAGTTAGGATCCAACATGGATCCACTACCAATGGGCATTGGGCCTACTCAATTAGGATTCATTAAAGATCCACAAACACAATTATGCATAGCCCTATACATGGTTTAAGATCAAACAGCAACTTAAATTACACTTAAGCTAATTCCAAATTCTTCTCTTATATAAACAATGTTAGTGAGCAATTCAATTATTAAAACTTGATTAATCCGTCTTATTACACAGAAGACCAAATCCTTCATCTCATATGATTGAGACAATGTTAGCGAGCAATTCAATCTGGAAAACTACATTAATCCCTCTTCTTGTCTTACATGTCTCCTTTTGGACCTTGGTGAAACAAGGAATTAAGGTCTGGAGTCTCTTTTCTTCCCCTCTTCTTCTATTAGCTCCAGGAGCTTTTCTTTCCTCCCCCTTCTTCTATAAACTTCAAGTCCCCCCCTCGCCGGAAATGAGTCGCCTATACAGCCTCCAAATTTCAGCTAGTTGTGGATCAAGAGAACCCCTGCTGGCACTCGCTTCTTTCCTTTTGCTTTCAAGCTGGCAGGGGGGTATTCTATAGCTTCCAGGGTGGTCTGCTATGACCCCCACCAAAACCTCATTATTTCCTTTTTTTTTTGTTTATTGTGGGCCTTTTCTCCTATTTTGTCCCTTCAAGCTTCCGGCAGGTGGTTTATGGGTTTGCATTTTTTTGTCTTCTCCACTTTTATGCCTAAATCTCTACAGTAGGTGGTTTGGCAAGACCCGGCTCAATTTCCACTGCCACCAGAAGACTTGCTCTTCTTTCTTTCCTTTCGCATTTTTGCCCTTGAAAACTGATTGGCAGGGGTTTTGAGACCAATGCTTTTGTAGAAGAGACTTGTAGTGGGGTTCCCAAGGCTGGCTTGATGTTCTGTTTTGTGTGCTGAAACAAAGAACTGCCAGCAGTCACAAAGACCACCCAATGAGCTCATTTCCCGTTAACTTGTTCTAACTCTCATCTTCTTCTATTCAGCCTGTATCAACCTCACTTTAGTGTGCCTGCTGCTGCAGCTTTTGGACTTGGTGCTGGGGCTTGATGCATAGGTGTTAGCCGCATTGTGGTCTTGGACTTCACTCCCTTAACTATATGGGTTTTATATTTATTCATGCTATTCCATATAATTTTACCACTCAACATACTTAAGAGTTGCAGATATATTTAACCAAAAAACTCTATCATGACTAATTTCCTTTTGTTTTGTATTTTCTTTCATTTTCTATTTTAGAGGTCCATTTTTTTAATAAAAAAGGAGACACTGTGATGCGGGACGAGATGGGCCTGTGCATCACATTGATTCTCATCCTTCTTGGACATCCACTTGCTAAGCAGATTTTAGATGTCCAAACTTGAATGACCAGCTACCCGATGCACCTTCTTATCATGTAAGGATTTCTTTTCCATGCCTTGAATCTTGAGCAGCTAACAGTGATATCTGCGGTCATAATATGGAAAGAAATGTAAGATATGACTTGTATCCGCTAGTGGAACCTGGTATCTTCAAAAAGAGCCAAAACATGCATTAATTAGGTGGTTTATGCCTTTCACAGCATTGATTGTTTGTATATGCTGTTACACTTAAATGATGTTTTTCCTTCAATCTGGCAATCTTGAGACTTTGCTATGATACCTTCTGCGACATTTTCTTTGTAGGCGGCTATGTCTTAGTGGATGAAAAGCTACCACGCTATGTTGTCCCAGATTTGACAGATTTTAAGGTAAAGTTTCTTATTGTAACTGTCTGTATAGGTATGTTCTCATAAAACAGAAGATATTATCATTTAATTTTCCATCTTCCAAAATGATCATCATCAAATTTCTTGTTTGTGTTGGCTATTTTCTGTTGGAATGCAGCAACATGTCAAAATATGCAGTGTAAATTAGGGAACCTATTGTGGTTAGTTCTCATACATAGGTATGGTGCCACAAGAACAGTGCTGTTTATATGAGACTATGATCCATGTCCATGGCTTAAGGCATCATCCCTTTGGAACTGAGACATAACATTGCTATATCCCATGATTCTGGATATGCTTCTCACTGTGTAACAGTAGCAGAAACCCAATCTCAAATTCCGTAGTTGGAAGTTTTTTTTTCTGCAAGTTGCTGAGTAGTATGTCTTTTTAGCTCCAAAAATTTCCTTGATAGAGCATCTTTGTGTGTCTGCTTTCTGCACTCTTCCTGTTCTTTGCTTGATGTTTTCTCCATTATGTTGTCTCTTGGTATGATCGTCTTGATTCTCCACCCCCACCTCCCCAAAAAGTAAAAACTCTGTATAAGGTAGCCATGTCTGACACGTGGTATAACAAGCAGTCCTGAATGAGTAACCAAGGCGTGACAAGACTTTGGGTTGGGTTTAGGGTTGGTTTCTTGTCACCCTCATGTGGATCAATGACATGGGGGGTGCAAACGTCGCTTAAACACTTGTTGCATGCCCTGGTGTACAGCAAGTATTATTCATCCTGAATAATCTGTTCTTTGATTTCATGTTGAGACCCTTTCCACAACTTCCATGGTTAGTATGTCCTTTCAACATTTCAAGGTTTCTGTATATGTACACACCCCTTGTCAGTGCTTTCACCATAATTTTGGATATCAGCTGCAGATGTCAACTCCGAAGGTTTTTAACCTGTAACTCCTCTGCTGTACACACTTCTGCCCAGGTAAAACCTTTAATTGTAGAACAAATGGAACTGCTCTCATACTAGGACGATGTGATGGCAATCTTTTTTTTTTTCCCTCCCCCATATAAACGATTAATAACTCATAAATGCAAAGATTAGGGAGTATGTCACTTAAGAGTGATGAGCAAAATCCATGTGAAGCCCATTCTTCATGTTTCCAGCACATCTTGAAATACGAGGTAACACATATGCCATCCACTTATCTAGCACAAATCTTATGTAAAAGACAATTTGCACTTGTCTGTGCCAATTCTAGGTCGTTTTTGCACTTAACATTGTTCTGCTCTTGGGACTTACCGACCATAATTCTCTCTTTGAACAGCTGAAACCATATGTCGCACAATGCGCCTGGAATGCAACTAGTACAAATGAAGCGGCGGACAAGGCAGCAGATTCAAAAAAATAAAAGATAGTCAAATGGCAGATCCTTGCATTTTGCTGCACTCCCATTCCTGTTCAGTGTCAAAACTTACAGGTTTTTTAACCTAGTTCAATCGAACATCAGCAATGGATGGAATGCCATCTGGTTATCGTAACCTAATACTTCAACTCATGCAAAAGAGACGACTGCAGTTGGGAACTGACGTGTTTATACCGCAAATGCAATCCATCAACTACCGTGCTACATAGGTTGTTCAAACTATCGTTCTAGTTTATGCTAGAATGGCTGCCGAGATGTGAGTTTGAAGATTCACTCAATTTGTCTTATGGATTGGTTGATCTTGCTACTTATCATCGTCCAAATCTTTTCACATTGACTTGTATGGTCCACATTCCAGCGGCCCTGAGGAGGTCCTAAAACTCTTATCACATTTGTTAATAATGCAAGACTAGTTCCTCTCTTGATATATAGCCAAATGATGATGGTTATATCAGTTGACGAAAGCAGCTCACCATGCGATTTTTCCAGATCACAAGGCAGAAAGGCCATCTCTCCATGTCTCACTATATTGTCTTGTTATTTTCATGGTTGGAAATAGGATGTCCTTTAGCAGCTTCTGTGCACCTGGACAAAGTGGCAAATAAGAACGACTTGAGAAGAGTTTAGCCTCTCCCTAAATTGAGGAATACTAAGCTTATCATGGTCTGGGGGGTCGCATTGTGGCTGGTGGGCTTCAGTTCTGGTGGAGGCCTTCCTTTTGGCTCTTGCATTGATTTCATATGCTTGGTTTGTGCCTAGCTACGGAGGAGATTTTGCCAAATTCTTTCTTACATTATCTACAAACAACTAGTATTCCCTCTGATAACACTTATTTGTTTTCTAATATCTATATACTCTCTGGAAAATTTCCCTTGAGATTAAAGATAAATATGGGGTCGTCCTTAGAAGTTTACCTGCGTTGTAGTACTAATTTCACAGATGTCCCTCCATTGTCAAATGTTAATATTCTGTTAAAATCTCTTATCTAATTCTAGTCAATTTTTAATTACATTTTAAAAGTCTGAAATACCCTTAATCTTTGGTAAACTCTTTCACTCTCTTCATCTTTTACGAAAAGTGTTCTGTTTACGAGTTGTCTTTATCCAAAAGCTTCATGTTGTGGGTAATAAGTAGATGTTGACAACTACTAATGGCCTCAGTAACATGTGAGCAAGACGCAACCAAGGGGTTCATCTTAAGCTCAAAAGCCTAGGCCATCGCTTAGACATTAGCAGTGACATCTTAACCAAAAAAACAAAACAACAAAAAACACATTAGAGAGAGAGAGAGAGAGAGAGAGAGAGAGGAGAGAGAGAGAGAGAGAGAGAGAAGAGAGAGAGGGGCCTCACAGAAAGGTTAATAGTCTGATGGAGATGAGAAATTGATCAACGTCTGAGAAGGCCTTGGTAATGAGAGAAGATAGAGAAAAGGGAGATGAGCCCTGCAACAGAATCTAGACAGACAAGGTTGCCTTCCTTCCATAGAAATGATCGTGCAGATGTTGACATAGATTCAATTAGTATTGTCAAAGTAGTCAGAGATTAGATTTGAAATACAACTGCAAATTTACATATGTAAATGTGTAAATATAAAAAGTCAGAATATATATATATATATATATATATATATATATATATATATAATATATATAGAGAGAGAGAGAGAGAGAGAGAGAGAGAGGGAGAGAGAGAGGAGAGAGGGGGCCCTCACAGAAAGGGTAATAGAGTCTGATGGAGATGAGAAATTGAGACAACGTCTGATCAGAAGGCCTTGGTAATGGAGAGAAGATAGAGACAAAAAAAGGGAGATGAGCCATACAACAGAATCTAGACAGACAAGGTTGTCTTCCTTCCATAGAAATGATCGTGCAGATGTTGACATAGATTCAATTAGTATTGTCAAAGTAGTCAGAGACGATATTGTCATAATTTTTTTTTTTAGTGGGAAATCAGATAACTTATTACTGTTGGCCCAGGTAATAAGTTCAAAGACGGGTAAATGAGTTGCTCTAAATGTTTTCGAAAATACAAAACTTAAACACAGAGATGTAAGGGTTAGTGTTAGAGTGTAACGGAAATAAGTAAAAACAATCACATAAAGAGACACACAGATTTATACTAAATTAGCACTAAGACACTCCTCAGACTTATGTCCAGTCTCCAATTAACAATTTAAAATTCTATTATCTAAGAGTACAGTCCCCCTTTATAGACAAATAACACCCAACTGCAACTGATCTTCTCTCAACCCAAGAGGCATTACACCTTGAAAAACAAGTCATTCCTTCAACTCAGAAGGGGCAAATCATCTAGCTCGTAGATTGTCTTTCCTTAACAAGGGGCAAAGACACTCAACTCGCAGGCTGATCTTATCTTCTCACAGGACGAGAACAATAGAAATTTCAAGGAGATTATAGAAGTTTCTAAACCAAGCCCCAGATAAACGATAGTTGGGGCTTGCTATGAGACAATACATCTCTCTCTTTGAAGGATGATTACAGTAAGAACACACACACACAGAGAGAGAGAGAGAGAGAGAGGAGAGAGAGAGAGAGAGGACGAGAGATAGAGAGAGAGAGAGGAGAGAGAGAGAGAGAGAGAGAGAGAGAGAGAGAGAGAGAGAGAGAGAGAGGGCGGAACACCTCGGCCAATTCTGTTAAACCAGATAACGTACTTGATCCAGTCCGCCTCCCGCGAACGGGCCGAAGCCTCGCAAGGGATACCCAATCACAGTCCGTGTAAACACAAAGGAACACACCATTTTATATATATTTCATAAGTTTACATGGCCATATTTTTACAAAACTGAAAGAGAGTACAAGAGCCTGGGGCATTCCCCGAGGTACAACGAAGGAAGTAAACAAACTAGCTACACTACACTGCTGGAGCTGCTACTACACAGTTGGAGGTGCTGACCCTGCACCGCTATGACGCGGCTCTGAACTGGACGACGGTCGAGAACGTCCTCCTCGCTCTCACCTGTGGGGGTAGGGGTGAGCCTCCGCTAGTCACTGGCTCAGTAGGGAACTTCCCCCAACCGAGCAAACCAAAAACACAGGTACAAAAGTAGTAAACAGTACCAACAATTTATAGAACAGCTAAGCAGGATATGAAAGCTGTAAAGTACTCACCGTCTGCCGACTCCGAAAACAGCTGTAATAATTAAACGGAAAATGAGTAAGGTGTACGGAGCTAAATTGAGACATCCAAACACGAGTCACGTGAACTGGTTCGCGACACCAAAGACTGACTCAGACAAGCTAACACAGGTCTACCTCTCAGTCTCGCAGCCATGGACGAAAGGTCCAGCTGCTGCTCCACGTGAAAAGGTCAAGCAACTGTGGAGACCAACTAAACACCACCACCTGCGGACCACACGGTCGCAGGCCATGCCTGACACCTCTGGAGACCCTGGCCTGGACCTCTAGAGTGAGGCACTAGAGAAAAGACTAGCTGGGGACCAGTGTCGACTACTGGTGTCCGTACCCCCAACTACGAGCACGCTACAAGTGACTAAAAAGACAAGTACGACAGTCACTGTCCCCTGTCGTCTTTCCTCAGCCGTACGTACAACTCAAACACAGGAGTGAGGGTGGTCTAGGTCAGACGACACAGACCCGATGGCACACCACAAGTACCGGGACAAAGCCCCGAGCTAACAGCCTGGCTCACAAGAACCGGGGACACCCAACTGGAGGAGGTAACCACGGTAGGCGTCGTACTACTTGCCACGTACAACAAAACCACGTGCACGTCACACACAAACCACGTAAAGACTCACGTAAACCTCGTGCACTAGTAGTCCACTACAGTGAACAACACACAAACACGTAAAGTAAAGAACAATCAACTGCGTACCCAGTACGCTAGTCTCAGAAATCACAAGCACTAGGTGCACCACAATTATCATTGCACTATTTAATATTAACAGTTATTAATATTTAAACAGAAGCATGCTGGCGGCAACATCGACTGCCGTCGATGGGATATAAACGGCAAGGTATCTGGCCGTTAATCTCCAACTGAAGAACCTGCGTCAAACGATGTTGACGTTAAGCTCCTCGGCTACAGTTCCTGCAGAAACCCTAAACTGATTCTACAGGCATTCTTAAACCCAAAACTATCGAGAAAACATGAGGAGAGGACAGACTTCTTCTAACATGTGTGAATCTTAAACAATTCGAAATAACATGTTTCCATTGTTAAATTGCTCAAACCACCCATGTACCCCGCATAGATACCATTACCCGAAATCACAATTATCATGCAGCAGATTCATGTTTTCCACTTGCATTATCACAGCCTATAGGAACTAATGGTGTAGCGACCCTCATTATACCGGTACAGTTATACCAACCCACGTCGGTATAGCGAGCGTTGCCACAGTGGGACATTACCCAACACTAACATTCAGCTGAGATACACGTGAATATAAGAACAGAGTAGCGGAAGTAAAAGAACCATTGTCTTCATTCATTCATCATCCACATTTAAACATACATAATTTGATAACATTAAAGAACTAAAAGTCCACATAATTAAATTGCTGAAAATTTAAAACATAAATGTCCACACTTATACATTCCCTTTCCATAGTAATTCTAATACATGTTGCAATTACATACTATGAAAATCTCAAAATGTCACACGCACTCCAACACTCTAATCTCCACGCTCGGAGTCGGTCTCCAACGTCTCCTCCACAAGTGCCTCGTCACCAACTATACCTGTATGCCGAAGCAAGTAGTGAGTCTAAAAGACTCAGCAAGTATTCTACACATATCGCACAGTACGTATCATGGTAGGTTTTTTTTTTTACACATTCGTAAGACGCAACACGTAGCATGCTCGATATTAACTTTTACAACTTATCATGGTGAATCTACAATTTAACACATGAACTATGCTTTCAGATTTGCAGACATAGAATCACCTATCACATGCTTTCTATTCATTTCTCACATAAAAATCTACATTTAACTAACTAAGACATGGAAGCCATTAACATACATTTCCGAACATGCATGAAAGGAAAACAACCTAACATGGAATCTACACATTACTACGCATATACATGACCATTTTTCATACTTTAAGCTTGCTGGTTTACATGCTTTAGCAACCATAATCTAACACATGAGAGCTACAACAACGATTTAAATCACAACATGTGAACAATCAAGTATGGAAGTTGTTTACATATCCTTATCAATTATCCTTAACATGAATTCTAGGCATTTTGCATACATAAACATGATCATAACATAATAAAGCTACTGTTCAAGCATGATTTCAGATTATCATAACATGGATTACAAATTCACATCCTCACAATTTGTTTTCACCTTTTTACACAATTTTGAATTCGCATATTTCACACTTTACACATGCACTTTTACACATTGTTCACATTCACATTTTTCACATGAACACATACACATTTACACATTTACACATTCACTTTTAGTGCCGTGACACATAGTCCAAACCACCAAAGAAGGACACAACACATCACATCACATAGACGCCATCTAGGCAATACAATGGCGACTCCTGGACTGCGCAGACCGGGAGAACAAGTCTCCACCCTAACCAGTGGTACTTGTCCACCTCCAGGATTTCCCCCTAATGCCCTTAGGGTCACTTACATATTGAACCTTCTCAGGGGGACTTTTCCCCGATACGGTTCCACTGCCCTCTGTGGAAGCAATGTCACACTTGGCACAATTTACACATTACACGTTTTCCGATTTTTAATTAGTACTTAGTTTAGCACATGACACTCACATTTTACTCATTCACTCATTTACACACATGGTGCTCTGTTTTCCTGACATGTCACTATAATTTAGAAATTTAGTGCTCAGGGAGATTTCACTACTCAGGTTGCCATGTACAAAATCAAATTATTTTTACAAAGGTATGCATTAGTTTCACATTTTTACATGGAAAATTCATATCGCATCATATACTGGTCCAAATGACCTGAAATTTTAACCACAAGCTAATTTCAGGTTTAGGATCCCATATGCAAATTTCAGATTTTTCTAAGCTAAAACGAAATTACAGAAAATCTAACATTAATTTCACATGCTATCCGCAATTCGATTTGTCATGGAGATAAACACAAACCAGTTTTAACCACTCGCGGTCTGAACCCTAACAGACATGGAGCTACCGAATTTATTCCTGAAATTTTTTTTTGGCAATACATGATTTACCGAAGATTTATCATGATCTACGCAAAATTTCTATTTCCCAAACAATATTTCCACTAATTCACACAAGCATGGGAAAAATCTCAGAATTTCAGAACAGAGACTGACCAATAAATGCATGACCCATAAAATGTAGTACATTCAGATTCGTTCTAAATCATACAAACAAAGGATTGACAAGGTTGGTAACACATCAACATGTAATTCCATAAAATAAATAACTCTATCATTTACCACCTTGCACAAATCCATCCACACCACATTCACTAGTATACACAGTACATAAGAGATTACATTATATCCTCATCGTGAAACATATCGAAATAGTCGTATAGAAGGGCAGAACAGCTGCTGTTCTGCTCAGATGAACTGGCGGCAAGCTATGGCCGTTAATTTCATGTTAGCGGCATCATCGATGGACGCTAAGCATGATCTTAGCGGCAATGGGTATTGCCGTTAATGTCAGGTCTGTGCAGAACACAGACCCGAGCTCCAAAGATGGGGTGAATTGGGGGTCTAGGACATGAGGGAAAATACATAAAATTTGTAAAACCAACCTAGACACATACATGGACGTATGGGTAGGGTACTTGCCTCTAGAAAATTCACCAGACGGATCTAGGGCTCGGTGAAGCTCTCCTTGGGCTGTCCCAAGAAGCTCTTAGAAACGCTTTACTCCGGGTTCCTGAGCAAGCTCCAGTGCCTTCCGAGGTCGGGGAGGCCTTCCTCGTCGATCCAGCAAACTCCTTGAAGCAGTAGGTGGCCGGATCAAGCTCCAGAAGTTCGGATTTTGGGCTGCAAAGAGTGGGGTTTCTCACAGTCCGAAAATAGGTTTTCTCTCTTTTTTTCTCTCCTTCCTCTCTTGCAAAGGGGCAAAAGAAGTGCTAGGGCTGTAGAAATGGGTCTGAATATAGAAGAGGGTTCTCTTGTCACGCAAGGATGACAAGATGGCCTTTCAGACCGTTGGGGACAGCTCCCCAATGGTTGGGGTAGCTTGCTCCCGGAATTCTGGGCTCTGCAACGCATGCAGGTCAGAGAAGTTGGCGTTCACATCGTTGGACGCTGGATTAGTGTTGGCGTCCATGGGGTTGACGCTGACACCACATCCGTCATGATATTGACGCCAATATGGCCTTCGGCCAGAAGTCTAAAACATGCAGAAACCCATGAACATCATGTATTATACATGTAATATCTATATGGTATTGTGCACACACACCATCAAGCAATACATACATTATTTATACTTTAAGTACACATACAACATAAAGTATACTAAATAATACATGCGTAGATACATACATACGTTCGTATACAACATGAATTATTACATGCAATACAATAATGCGACAAATTTCGAGGGCCTTACAAAAGGATCATTCCCTACCTCAGTACACGCTTAACCTCCTAAATTCTCTCGGTCCACACCGAATGCTCCGCGAGCTCCTACGACAATTACACCACGGTCCGGCATTTCCTGGCCGATTCGTCACCGTCTCGCGTTCCACGTTCCTCCAATTATCCTTATACAGCTCTGGAAGTAGTGGGGAAGCAAGAGGCATGAAGACAGTGCCAGGGAGAGGGAAATTGGGCTGAGGAAACTGTCCTCGGGTAGACTATATTCTGCAGGTCACACAGATTGGCGTCAACATGGCTGTCGCCAATCAGACCGCCAAGGCTAGACGTCCATATCCCTTGTCGCCAAGTTCATATAGTAAAGTCAACTCACATGGACGCTAACAAGTCAACGACCACACCTGGCCGCCAACTCCTACTCAACTGCAGTAGGTCCTATTTTATTTCAGGACCCAACTTGCACCACACCTGCCCACACCACACGTCTACACCACACTGGCCTCACAATGGCCATCACAACCATTACACACATGATCCATAAGGATCCGAAAAGTATGCGACGTTACATTACTATCATCTAAAAAGAAAATTTCGACCTCGAAATTCTAACACAACTCAAACATAAACACTTAAATATACACACTTTTACAAGTACTATCATCTAAAAAGAAATACAAAACCTTATTCAACAAGATAGGGATACCCTTTAGCCATCTCTTCGGCTAACTCCAAGGTATCTTCACCACCCAACCTATTTTCCCATCGCACTTTAACTAACTCAATTTCTTTATTTCTCAACTTCTTTATCTTTCGATCAGTGATCTGTACCGGATACTCTGGCATGGTCATATCCGGCCTCAGGTCACCACCTTGATAACTGATTATCTGAGCTGGATCTTCAATATACTTTCTTAACATAGAAACATGAAATATATCATGGACATCCGCAAAATCTGCTGGCAAATCCAGCCTATAAGTGTTTCCCCAATCTCTCAATCACCTGGAAAGGTCCCACATACCTTGGGCTCAACTTTCCAGTCTTACCAAATCTCATAATACCTTTACTCGGGGAAACTCTCAGAAAACAAAATCTCCCACTTCAAACTGAAGTGGTCTCCTCCGATTATCTGCATAACTCTTTTGCCTGCTTTGAGCTGCCTGCAATTTTTCTTTAATAAGCTTCACTACTTCTGTGGTTTGCTGAATCAATTCAGGACCCACTAATTGCCTTTCTCCCACTTCATGCCAGTTCAATGGGGTTCTACATGGCCTTCCATATAAAGCTTCATACGGTGCCATCCCAAGACTGGTATGATAACTATTATTATAGGCAAACTCAACCATTCCCAAATGATGCTCCCAGTTACCTCCCCAAACTAAACAACAAGCTCGCAACATATCTTCAATCGTCTGAATAGTCCTCTCTGTCTGACCATCTGTCTGGGGATGATAAGCGGAGCTATATCTCAGCTCAGTACCAATTTCTGCAGACTTCTCCAAAAACCAGAAGTAAATCTTGGATCTCTGTCAGACACAATAGTCTTCGGAATACCATGCATGGAACAATTCTTTCAACATAAACTTTTGCTAATCTGTCCACTGTCCAAGACATACTTACTGCCACTAATCTGCACACCTTAGTTAATCTGTCAACAAATACCCATATTCCATTATGTCCGGAACCGATCTTGGTAAACCTGCCACAAAGTCCATGGCAATATCATCCCATTTCCACTGTGGAATGGGCAACGGTTGCAATAGACCTCCAGGCTTCTGATGTTCTGCTTTAATCTGTTGACAGATAGCACATCTTGCAACAAACTCTGCTATTTCCTTTTTCATATGAGGCCACCAGAAATGCTTCTCAAATCGTGGTACATTTTAGTACTACCCGGATGGATAGTGTACCTAGATTATGAGCCTCTTCCAACACTCGCTGCTTTACCTCTCTTTCTGCTGGAACAAACAACCTGCCTCTGAGCCTAACCACACAATTATCATCAATGGTAACTCCTTCCATTTTCACAATTCAGCTAAACTTACATCTGCTCTCTGAGCTCAACAATCTGCCAATACAAGACGGCTCTACAGCACTAGCAGCTAGTACTGCCCGTCGCTGACTACTGGGCACATACAAGGAGTTCTCCACTATCTCTTCATACAGCTTCCATTCTTTAATCATCATCAGATTTATATATGCCTTTCTGCTCAAGGCATCTGCTACAACATTGGCCTTACCCGGATGGTAAGCCAAACTGAAATCATAATCTTTCAAATATTCAATCCATCTGCGCTGACGAAGATTTAAATCTTCTGCGAGAAGATATACTTCAAGCTTTTATGATCTGTAAAGATCTCAAATCTCTCGCCATACAGATAATGCCTCCACATTTTCAAAGCAAACACAACTGCTGCCAATTCCAAATCATGAGTGGGGTAATTTCCTCTGCCGGCTTCAATTGCCTGGACGCATAAGCTATCACTTTGCCATGCTGCATAAGCACTGCGCCAAGTCCTCTCCTTGAAGCATCTGCATATACCACAAAACCACACTTCCTGCCGGTAATGTCAATATGGGTGCTGTTGTAAGTCTTTTCTTCAATTCCATAAAACTTTTTCTGACATTCACCGGACCACACAAATGGCACACCTTTTCTGGTCAACTTGGTCATAGGTGCCGCAATCTTAGAAAAATCTTGTATAAGCGCCTATAATAACCTGCCAATCCCAGAAAACTTCTAATCTCAGTAATTGTCTTAGGCACTTCCCATTTCATCACTGCTTCCACTTTACTGGGTCCACTGCTACTCCTTTAGCTGAGATAATGACCCAGAAATTGAATTTCTTTCAACCAAAATTCACACTTATTGAATTTGGCAAACAACTGGTTATCCCTTAACAACTGCAGGGTAAACCTCAAATGAGCTGCATGCTCCTCTTCAGATGCTGAATAAATCAGAATCATCAATAAAGACCACAATGAATTGGTCTAAATACGGATGAAAAATTCTATTCATCAGATCCATAAAACCTGCAGGAGCATTGGTCAGCCCAAATGGCATAACCACAAACTCATAGTGACCATATCTGGTTCTGAAAGCTGTTTTATCTATATCCTCCTCTTTAATTCTCAACTGATGGTACCCGGACCTCAAATCAATTTTAGAAAATACCTTTGCTGATTGCAACTGATCAAACAGATCATCTATCCTCGGCAACGGGTACTTATTCTTAATGGTCACATCATTCAACTTTCTATAATCAATACACATCCGAAAACTTCCATCTTTCTTTTTCACAAACAATACCGGTGCTCCCCACGGGGAATGACTCGGTCTAATAAACCCTTTCTGCAACAATCTTCTAATTGCTTTTTCAATTCTTTAAGTTCTGCTGGTGCCATCCGATATGGAGCTTTAGAAATCGGCATGGTACCTGGCAGCAACTCAATGGTAAAGTCCACCTCTCTATGTGGAGCTAAACCAGGCAAATCTTCAGGAAAAACATCAGCAAATTCCCTAACCACGGGAACTGCTTCCACTGACTGACTAGCTTCTACCAGACTTACCGAGGCTAAATAAGCCACACATCCAGCATTTATCAACTTTCTAGCTCTAATTGCAGAAATTAGAAACTTAGAGGTATAAAAAGGCATACCTTGATATTCAAATACTGCACCATTAGGATGACAAAACCTGATCCTTTTCTTTCTGCAATCTAGCATTGCTCCATAAGTCTCAAGCCAATCCATACCCAAAATAATATCATAATCTGTCAACTGCAGGGCATATAACCGACCCGGCATCTGGTTCCCTTCAATCATAACAGGAGCTTCATCTATATAGCTCGAAGTGAGCAGGAACTCACCCGAGGGAACCTCCACTACTAACTCACAAGACTTTCCTCTAAAGGATGAGTCATGCAATCCAGAAATTCTTCGGAAATGAAAGAATGAGAGGCACCCGAATCAAATAAAACTCTTGCTGAATAATCATAAAGAGGTAAAGTACCTTCTATCATATTCGATGCCTCCGCCTGGGCTCGGGTGATAGCCATAACCCGGCCTCTTCCTCGCTGCTGCGGTGCTCCTCTGCCACGACCTGCCTGTGGCTGCTGAAACTGCTGAGGCTGCTGCTGCTGCACACCTCTTCCATACCCATACTCTCTCGGATAGGGGCAATTGCGGATCAAATGCCCCGGCTGATTGCAATTATAACATCTATACCTGGTGGAGTAATGGGCTGCCTGGCAGTACTCTGCTGCGACTCCTCCACCTCTGGCCTACCACGACCTTGCTGAAATTGCTGACGACCTCCCCATCTCTTCCTTTACCTTTAAATGCTTGCTTCAATTTCTGGCCCCATTTACCAAAGCCTGATGAAGAAGGTCCTGCTGGTGCTTTACCCTTACTCGCACCCACTGACTGCTGCGGTAGCCGAAAACTACCTGAGCCTGACTCGCCCACCTGACGAGTCCGAATAGACCTCTCCAACGTAGCTGCTCTGGGCTGCTTCTTCCACTGTCTTACACATGAGAGGTACTATTGCATCCTGCAACTCCACTCTCAAACCTCTAATGAAATACTCAACCATCATATTATTATCTGATACTACATAAGGCGCATATCGGCTAAGTGCCATAAACCTCATCTGGTACTCTAAACTGAAGAGTTACCTTGCTGGAGTGTCCGAAACTGCTCTCTCTCACTTGCTGCACTTGAATCGGAAAGAATGTATCGTTAAATACATCAAGAAATTCGACCAAGTGATAGCCTCTTCTGTCCTGCCTGCAAAGGTGGTCTGCATCTTCAATCGCCACCATTCTAATGCAAAACCCCTCAACTGATAAGCAGCTAACACAACTTTATCTGCTGCCGGACATCTCATGGTCGCAAAGACTCTTTCAATCTCATGGACCCATGTTCGCTGTATCTGGATTCGGCCCTCCTGAGTAAGTAGGCGGCTGCAATCTCAGAAATTTCTCAACTTGCATCACTGGTTCCTCTGCTAATAACACTGGTGGTGGTGGTGGCACAGGTGCTACAAAAGGCACCTCTACTCCTGGCGGAATGGAGCTACAGGTACAGCCTCTCCATCCCCAGGTGGCACTGCAACCGGTGGTACCGGCGCCTGCTGATCCATCCTTCTTTGGATATCAGTGAGGCTCTCCCAGATCCTCTCTATCATACGCTGAGTGCTCTCCTCTGGATCATCTCCTCCACCACCCAATCTCTTCTATCAGCCATTTCAAATTCCTACATAAACAAAACACCAAACAAAACAAAACAACAAATTATCAGAAACCAGGGCCCCTACCAGCAGTGTACAAAGACCAAATAAGGCTATGTATCTTTCTAGTTCCCTTATATTAACACGGACCTTGCTCTGATACCAACTGTGGCAGAACACCTCGGCCAAGCCCGATAAACCGATAACGTACTTGATCCGAGTCCGCCTCCCGCGAACGGGCCGAAGCCTCACAAGGGATACCAAACCACAGTCCGTGTAAACACAAAGGAACACACCATTTTATATATATTTCACAAGTTTACATAGCCATATTTCCACAAAACTAAGAAAGTACAAGAGCCTGGGGCATACCCCGAGGTACAACTGAAGAAAGTAAACAAACTAGCTACACTACAGCTGGAGCTGCTACTACACAGCTGGAGGTACTGACCCTGCACCGCTACGACGCGGCTCTGAACTGGACGACGGTCGAGAAACGTCCTCCTCGCTCTCACCTGTGGGGGTAGGGGTGAGCCTCGCTAGTCACTGGCTCAGTAGGGAACTCCCCCAAACCGAGCAAACCAAAACACAGGTACAAAAGCAGTAAACAGTACCAACAATTTATAGAACAGCTAAGCAGGATATGAAAGCTGTAAAAGTACTCACCGTCTGCCGACTACGAAAAACAACTGTAATAATTAAACGGCAAACCAGTACAGGTGTACGAGCTAAAGTAGAGACAGCCAAACACGAGTCACGTGAACTGGTTCGCGACACCAGAGACTGACTCGGACAAGCTAACACAGGTCTACCTCTCAGTCTCGCAGCCACAGACGAAAGGTCCAGCTGCCGCTCCACGTGAAAAGGTCAAGCAACTGTGGAGACCAACTAAACACCACCACCTGCGGACCACACGGTCGCAGGCCCATGCCTGACACCTCTGGAGACCCTGGCCTGGGCCCTCTAGAGTGAGGCACTGGAAAAGGACTAGCTGGGGACCAGTGTCGACTACTGGTGTCCGTACCCCCAACTACGAGCGCGCTACAAGTGACTAAAAGACAAGTACGGCAGTCACTGTCCCACTGTCGTCTTTCCCTCAGCCGGACGTACAACTCAAACACAGGAGTGAGGGTGTCCAGGTCAGACGACACAGACCTCGACGGTACAACACAAGTACCGGGACAAAGCCCCGAGCTAACAGCCTGGCTCACAAAGAACCTGGGGCACCCAACTGGAGAGGTAACCACGGTAGGCATCGTACTACTTGCCACGTACACAAAACCACGTGCACGTCACACACAAACCACGTGAAGACTCGTAAACCTCGTGCACTAGGGTCCACTACACGTGAACACCACACAAACACGTAAAGAACCAATCAACTGCGTATCCAGTACGCTAGTCTCAGAAATCACAAGCACTAGGTGCACACAATTATCATTGCACAATTTAATATTACATATATTAATATTTTAAACAGAAGCATGCTGGCGGCAACATCGACTGCCGTCGATGGGATATAAACGGCAAGGTATCTGGCCGTTAATCTCCCAGCTGAAGAACCTGGCGTCAAACGATGTTGACGCTAAGCTCCTCGGCTACAGTTCCTGCAGAAACCCTAAACCGATTCTACAGGCATTCTTAACCCCAAAACTATCGACGAAAAAACATGAGGAAAGACAATTACCATTACCCGAAATCACAATTATCATGCAGATTCATGTTTTCCACTTGCATTATCACAACCTATAGGAACTAAAGGGATCATTCCCTACCTCAGTACACGCTTAAACCTCCTAAATTCTCCTGGTCCACACCGAATCCTCCGCGAGCTCCTACGGTAATTACACACGGTCCGGCGTTTCCTTGGCCGATTCGTCACCGTCTCGCGTTCCACGTCCTCCAATTATCCTTATACAACCCTTGGAAGTAGTGGGGAAGCAAGAGGCATGAAGACAGTGCCAGGGAGAGGGAAATTGGGCTGAGGAAACTGTCATCGGGTAGACTATATTCTGCAGGTCGCACAGATTGGCGTCAACATGGCTGTCGCCAATCAGACCACCAAGGCTAGATGTCCATATCCCTTGTCGCCAAGTTCATATAGTAAACGTCAACTCACATGGACGCTAACAAGTCAACGACCACACCTGGCCGCCAACTCCTACTCAACTGCAGCAGGTCCTATTTTATTTCAGGACCCAACCTGCACCACACCTGCACACACACCACACATCTACACCACACTGGCCTCACAATGGCCATCACAACCATTACCACATGATCCATAAGGATCCGAAAAGCATGCGACGTTATAGAGAGAGAGAGAGAGAGGAGAGGAGAGAGAGATAGAGAGAGAGAGAGAAGAGAGAATGGCTTCGATGCTTTGTTTTCTTTGCTGATTGAAGAAGGATGTATATGATGGAGTGCTCTCTCAAACTTTCAAATCTTTCTGTGACACTGCTAACTCATTATGGACAAATGGTCAAAATGTGTCAGTCTGGGTTGACAAGTTCAACAGTCTACAATGAAATGCCCAATAATTCAATAATTTAGGTTCCAACAAAGGTCTTGCCTTTGTCCAAGGCAATCTAGAGGATGGACCAACACTCTAATATAGACACCCATTTTCAACTCATAAGTCGGATCAATTTCTTATTCATATTATTGATGCCCCAAGTTGTCCATCCCTTTACATTCTTTCCTTGGCATGTCATGAGATTGTTTATCCTTAAAATCAAGCCTAATTTTCATTCGAAGGCCCAAATATAGTCAAAATATCAAATTCTATAGATTGCCTGAACGGGGTCATAGTACCCGATGCCTTCTACAACTTAAGTTCTTAGATGCGCACTATCGTGTGACTGTGTTCTAAAGGTGATTGTACGATAGATCATGTTCACACAATTTCTATGCAGCATGCATGTAACCACTGTAGACGCGAAATTTGTCTCATCCCCGCATTGATTTTTACCCATTAAGACTCGTTTGACTCTTTGTTGACTCGCCTCTTTGCCCATTAAGAAGTGTGGCATGGTATGTGAAAAAAGAGGTGAGGCTGTAACCTATGTAGATAGGTGATAGTACATAAAGATGGGTGTTGTGTGTGCATGTGTACTGCATGCATAGAAAAAGCTGCAGCAAGTGGTAGGGAGGGTTGTAGGTGCATGGTGAGTGTGAAGGTGGTAGGAGGAGGGGTGGTGTATAGGTTAGTCGGTCGTGGGGTTGGTGGTAGGAGATATTTATCATTGCATGGGGGTGTGAGGTGTAGGATAGTGACTACTACACATGGCAGCAGCAATGTGCTATGGTTAAGGTGGATGTGTAGGTGGTAAGGAGAGGGGTCGACTGTGCATGTGTGTGTGGATTGAAGTGTTAGAAGAAAAACGTGTGATGTAGATTGGTCAGTTGTGGGGTTAAGCAAAGAAATGGAGATATATGTATGAGAGGGTGTGGTGTGTGCATTATGAGTATTATATACATATATGCATTTATGTATGCACACAATATATATGTGTGTGTGGGTACTTACAAACATACACAGATATATATACACCCATACATATATAATAAAGACACATATATTTATATACATATACACACACACGCACACAATATATATATATATATATATATATATATATATATATATATATATATATATATATATATATATATATATATACACACACACACTAATACATACACGCATATATCTATCTATTTCACATAAACATAAGAACACACACCACATGTACATATGTATACATACCTATCTACATGAAATATATATAACAAAATATTTACACATGCATATTTGTGGTGAATGGAGAGGGAAAAAAGAAGGCAGAGGTTTAAGATGTAGAGAGAGAGTGATACAAGAATATCATACTGAACTTCTGAAGAAGACACTCACTACTGCACAAAAATATGAACATTTTAATTTTCACATAATAATAATAATATTCAAAGAAAATGATGTAAATTCTATCAACATCCCCCTTCCAAGAAGAAGAAGAAGCGTGTGTATACTGTCAAAAAGTGGACATGAGGAAGATAAGTGTTGGAGAAAAACTGGAGCATGTTTGAGATGCGGAAATTAGATCATCGAATTTCAGAATGTTCCAGATCCCATCAGTTCAGAAAAATAACTCAACATCGATAAAGGATCCAAAATGTCAAAGGAAAGATAAAAGATGGTTAAAGCATTAGCGAATTAGAAAGAAGTCTGCACATATTGTCAAAGATATGGACATGGAATAGATGAGTGTTGGGGAAAGACTAGAGCATGTTTCAAACGTGGTAGTCAGAAGCAACACGTATCAAAATGTCCCCAGTTCGTCAATACCACTACATGGTAAAGACAAGGTGTAGGAAGACCCTGCGCTATGAGGAGAATTGATTGAGGTTATGGAAGTAACTCATATGTATAATAATTTTAAGAGTTAATGAAGCAGAAATTAGGTTAAGGAATAGAAAGGATTTTATTTTTTAGTAACCCGATGTCCAGAAGAAGATAAGGTCAGGTTAGCTACTTGCCAATTAAAGAAAGATGCGAGAATCTGGTGGAAGGCCACTGAAGCCCACCTTGTCTGAGAAAGATATTGCATGGGAGGAATTTGTAGACCTTTACAATAATCAATATTTCTCAGAAGAAATCTAGGAGAAGAAAGCCATGGAGTTTATCAACCTGAGACAAAAAAATATGCTATACCTGAGTATGAAACTCAATTTGCCCGTAGGGGTTGGGCCGGGCCGGCTCGGAGGCCTGGAAGCCCGGCCCGGTTTTAACCAGGTTTGGGTCGAAAAAATGAGCCCGTTTAAAGTTTTTTGGCCCAGCCTGGAAAAAATAGAGTCGGACTTGGGCTTTGTGAGGCCCGGCCCGGTCGACTCGAAAAATATGAATATAATTAATTAATCATAAAATTATTTTTAGAAAGAGGATTATATGTATTTTTTCTACAATAAATCTACTAAAAATATAATCTTTTATAAGTTAAATATTAATATAGATATTAGTAATATATATATTATTTTATAGATAGATTATAGACTTGCGGAGCTAGACAAGAGAATATAATTAGAATTTTCTCGGTTTAATGAATTCCAATTTTCATGTTCATGTTCATTCTTGTTAATTAAAAAAAATGTATTAAAATTTGTCGTGTCTTCTATATAAGGAAACTCTATGTAACCATGCCATGCGGTTCCTGTGGACTTTTCTATGTAAATATGATTAACAATATATATGTCTCCACGATGTATATATTAAAGGGATGTTACAGACTATATATATATATGTCTCCAATATTTTATGCGAATATTAATAGGACCCTTGCGGCCACCCCGTTAAACTCAGCTCAAATCAGCCTAAACATAAGAAGGAGAAGATTAAGAGTCCTCAAATGGAAGTTTAGTCCATATTGAAAACTCACAGTCTTGTATATAGTAGATTTATTAAAATTATATAAATAAAAATAATATTTCTTATTTTTTTCGGGCCGGGCGGGTTTAAACGGGCATTTCCGGGCCCGGACCGGACCACCCATATCGGGCCTACCTCTGGGGTCTGAGCCGGGCCCCGAGCGACTTTTAAAAAATACGGCCTGGGCCGGGCCTAGCAGGCCCGGTCCAGACTCGGCTCATTGACATCCCTATCTGCCAGATATCTTGATACGCTATACTAAGAAATTAAAGGCTAAAAAATTTTGAAAGTTGAAGCCCAGTTATATTACTCACTTAGCACCCATGCTAAATGCTGATCACATTCTATACCGATACGGTTAAGAGGGCATTAGTCCTAGAGGGTGCAACTGAGATAGCAGACCCTCCGGCGGAAGACAGTTGGGGGTACCAGTTGAGGCACATGTGATGAATACATATGATATTTATATGTGCATGAGAATTCAAAAGGTAGAACCTCGATAGCGAGGGACAGATTCCTCCCATAACAAGGGGAGATATCATCTAAACTGAACGTGCACATGTAAGGGGAAATTTTCTCTTTTCTTGCAAAGAGAGAAGAGGAAATTTTTAAATGGAGATTACTCCACAGGCCATAGGTGACAGTCCTGGGCGAGGGCCCATGGGGCTTTTGGGCCAACTAATGATACTGGTCCAAAGTTAGGTTGTCGCCTTCGGCAAGAAGCTACACACATTTACCTATCATTGTGGGCCTGTTGTTGAAGGCCTATTCTGACTTTGGGCTGGATGGGCCAAGTTTGCACGGGCTGCTTTGAAAACTGGATAATTTATACAGGGACAGTTTAATGGGGTATGGGTTATTCAGATATTTAACCAATCCCATTCAATACCCTTCTTGAGGTCTCCTTTTATTTGGAGTTATCATGGGGTAAAGTTTAGGGTGAGATATTGATAGCCTATACACCCTATGCAAACCAAAATAGCTTTTAACGATGTATTTTTATCTCCCCTTAAGGAGTAGGTTATAAGAAATTTCCAAAGGATAATGTAATAGCTAGGTTATTATTTTTTTCTTTTTCTTTTTCTTTTTCCAAGTATAGTTCGCCATTAATTCGTAGGACAACTCTTTTCTCCAGAGCAACTGCAAAAGATACGAAATTGTATCCGAGTTTTTTTTTTTATCCCTTGTGTGACTATAAAATTAAGTTTCTTCCACAAATGGGTAGAATAGGATGGTAAGTGTAAACTCAGGTAGAGTAATTCAAGAGTTAGTTTTTTTTTCTTACTTTAATAAAAAATATATGTGCACATTCTATTTGTCACTCATATAATTTACTTCACCATATAATCTAAATTTTTAGTACATGAGATGGCAAAATATACATAAGGGTGAAACATATGTTAATCTAGAGGATATTTTTACTGCCAGACACGAAAGTAGATATTTCTTCATGTAAAAAGAACTTCCTACTTGGTTTCTCTATAGCTAGCTAGAGGGTGGTCTTTCTCAATCTCTTCTCAATCTCTTTGGAACCTGCAACAATACATGTAATCATTCCTCTCTTCTCTCTCTCTCTCTGATCACACACACACACACACACTTCCTACTTGGTTCTCTATAGCTAGAGGGTGTCTTCTCAATCTCTTTCTCAGTGTAAAGGGACCTGCAACAATACATGTCATCTTCCTCTCTCTATCATTCCTCTCTTCTCTCTCTCTCTCTCTCTCACACACACACACACACACACACACACACACACACCACACACACACAACACACACACACACACACACCACACACCCACACACACACAGAGGAGAGAGAGAGAGAGAGGAGAGAGAGAGAGAGGAGAGTATATCTACGTACAGTTCATGGCTAATGGCAGAAATGGAGCCCGCCCTCTCACCTTTGCTTAGCTTTAAGGTGACATGTTGGGTTCTTGGGACATAAAGTGGCAGTGCATGGTCAGTTACGTGTACTTGCATGAGACCCATGTTTGAGCAGAGCCCTTGCTCATGGTGCAGGCTTCCGTCTCATCCAAAGACAGCAATCTCTGAAACCTAGAGTTTCATGATTCTTCCAAGGCTACCCATGATCCAATTCATATTTATGTTGAGTCTTTTTTAGTGTACATTTAGGTGTGCTGCAAGGTTTCTCTTAACCTGTCCAACTTTCATATGAATGATCGATGGCGCATCTCTAAATCTCATTTATTTTTCAGTAAGAATTGTCCTATATATATTATATGTATCTTGCCTCTTTACTTGATATCAATGACATGAGTTGGCAACTCAACTAAAGATTTGCTGCACACACACTTGTGGTGGATGTTCCACATATATATGTCCCAGCTAATCATAAATATTTGAGTAATGACAGGTTCGCATCAACAGTGATAGAACATGTATTACTTGAGGCATTCTATATATGTACGGAAATTAAGTATTATTATCTCGCGAAGTTATTAGTCGGTTTATCCGCTCCAAAAATAATGGGATGAGTTTCACAGAGATGAGTTGTGATGCACAATGGGCAGGGGCGGACCCACGTTAATAGTGGGGGTGGCCATGCCCCCCCCCCCCCCCCACCATTTTGGCTCTCTTTTTTTTATTAAGTTTTTTTTTTTAAATTTAATATGACACATCTTATATTTTATTTTACTTTAATATTTTTTATTTCGACCCCCTCTTACGTTTCATCCTGCGTTGGCCCCTGACAATGGGGCGGACAATTCTACGGATAACTCCACCGAATAAGAAGTTGTTCTCTTCTATATGTAATGTGAGTAACTTATGAGGGCAAAGGGCAAACATTAGAAGCGACCATCAATTCTAAACGCATATTTAGAGTGGTTCCAACTTGGAATTATTGTTCTGCTTTAAACCGAAGCCTTGTGATCAGGTCAAAACAAAAAAATCGAAGCCATCCCTATAGCTTTGGTGACTTTCTCAATTGGAAGGGTAATTTTTATAAATAACATATGAGTTTAGAACTACTAATCCTTCATACTTGATTGCATTGTTTAGTCCATCCTGATCATGTCTGACATTGAAATAATTTAAATGGAGATACTGATGATGGGCCAATAAAATTTTCTTTTCTTTAATATAATGTTAATTGGTAATGAAATAATTTCAGATCTGCATTATGGACTCCTAATGGGTAAGTAATTTCCCTTCACATTTAACCCTAAAAGGAAAGATAATCTATGCTTTACGGACTCCTAACTTATATCTTGAAATGAAACAAAGTGATTTATTTCTAATTCAAGCCTGAAATCTTTAAGTAAGGGCAACTTTATTTCTTTGAATGCATCAAATCTCAGTTAAGGGAATCTTTAACACGTCTAGTAAATCCTATCTCCATTGGGCCGCATCAAGAGTTCATAAGTGTGAAGGTCCTCATTCATGCCTCACTGATATAGACCAATGAAATTAACCAAGGTTTGATCCTCTTTTGAGATGGTATGATTCTTGATAGACGTAGGAAATGTTTTTATTCACATTAGGGTTTCAATTTTGTGATAATTTACTTCAAATGAAAGAAGTTTCATTAAATTATGTGAATCTCATATTTCTACCTCACATTGAAAAAAAAACTCTTTTTTGGATTCCTATGACGTCCTCACAAAAAAAAAATGTAAATCTCAACTCATGGGTTTCCTTTACTATTTAATTGCTACTCTTTTCTAACAATCTGAAATGATAATTTTACTGATATAATAATTTTGAAATTTAAATTCTTCTAAAATTTTTTTTTTACATAAATACTATAATAAATATGGGTTATACCAAATATATATCTCATTGAGTGTATTATAAAAAATATCCTCTAAATATCTTTATAGGTTGTAGTTAAATCCTTTCAGTTATCTACCATCAAAGAGGAGTGACAACAAGAGTATAACCGCAACATATAAAGATATTTAGAATTTTAGAAGAAAAATTGATATGTTGAAATACAAATTTTCCGTCCGAATAGGCGACGAAGTAGCGTTGGCTTCATCATCTCCAGACACAAGACTAATAGAGCGGCCGTCACCTCTTAGAGTTGCGGACCTTCTAGACTTTATATCTGGAATGACTCTTGTCAAGATGAGAGTTAGCATTTCCCTTTGATACTATACCCAAATGATGAGTGGTATATCTCTGTGTGGGTGTTGTTTTGTTTATTTGTTAGTAATTTATCCGTCTAACTCGAGCTTAACTTGAGTCAAATCTACAAGAGTGGCGACAGGGGTATAACCACAATTTATGAAGATATTTAAAAGATATTTTTAATAATATACTCAAATAAGGGATATATTTGCCATAACTCACATTTACAAAGATATTTATGTAAAAAACCCTAAATTTCATAAGTAATAATAATGAGAATAAGAACACCATATTTGCATGTGTGTGATGCAAGTAAACCGACTTTCATAGTGCTTTATTTTTCAGGCCAGATTAGCCCTTTAAATGCCTCCAAATTTGCTGTCAATGTTGTTAGCTATGACATTCCATACTTTCTCCAAGCCCTTTAAGGCTGAAGACACCATGGCTTGATCCTGTGTCTTGTGTTCTCCCACAACCTGACTTCTTTGGTTAATATGTGTGCACAGTTTATTCCTAATATCTCAAATATAATTCTTCATCTACTATCTAAATTAAAATCGAAAGATACATAAAAATGATTAATAAAACACAATGAAAAGAGTTCTTGATAACTAAATTAATCATTTGTCTGAATAGACATACTTCTTATATCAAATCAACTCCTAAAAGAGGAGCTGTCAGGATCAAACGGATGGGTGCAAACTGACAAAGATGTTAATATGCATCTGAAATGGATAGGAGTAAGACTTATTACATATCATGGTTGACCGTATCGTACCGTAGCCATGAGGCCAATCCGGGGCGTGTCAAGACGTTTGAGAGTCCTGGCACCGTCGATCCATTGGACTCAAAATTGGTCGATCGATTCATCTAGTAAGTCCCCCCTCAGGTGCCCAACAGATCAAAGTTTAAAATTAATTAACTAATTTATATCAGAATGGTAATTTGCACATCCAGATCCCATGATCTATTTGATCTTCAAAAAGAGATTAAAAACCATGGATCGACATTTTCAATCAACCGATCAGTATGGTACAATCGATTCGAACTGTGTCAGGAAAAATTTGAAATCGGCCAATACGTGTGGTACAGCCAACCTTGTTACATACGTAGATGCAGCAAATACATAAGGTAGCAAGATATATGATTGTTTAGATATGCAAGAAGATACGTAATTTTTTTCTGCTTGCATTTTCTTATTTGTGATGTCAAGTTATGGGACAGGAAATTGATATTCATATTTGACAAAAAGGATAAAGCACAAAGCTGTATACCAAGCACATTCCACAGCCAATATCCTAAACAAATGGAATTTTAGGATGTCTGAGTCTACATGGATAAAACATAATGAGAAATAATACAGAGATAAGGGTATGGATATAAACAAGGCATGTTCGGCTTCAGTTTCACAAATCTCATGTAGATCTTATATAATTTCAGTGGGTCTGAAACCATAATTTTTTATACCTAGTTTTGACATCCTACTAAAACAGCCTGTATGTTGCTATTGAAACCCCTGTAATCAACATGACCCATGTAAGTTCTGCCTTCTTCCATCCACATATGCATCACTAGGACTTCACATGTTTTATGAGCACAATCATCCATATCTCTCTTGGAATAATAATTTGAGTTGAGCTCTGCCCCCCAAAAGAAAAAAGAACTTCTTCTCCATGCACTAATACCACCTGTAGGTAATGGCGGAGTTACGAAGAAGTCAGTGGGGTCATGTGACTCCAGTGAAAAATTGAAACTCTATTAATAGGTATATATTTTTTATTAAATTAAGTTGGCTGAAAATTTTTCTATGTAGAGTGACCCCACTGGACTTTAGCATAAAATCTATTAGTGCACCTAAATTTTGGAGTGATCCCACTGAATTAAATTTCTACGTCCATCACTACCTGTAGATATCTATTGGAGGTGTTCCTCTACATGCTGGTGGAGAACTTATTTCATCTTCCATCAATGTAGGATTTTTTATTCTTTTACCTTGTTCTTCGAGTAGCAAATTTATGCTCAAAATGGGGGATAGCTCTTCCCAAGTTCTCAGCCTTCTCTAGAACTCTTAAAATCATGTCTTTATTATTACATCTTAAGAGTTTAAATGATTCATAACTTTTGGGTGGGTTTTTGTGTGAAGTTTGTCCTTCCTACCTCTGGCTAAGCATCTCCTCCTCTCCCACCATCATGGGATTGCAGACCATTGTGAAACTTTAGAATTAAGAGGGAGGTTTTCTATGTCAGAGAGAGAGAGAGAGAGAGCTATAATCTTCTTCATGTGGCATGTCTTGAAGGAATGGTTAACAAAAGTAGATAGTGCCAGTTTTCTTGTCTTCTTTGTTCTTGTTTTTTTTTTTCCTATTCACACTTTGAGTTAGTCCATTTCTATCCAAGTATGATAACTGGGTTCTTTCACAGTCTTAAGAACTTGCCATTATGGGTTTGTTTAAGCTGGTGCAGGATCAGTATATAATCTCTTATATGTTTGATTGACCAAGTCCATGAGTAGGTTTTACTTGCTAAAAACTCAAGATGCCAATTGTACTATTTTATCCAATGATTCATTTACTTTGCTCTAGACAGAACAAGAAAAGAATTATCAAATCAATGACTAACTTATTCTATTTGACTCATTCTCACATCAGGCAGGTTCTCACAATGTCATCTCAACCCAATTCCCTAGATGGTCCATCACATTACACCTGGCAAGCCTAATATGTTTTTGTCCAACATGCACACATGCATCATGCCTATTTTAACTTGGTTGACTGTGCAACATCAACATGATCTTCCATATCAAAATTTTGCAGGTCATGCCAGTCTATCTATTAGAAGGGATTTCTTCCTTGCACATATGCCCCTCATATAATGGAAATTACACACAAACCTATCTCAGAATCATGTTTACGTACACACCCATTTTTTGTGAATTAATTGCTACCAATTCCTACTAACAAATAATGTCAGAATCTCTTAGCAATCGATGAAAACAATTAAGACGGCATATTCCAAAGATATTTCTAGTGAAGTTTACAAAGAGATACTTATGAAATAATTAGACTCATATGTAGAGGGTATACAAGTAAATATGAAGATCATACGGATTTTCATACATTTTTTTATTTATTCTAAGAGGGGTACCTTTGCAAAGAAAAACCCAAGATATATAAAAACATCAAACAAAACATATATAGAAAACCTTCCACAGCACAAGATGCCAGACCCACGTTGTGGCCTCACTGCAGTTGGGCCCGCTCTACCCCAAGTGGGCCCCGCAGCTCATGTGAAGAGATTAGAGGTGGCTGGGTCCTTTGACCTCCCCTTCCCCCGCGACCGTCCTCGTAGCTATCGCATCAGTTTTTTCAGTTAGTCCTGCGCGACCCCGCGTCCCCCTCTCTTCCTCACGGCGTCGCTCTCCGGTCTCACGCGCTAAACGACAAACTCGCAACCTATGTGCATTCCACACACCCAATCAGAAAGTGCCACGACTCCGAAACCTCATCTGGCGCATCCACGCGGGACTCACGAAGTCCGGTTCGCTCACCCGGTCCCGTGCCCGAATCCGATTCCAACAGGGAGACGAAACAGGTGTGCACCTCTCCAGAAACATGTGGCCCCCACAGAAGGGTGGGGGTGGAGGTGGTGGGCGGAATAGAATAGAAGCAGCAGGCAAAGCTCTTCAAATTTCAAATGTAGAGAGGGCGACCCGACGAGGGCGCCGCCTGCCGCTGCAGCGCTGCTCCCCCCCGTCTCCTTCCTCCCCCGCCTCCCCCGCCGGCGCCTCCGCTCCCCCCCTGGATCCCCTCCCCTACTCCCCGCTGCAATGCTGCTGCGCATCCCTGGGGATGCCGTCGGCCAAGTCCATGCTCCCCACCACCGCCGTCGCTTCCTGCGGCTCCCCCGTCGCCGCCTCCCCTAGGCGCGCAGCCGCCTTCCGCCGCTGCCCCCACCATCACCACCGCCGCCGCTCCCCCGGCATCGCCGCCGCTGCCGCCACCACCCTCGCCCTCGTTCTCTCCACCTCCGCCTGGTTCTCCCTCGTCTTCTCCTCCTCTGCCCCGATCGCCCTCTTTCCCTGGCGCATCCACCGCCACCTCTCCCCCGGATCCTCCCCACTCCCCCCAGACGCCGGCAGCCTCTACCCGCCTCCTCCTTACCCCCGGACGGATAGCGACGCTGCGGCGGCCTCCGCGGCGTCCCGCGCAGGCCGTGCCCGTCCCTCCGAGGACGTTCCCCTCTCGCTCGACCATATCGTCTTCGGAATCGCCGGCTCCGCCCAACTCTGGCCGCGCCGCCGCGAGTTCCTCCGCTTGTGGTGGCGCCCCGGGGAGATGCGCGGGCATGTCTGGCTGGAGGACAACGTCAGGCAGCAGCAGTCGCCGGGAAGCCACAATTCCACCTCGTCTTCCGCCGTGTCGGGCTCGTCGTCCTCCCTCCCTCCCATCCGGGTGTCGGAGGACATCTCCCGCTTCCGCTACACGAACCCCACGGGCCACCCGTCAGGGCTCCGCATCGCGCGGATCGTGGCGGAGACGTTCCGGCTCGGGCTTTACCGCGACGCCCGGTGGTTCGTTATGTGCGACGACGACACCATCGTGAGCCCCCACAACCTGGTGGCGGTGCTGGCCAAGTACGACTGGCGGGAGATGGTCTACGTTGGCGGTTCGTCGGAGAGCCACTCGGCCAACACCTATTTCAGCCACGGCATGGCCTTCGGCGGCGGTGGTGTCGCTCTCAGCTACCCGCTCGCCGAGGCCCTCACGGCTATGGAGGACGAGTGCATCGAGCGGTATCCAAAGCTGTACGGGAGCGACGACCGCCTCCACGCCTGCATCTCGGAGCTCGGGGTTCCCCTCATCCGCGAGCATGGATTCCACCAGGTAGATTCCGTCCATCTCCTCCGTCTCTCCCTCTCTCCCACCCATTTGTTCTTGTGGAATTATCGATGTTTGGAAGGATGGATTCTTGGTGGATTCCGTAGAATCTCGTAAGTTTGTGGAGTACATGCGCACAATTGTCTGTTACTCTGCACCATATGAGAGTTTCCTTTTTGCACCAGATGTTTTCTTGACATTTCTTTGTGGCTTCTTCTCTTCTGTTCTGCCAAATAAGAAGTCTAAACTTCCTTTTTCTCCTGTACTTAGTGAAGGAAGCAACAGAATGTTACTCCTTTTCTTTGCTTTTTACTTAAATGTTCCCTGGCGTTCCTTCTGTTTGTTGATCTTTCTTCACTTCTCTTTGTCATTTCCTCGTCCGTTTGGTATTTAGTGTATCAGAGTTCTTCGTACTACCCTTCTAAGCTTGAATTGCACAGTATGGGAAGTTTTGCAGACACCGGCATCCCATTTATTTCATTATTGTGTATTGTGGATCAACAGATGCCTGTCTTCAGTTTTTCTTAATCAGGTCTGTGTCAAAATGTTAATTCTTAATCTTCCTTTTTTTTTTAGTGGGATATAGAGGCAACGCTCATGGGCTTTTGGCTGCTCATCCAATCGCTCCTTTTGTCTCGATACATCATGTGGAAGCTGTAGACTCCTTTTACCCTGGTTTGAGTCACCTTGAAAGCCTTAAACTCTTTACTAAGGCCATGAAGATCAATCCACTGAGTTTTTTGCAACGTTCCATCTGTTATGATAGGAGGCAGAAACTAACATTCTCACTGTCAGTGGGCTATGTTATTCAAGTGTTTCCCCACATTGTTCTACCGCGGGAGTTGGAGCGCGCTGAGGTGACTTATGTTGCTTGGAATAGTCTGGGGCACAGAAATGAGTTTGATTTTGACACAAGGGATCCTTATAGATCAGTATGTAAAAAACCAATTCTCTTTTTCCTGAGTGACGTATGGAGAAATGGAAGCATCACTTCTGGATCTTACCTGCGAGCGAGAGTGAAGGATGAATTTAAGAGGAGAGTCCTATGCTTTCCACAATCTCCACCGCTGTATAATGTGAAGGAAATCCAGGTCCTTGGACATCCACTAAGTGACAAATGGCACATGGTTTGTTCCTTTCACCCATACATGTTCTTTTATTTTTTTATCTTGTTATAGGATCTTCTCATAGATGTTGATTCTTTGAATAGGTCCCTCGACGGCTGTGTTCCAAAATTAACCAAACAAGTGATGAACTTCTCACCTTGGTGGTTGGAGAATGCGAAAAGAGGAGTTTTGGGTCTGCTGCTGAATCTTTGTGATTACACAGGGCAAGTGGTGGCCAGTGTAACATAGAACTCATTTTTGTGAAGGGGATTTCTGTTCTTCTATTCTTTAGTGGACAGCTTGAAAGTCATCTCTGACAGTAAAGAGTGCAATCGGTCTTTAGTATTTTGGAAGGCCTTAGATTACTGAGGTAGTCTCTGTGTACAAAATCGAAGTTGAAGCACTGAAACATCCACATAGATCCACTTCATGAAAACAAAAGACATATTCTTTGTCTTCTCATTTCTTCTGAAGGCATACCACCATAACTTTCTCTGGACATTATAGATTCAAGAGTGTATTCTGCACTTAGTGAATTGCTGGTGTTTCACCCAGCTCACATATTTTCTTAGTTGTTCCTAGTACCATGAATATCTTCTTTGTGATACTTGTTGTAAATTAAAGATGAAGCACTTGTTGGTGAAATTTAAGATTCATAGGCTGATATTCCAATGATTATGAACACTATTCTAAAGCTTTTTTTCTGAATTCTGGAAGCTAGTCCTATGCTTACCCTCTTTACTATTGCAGCTTGAACACTTCTTTACATGTATTTGAAACTAGCTTCTTATGTTTTATTGGTCTTGGCTGGATCAAAGGTTAGTTATAAATGTTTGATTTGTGAAACTAGTAATTTAGAATAGAGTAATTCTACACTGTTTTACCTGTCTGCTGTTATTCTGTCCTCAGAATGAAAAAAAAAATGGTGTAAGTGTAACATATGATGGTGATGAACAATTCCTAAGTTTGACCATCATACTCTTTGTTCAAAGCTTGAACTTGTAGACTTGTTCGCCAATGCTCCAAAAGTACAAGCTACAACTCTGTTAAGGTCTATATTTTCTTTTTTGAGATCCAACACATTATAAGGTTGAGTCCTGTGCAGATAGATGATGTGGCCCTGCATCTGAGCCAGTTGGAATCATGGTACCTTGCTTTTGCACTTAAAGGATCAAGTTTGAAAGCTTAAGTTACATTGCAGTCTATAAAAGTTACAATATACTTTCATTCACTAATTCCATTTTGGATTCAAGTGAGAACTGTTAACATTCACCTTTTAAAGGTTTCCTTCACACTTCCAGCTTTAAATGCACTTCTCATCAGCTAACATCAAATCATTGTTGTCGCTCCCTGTGGTCACTTCATGAAACATCAGAACCTAGAGAAGACATTGTAGATGTGGGTCTTAGTGCATGAGCCAGTCATTTTACAAACCAGAAAACATACAGATTTATTCACAGTTCCCAGACCAGATTTGAATACTTACCCCATGAAAGTATGCCCAGCTCTTAATATGTAAACATTACAAGTACGGCAAAGAAACAAAGTAAAAGGATAAGGAAGAAAGTGGAGCATAGTAAAAGCTGGAACATATGAGAAAGATAAGCAGCTGAGGAAAAGAAAACAAGTTGCTTTCTGCAACAGGTTATGGAAAGGCTTACATCGCCATAAGAATCTTGTCACAACAAAGGTGTAGGTAGACTGGCCTGTTCTTCAATTAGTTGAACCCACTTTCAGATTGATCCATGGTAATTCCTTTTTGCCTCCTCTTGCTGGCCTGTTATAATTGCTTCTTTTGCTCAGTTTCAGATTGGTTCTGTGGTTATTCATCTTTTTGCCATTTCTAGTGGAAGCAGGTTGTGGGGGTGGTCACAGGAGATGACTGGTCTGAGTATGATCCACTGTGGCCAATCTGACTATGATCCACTGGTTCAGTTCTGTCTGACTAGTTTCCAAGAGCATGGATTTCCCATAATGGAAGTCAGATCTTGTTTCAGACTGTTAGGTATCTGACTATCTGGTATAGAATAGGTCAACTTATCTTTGTTCCTGTGGACAGACGTTCTATTTTTGATGGAGTGGAGTAAATATTAACCTTGTTCACGGATAATCTACTGAAAAATTCTAGGGCACATAGTGCATACATTTTACTTTTCTAATTTAATGTGCAACTGATGCCTAATCTGTTTAGTCACTTAAAAAATATATCCATCAGGCTGTTGGAAGCTAAAATATCATTTGTCAAAATGGAGAGCTGACTGTGACTCTGTCGAACAATGATGTGATGGTTGATTGTCAAATAGCAAAAGGCTTAATGAGATAAGGCAAATTTGAAACCTTGAATGCGTTTGAGGATAAGAAAAATCGGAACATCCTGATTTGAGCTTTTTGCAGAGATGTAGAGACTACAAGATTCTTCGTGTTTGTTTCTTCATAAAATTGTGATAACTGCCAACCATTGGTTTCAAGTTGCCACCTTTTCACTATGACCAAGAACAGGAAGTAAGTTTCATAGGCAAGCATGAAGAAAGTGTGTTCATCCTGGAATACTTCTGTATGGCTTAGTGCTTAATTTGATGCCTTGACTCTCTTCTTATAATCTAGCTTGCGATGTTACATGGCAATGTGGAAACCTTCCAGTACGTTTGTTTTCTTGACTATGCACACCTGAGAGTTGTTATTTTGTTGGTTCGGTTTGGCTTCTGCAGAGAAGATGAGAAGTTAAAAAGAAGCAAGAAGGCAACTTAGCTTTTTTCACTTTTACGTTGCACTTTTTTTTTGTTTGTAAGTGATCACTGCTTTAAAATTTTAAGTTTATAGGCCCATATTAACATCAAATAAGGGAGAAAAACAAATGAAGAATATTGCATTGCACATTTCTGAAGTATCTCAAAGTCTAGATTCCATTCCATGATATCCATCTCGCTGCCCTATAGAAAGTTAGCGAAGGCCACCTGGATGGTCATTGAACTCTCCTGGATCTAATTATTGCATAAACAAAGGTGTGCAAACTTGGATTGATTTGGCTGATCCAATCAGATCTTTCACAAAACGATCTGATCCCAATCCTGCCTGGCCTGAGCATGGTTGGCAGTATCAACCGAAACCGGTATGTTTTGGCCGAAACGTATCGGTTTCGGACCTAGCCAATACCAAAACCATGGTCCGAAACCAGACTAACTCCCCTCTTAAGTGGAGTTCAAGTCCGCCCGATACGCCTGATACACCAAACAGAAACTGAAACTGACACTGCCATCCTTGTGCCTGAGCCCATCTGAGTCAGTCTAATTTAAGCCAACTGGATCCTTCCTGGTGGATTAGGATCTAATTAACTTGAATTCCAAAACCTAACTAATGGTTGTCTTCTCGGCTTAAAGTAACTTGTAAAGATTCCATAGTGCCAAGAGCCGGCAACAATCAGCAAATGGCAACATTGAACATTGGCATATCTCCAATGACTGAGATAACAGATGGTGACAAAGATGGCCTTGTAGGTTGCATGCATCTATAATAACAATGTGGTAAATTGTAAATGACGATGACAGTGGCATCGGAGAGTCAGGTGCATGCCGATGCTGGAAGTTATAGGTGACAATCGACTGTAAGGTGCAATGGACGCTGGATGCAGTAAAGAGGATGCCTCTAATGCAAGGTGGGGAAGGGATCAGTCATGGGGACCTACCTTGTAAAAGTCGACATTGAGCATGCCACACGCTAAGCAAACCTGCAAGGGAACAAGGATAAAATTCGAGCGGTTAAGAGGCATGGAATAAAAAGTATGGGGGCATATAAGGACCTGAATTGAATTATTGCTGGATAGTAGAGACAACGATGTGGAAGTGACAATCTTTGCAGACTTGCAGTTCTACTTCTACACCCACTTCAAATACTATGTTAGAACACAAGGGTAGCAACAATGCTATGAGCATTATCAGTTTAATATTAGGATGATAACCTAATGTATGCGAGTCCCGGTGCAGGGGATATGTATAATTGTATAACCCACGTGCATATATACAACACCTGTCTAACAAGAACAGATGGATGAAAGCAGTAGATTCTTGTTTCTGTTAAAAGATTGTCAGATTGTCTTTGGCAGCAACTCCAGTAGATCAATCATGATGTGGGATTTATTATATGTTTATGATTTTTCAATAGTCACATGTGAAATAATGAAATTGAATGTGCATTTGGACCTGCCTGTAAAGGTGATATGTGTTCAATCCCTGTGTGTTCTTTCTCTTCTACCTTTTTTATTCCATGTATTCAAGCCTTTGATTTACCCTTGCTTTATACCTTTTACACCACTGGACCTTGTGTCGTCCACCTTGATACATGACATGTTAGCTCTTGGCAGTCACAAAGGTCATCCAGATCGTAGCATTCAACCTTGGTCGTACTTGTACCTTAGATGCTCATTCTTCGTTTGTTTCCCTCATTTCAGTTCTGTCCTAAAATATGACATTCCTTTTGGTATGATCGTTTGGATTTTTTATCTTTTAATGATTGGCTACAAATCAACATGCCAATTAATTGTGTCTTTTATTTGTTTTCTTTGTATTGTTTGATTGTTCTAGTTGACCAACCTCGTGGAATGTGGGCTGACTTTTGAGCTAGCTGTTTCCATGAAAATGTGATGTTGGGATGGTATATATTTTAGGATTTTCATTTATGAATGAGCATGCCAAAACATTTTGATTTTTGGTGGCTTTCTTTGGTTGGTGATTGATCTGGTTGTTATTCCATCAGAAGAATTGCAGTTAGACTGTTAGAATAATATTGCATTGTGGTTGACCAGTGGAGTAAGTTTCTCCATGAAAAGTTGATGTTGGTATGTTGGTTCTTTAAGGACTTTCTTTTTTTTGTCTTACATGATATTTTCTTGTTTTTTTCGGGCATATTAGATGTCTGTGCATTCTCTTGCAATGTGTGCCCTATTTAGCCTGAGACTGTTGTATACATGATGGTGTCTCAGCTCTGATTTCGGTGAACCCTGGAGGTAAGAATGACATTGTGCCACATTAAACTAATAGGAACAAGGCACTATGACGCCAGTGTCAATTAAATGAAATACAAATTACACCTGTGAACTTTCAGGAAATAGCCATGGCCTGAGGGCTTGCCTCCCTGCACACCAATCCACACCCCCATCGTGGTGCAGCTTCTCGTCGCTCCCTAGTCTCACCATCCACCATGACATTGTCATCCAGTCAGGTCAGGCAATGTAGGAGTTCTGTGCTCTATTGCAGTGAGTAGCTTTACCCAGTCATTGCCAAGTAGTAGCAGTGGATGATCTTCTGTATAGGTGCTTCTGGTGACACCTTTTAGAATAGCTGAACCAGCATTCCACTGGCTTGGTTTCTTCATTTGCTGAAATGAGGAATGTTTTATTCTTATGTGGATACTATAGAATAGGGGGCATGTATTTTATGCATTGATACTGTCATCAATGCAGCGGTCATTCTTCCGAGGACAGGTTGTTCTCACTTCTTGTCTGTACCTAACTCTTACCACCATGCTCATTCGTTTTTGACTGGCATAGGAACTACAGCCAGCATAGATGGATGTATCATGTATGAGTACCATTGATGGGTGATAATGCAGTGTCCGTCCATCGAATGCCTGTTGTGCCCGCAATTATTCTGTTCCCACTCCAATCACCAATGGCTCTTAATGGTGTTGGAGAGATACCCAAACTTTTTATCCGCCGACTAAGTAGGTATGGCCCAGCAGACATTGATTGGTGGACTTGATGAACGTGTGGTGGTTGATTACAAAGATTTATGATTCCTCTTACATGCATGCACATATGACAAAGTAGTGTGTGGGAGTGTTGAATGGTAGGTGGGGTAACTGGAGATGAATGGGATAGGATTAGCCCTATGCTTGGAAAACACCCAGTCACAGGAAGTAAAGCCAGTTGAAACAGCAACCACATACCGGGTACACTCATCCCTCCGAATGGTGTATTAATTCCCCGCTGATATCTTCTTTCGCTCATACACGGTGGGAGGTAGATATGTGATCCCATCACCAATTAATGGCAGAGTTGCCTTCTCATCTTAGCTTATGCTCATGGGGGTCACAGAGTGTATACCTGCTCCTCTTTGTTTTGACTTGTAGTTAAATATGGTGTGGTTTGTTCACTATTTGACTGCTTTGTTCCTGAAAGGGCTTAGCACTTAGCGGTACATACTACTGGTCATATTACTATTGGCAAACTACCACTTTGATGGAGCCAGGATCCCAACATCCACCCGTTTACTTGCAAAATTGGGCAGCCAAGTGGACTTTAATGAGCAAGAAGTGATCCACAATCTCAGCAATGGTGGATCCCTCTTGAGTTTAGGGTTTTGTGGTCCATCATCCAGGGTGGACTGCGGTTTTTTTGTGTGGTTTTGGGAGTTTGGGGAGAGGGCACTCTTGTGGGTTGGGTTCGACTTGCGGATTCCAGGACTACAATTATGTACTGGAGTACAGAGTGTAGTGAATTGAAGTGTCATTTGTTAAATTCCTTGGTGGTAGAATGATTGAAGGGGTAGGGAAATGTGTCAAGTATCCCAATCCCCTCCTAAAGCTTGATGATACTTCATTGACTAGGACTAATCAAGGGAGAACGACCTTTGGCCGTATCTGCCTCTCTCTCTCTCTCTCTCTCTCTCTCTCTCTCTCTCTCTCTCTCTCTCTCTCTCTCTCTCTCTATATTATATATATATATATATATATATATATATATATTTCATAGCATCTGATTGCAATTGGCGTGGGGGAGCACGCCAGCGGGGCCATGTTCCTGTAAAAATCCCCTTTCTCCATCTCATTCCATTCCACATGAACGGACCATAGGTACATTCCACGTTTTTGCGTGGTGTCATTACAGGTTTTGGCGGAAGTTGGACATAAATGGCCTTCCAGCCGAGCTGTAGGCAAGTGGGGAGTATCAAAGGAAACGAGGCTATGCATTAGTATGTATGGGGATTGGTGAGTAAAACCTTACCCCCCCTCCTTCCTCTTTGAGTGGCGGATGCAGAGAGAAGGCATCCGTGTAATAATGATACTGCTACACTACTACTCTTTGCTGTGTGATACTCCCCCTCTAACAACCCAGAACGAAATAAAAGAAAAAGAAAAGTTGGTGGGAGCCTTTGGGGAGATTTGGGTTCTTGTGCACATGGGTTGCCTAATTCTTCCTGACAACGAAGGAAATGCGGGCGATCTGTGGGGATTTGCACGAATGACGGCTCCAAACCCCGTTGCCGGGACCTAAATTTAGGTATCATGTGGCAAGAAGAGATCCACAAGTCTCATCCTTCGCTTCTCCGTTTTGCCCCCCTCCCTTCACCTCTTGTCCTTACAAGGGGGGAGAGAATTTATCTATTCCACCACCGTATCGGACGTTCCAGATATTTTTGATGGCCGGTGAACCCCACTTCCGTGTAAAGAGATGCCTTTGAAGGAGGTGGGCATTTATCCAAAACTACTAACATGAAACTTCTCACAGAGAGAGAGAGAGAGAGAGAGAGGGGCCCTCTCCGGTCTCCCCCACAAAACAAAACCCCCTCGCCCACATCTGTTGTTGGCTTTCGATGGAGACGTGGCCCTAGCGAAGCTGTTGCGAGTACGACACCGGGGGCCCCCAACGTCAGTAGCTACTCTTTCTCCCTTCTAATCCATATATATCCCATCTCTCACAATAGTTGCACCTCACGCCGGAATCTGAAAAAACACAGCAAAAGAACAAGCCGGGGAAGGGAAAGGCCTCTCTAGCGAGGAGTGGCGGCGACATGTTGATCCCGTTGTTGGGGGTGGGGGAGGTGCTTCTTTGCAGTAGATTGTTTAGTGGAGTCTAGAATTTGAGTGGGATGAGTAGGAGGGAGGATGGGAAATGAAATATTGTGGAGAAATCTCTTCAGATAAGTTGTAGTTCTTTTTGCATGCAGTTTTAGAGACTCCCCCCCCCCCCCCCCCCCTTTTTCTCCCCTTTTTGTAAGGCGGCACGGTTGAACATTGGATGCATTGAGACTCCACTGAATTTATATGGGTGTATCATTAAGATCCTACTAAAATAAAATTCTACATCCGTCACTGAATGGCTGTTCCTATGAAGGAGGAGGAAGATATTTTTATGAATCAAAATAAAAATTGTTTTGGAAAGTTAAGGAAAATAAGTAATACTTATGCATTTTGTATGGATTAACAAATAACATTTTTATTCTGCTGGAAAATGAAACCAAATAGGACTTATAATTCTTTGTGGTTTTTAACAAGAGTTTATTTCGTTTTCGTGCCATATTTATATGCAAGTGTTGAGGAGTTTTCTGCATATTTTTTATCATCAGAAGAGTTTTATTCTATTTGATTTTAAATAAATGTGTACACAGTACTTTCCTTTCCGGGGTGGTTTTTTTTTTCTCTCTCCCTAAAATCGTCTCCACTTGTCATAATATTGGTTCATAGATTTAAAATATCATGGGTTGATATGAAAGTATTCTATTTTTATTTTTATTTATAGTTTGTGAGGTGTTTACATGTGATTTAAGTTGGCACTGAAGTTGGACAGGTGGGAAGCTTCGTGATATTGTATTGGCGGAAAAAAGTGGTGATCGAGAACCACATTTATGTGAGAAAGATGAATGTGATCAAATCGTGTGATAGACGTAAACAAGAAATCTCTATTTCAACATCTGTTGAAGTAAATACAAGATATCTATTTTTATTGATTTATTTTTCAATCGAAAGAACGCACTAGATTTTGATGCAGAATAGCATGAAAAAACATGTCTTAATTAGATAGACTATTCAGCAAATTGTCTTAAGTTGGATATACTCTAACCTCAAAAAAAAAAAAGAAAAAGAAAAAAAGGGTATGTGTCTCATACAGCCTAACATAGGGTTTGAGGAGCATGGTGTGTGCTCCTTTTGAGTCCTGTTCTAACTTGGTGTACCATGTGCAAGTATCCCCCAGCCTTTCTCCCTTGTTAATTTCATACTGGCCAGGACATGCATGGTTTTTCTTGTAACAACCAGTTGGTTGGATGCTTTATCTTTATCTATTTCTAGTCTAACTTTAAACTGATATTGGCTGGATCAATGTGGGAGGTTAGCAACATAACCAATATCTATGTCAGCCCCTTTACCCTACTGCCAATGGTAACTTGGGTTAGTTCAAATTAAGGAGCAGTGAGGAAACCCACCTAAACTTATATAAAATCTAGATTCCCATCCCTTACCTGTCATTGCCCTAACTTTGCATGATTGATGTAGGCCCCACATATAGAGGCTTTGCTACCCCCCTTTTTGGTGTGCTAGCCTGTGGAAGCCTGGCCCCCCTCTTGGGTTTTACATATAATAGGGCAACCCCAAAAGTCAATTTCATGTTATTAATATAAGAAACGTCAATTTTTGAATTTAAGATGGTCTCAGAAATATCTCTAGGACAAATTTTGTTTTATAATTCGGCAAGGTCTGTTCGTTCACAAACTTAAATGATCAGACAAAAAAAATTTCCATATAGAAAGGACTTCATATTTTAGAAAGATATTCATAGATGGTGATGGCAGCGCCACTTTTGCATAACAACACGAAGTTGTTAAATATCATCTCCATAATTTGTTTTCCTTTGGAGATAAGTAGCCTTAATATATTATATACTTTTTATCAAGACAAAGATGGCTATTAGACTGAAGAACTTTATATATGTAGTTTTAAGGAACAAAGTACGGTGTATCGATTGAATATCTTAGATAAATATTCATAATTAATGTCTTTAAAACAGTACTGATATTTCTGAAAATCCGTATTAAAACATGATCATTTGTTCCGAGAAGACAGATTTGAGAAGAATTGTACCTCAAGAGATGATAAGGTCCTTTACTATCAGAAGATGGCAGGGAATCTTCCTTCCTCTTCATGTTAGAAGATCAAGAGGTAAATAAGAAAAACTTAAGGCATTATCATAAAGCCAAGAATGTAAGAAGATTACTATGCAACACTTAGACCTTACTTTTTCATAGGGCCACTGACCCATGGTTGGCCGTACCGCGGCAAACCGCCGCGGTACGGCCAAACCGCACCGTGCCTGGGCTTTTGCGAGCCCAGCATGGTCGGGTCACCCCAATGGGGTGACCCGGTGTGCCGCGGTGGTTAGGGCTGTTCATAATATGGTTCAAACCGTAAAATCGAATCGAACCGGTCAGTTCGGTTCGGTTCGGGTTGAGAGGTCTGACGGTTCAGTTCGATTTTGTATTGGAAAATCGAATGAACCGAATATATATTAATATATAATATATAACAAAGAGGACAGCATAGCCCAACCATGGTTTTTTTTTTTTTTTATTCGGTTCAAACCCAACCTTAATTTGTGGTTCGGTTTCAGTTCACCCAAAAAAGTGGGGTGAACCGATCCGAACCATGTTCACCCCTAGCGGTGGTATGCTGCAGTACGCCGCGGTTCGGCTCGGACCGGTCCGGTTCGGATCGGTCTGGTCGGTTAATTTTATTTTTTTTCATATCTCTCTTATATGCGATGTATTTAAGTGATCTAAATAGTATCTAATTGAGATTAAAATTTAAATATAAATAATTAAGAGATGATATAAATTATATTATTTAGTTTAATTTTTGAATTAATTTTTTGTCAAGTAAAAATTGTCCTAAAACTTATTAGATCAACTTAATCTCAGCATCTAATGGATCTAATGATGTCTAATTGAAATAAAATTTTAAACATAAGTTAATTAATAGATGATACAAATTATAATAATTTTAGTTTAATTTTTTAATTAATTTTTTTTCAAGTAAAAATTGTCCCCAAAATCATTAAGTCGATTTAATCTCAACATCTATGCATCAATAACTCATGATATTTATATTTTTAAATCAATACATTTTTTTAGTAATTATGATGACTTCCGATTTGATTTTATTTTCGAAACCAAATATCGTTCCGTTGAAGTGCACAGAGGGTTCGCTGTACTGCGAAAAATCCTGTGTACACTTAAGAGGTCTAAATGGTGTCTAATTGAGATAAAATTTAAAAATAAACTAATTAAGAGATGTTACAAATTATAGTAATTATAGTTTAATTTTTTAAACTATTTTTTGTCAAGTAAAAATTATCTTAAAAATCATTAGATCGACTTAGTCTCAACATCTATACATCAATAATTCATGATATTTTATATTTTTAAAATAAGTATATTTTTTAGTAATTATGATGACTTCAAGTTTGACTTTATTTTTGGAACCAAATGTCGTCCCGTTAAAATACACACAATCAAAGATAGTACTAAATTATATTAATAATATAAAAATATTCTAAAATTAAAGATAATTATATTTTATATAAGTGATCATGTCTTACGTATAATTTATTATCTCTTTTAATTTTTAGTGTCATATTAATATTTTATTATACATTTTAAGACGTACAATTTTGTTTCTCTTTTCGGATTCTTAATGTTGATCTAATAGAATACATTGGTCATATCATGAACAACTTTCATGAATAGTCTAAAGATTAGATCATCCTCGTTCAGGCTGTAAAGAGGCCGCACTCATTACTAGTTTGGATCGCTATATAAAAGAGAAGGTCAAGAATAATCCACTGTATATTTAAGCACAGATATTCATTTGATATGATTTTAGTTGGAGCTTGTAGAGAAGTCATGGGAAACAACTTTCATGAAGAAGTCTCGAGAGATATACCCTCGTTTGAGATGTGGAATATATGATAAATATATATATATATATATATATATATATATATATATATATATATGAGAGAAAATGTGAAGAATAATCTATTATAACTTTAGACATACACCACTAATTGAGGTGATGAAGCTGAAAAAGAATAGAACAACTTGATGAAGATCTCATGAGCATATCAAGTCCTTTTCAGACTGTAGAAGGCGCGATATCCCTGATAGTTCTAGAGGATATGAGAGAGAAAGAGGAGAGAGAAATGGTGTATGTATGAGAAGAGATGGAAAGTTTATCTTGAGTTTGGATGGAAATTTTCTTTTGAAATTTGCTCATTTTAAATATTCTCAAGTCACAAAACTAAAAAAATAAATCAAACAAGTCATTTCCACCATATCTCAGCGGTACGGTACGGTACAGTACGGTACCTTCTCACGGAGAATGCGGCACAGTCGATCCAAACGATACAGCGAACCTTGCTGTGGACTGGCTCAAAGCAATTTTATTGGGCGTAGTCGAAACAAGTCCACCTGACACACGAGGAAGGAGAGACAACGGATTTCCAAAAGGAAAAACTTAATCTTATATCAGAACTCACGGATTTTTCTTACCCAAGGCCACTTTTAAAGAAGACATATACAGTCTCAGAAGGAAAGATGATAGATGTTAACACTAGATATAATCTCACTGATCAAGAACTCTCTTCCATCCTCAACTCCCTTCTCGGACCAATTTTTATCTTCATTGATTCGATTGTCGAAGAGTCATCTCCAAAATTAACATTCCTAGAACCAGCTTTCCTTGAAGAAGTAGTCGAGTGCAACCCCGATACTTACTTCTCGTCTTCACTGTTCGAGGTCCAAGTTCGAACTCATCATGGTCGTCCCTGTCGAAGATCTGAAAGTCAGATCGCAGCCATTACATGATGCATGCAGTCTGTAAAGTTTTTGCTCCTAGCTTGACTTAATTCGCTTTTGCTATACCACCATATAACTCACAACCCACCAACTCGAAGTGAATCAAATGTGGTCGCGACAAGTCCGATTATTAGATCTTTTGTTCCCAATTACTTAACATAAAAATCGACTCAAAATTATAAGTACACTGCGATTGACTTGATCCCTAAAACTTATGATTTTAACCCACCTTTATTATAATTTGATTGATCAATGTTATCAGGCGATCGACATTGCCAATTATCAGTACTGCTGCCATCTCCAAGGGATGCCAGAGACATCTGGATTTAAAATGATCTACATATATACGTAGATCTTAAAATAGATACGAAATGTGTCTCCATCTCTATACAAATAGAAGCTGCTACATGCCCTGATAGATCTAGGAGGGGGGAAAGCCACAATGTGTGCTCACATGATCTCTTGCGCCAGAGAGCTGCATGCTTCTGCTGTTGCTTCTTCTTAATTTCTTGTGAAGTAAAGGTAGTGGTGGTGTCACATGGGAGGAGATATTCCCACTGTCGAATGACTACTGATGATGCCCACCCTTCTCTCATCTTAGGTTCCGTACCTTCCCATCAGTTCAAGATAGACAGCTCTTTCATATATTCCCTCCCCCCGTTAGCTCAGTGGGGTTGTTCTCTCTCTCTCTCTCTCTCTCTCTCTCTCTCTCTCTCTCTCTCTCTCTCTCTCATATATACACACATGTTTATGAGACAGTTGGAAATGATTAACATAATTCTTTGATGTGAAAAAGTCTACTTTTAAAAAATGACATAGTTCTTTGATTTTAAAACTATGAATTGACATAGTTCTTTGATTTTAAAAACTATGAATATTTTGTTCGGATGACAGTAAAATGGAACAAGGTTTCTTATAGATTTTGTATATCTCCAAATCATTTTTATTTGGTTTGATTGGTTGGTGAATGTGGACTATAAACTAGAATAAGAGAATGTTAGCGCCACATGGATTAATGTATTAATCTCGGTTACACCACCCTATGGAGTACGTACTATTATCGAAATAAATGAATTGTGAAAATTTGCAGTGTTTTGCAATCAAACAGACTATATAGGCATACATGATAGTCTCCCCTTGTTGCAAAAACTTACATGAGATCAGACTTATTTTGTTTCAAAAGGAGGATTTCTCTAAAATAGAAATGGCTTAGAGCTCACTTGTAGGCCTTTTTGGGGACAGATGAACTTGCCATGGGGTTGCATTAGGCATCAAACCCACCCTAAAGTTGTGTTCTCACAGAGCAAACATGGCCCAAGCTCCTCTTATCCTTCTAGACTGACAAATTTGCCCCCAATTGGGGAGAGGGGTCACAAGGGCATCTCCGATGGGTGCCCAATGTTCCTATGATTCGTAGATGGGGTAGGAGGGTGATTTTGAACATTTGACACCGTCAGTGAGAACACTTAGATTGCGATTTTAGAGTACCATATTGTTGTAGGCAACGGCGGCGATCGAAAAAGAAAAAGGATGGTGATTGGAGATGATCAGATGAGAGCAGATCTGCCAAGAGGGATGAGAGTGTGGAGTGATGGACTTGGAGCATATATAAAGATAACAGTGTACTACATTAATTGTGACAATTATTGCTGGCATGAACTTTGCACTGTTCCTTTTCTCTGTGCACCATCATCACCAAGGCACAAGTTTATTGTTTGGGTATATTAATTTAGAACTCAACAGAGAATCTAATTGCTCAGCAAAGTCCTTGCATGTTTTTCTTCACAACATTGTACTGTGCCACTGTCATACTCGATTTTCTTGTTTCTTCGATTTTAGGAAATATTGTTCATGCACTTTGAACCACTTGCATATATAACACTTTGTAAAGATTTTTTTTCCCCTTATGCTAGTTGAGTGTTTTGTAGTCTCCAGTATTACGACAGTTTAAAAGATAAATTATTAATTAGTACATATATATGTAGAGATAACATGGATTGTGTGATAACTGAATGTTAGAGAAAATGGTATCAGCATTTTTTTTAAACGACGGTTCTCTCTTGTTAATTTACGTAATAGTGGATCTACATAATATTTTAAAACCATCTTTTCCATAAATTTGGACATGAAATTGATTCCGTTTGTTTATGCACATGAGTATTTAATGGAAAAGGTTTTTTTCTCACACCCATTACAATATCAATCTAGCTAATTAATCAAGGTACGTGGTTAAAAGGATGGACCTAGATCTTGATATTCTACCTATTCATTCAGTAACTTTAGGGAAAGTCTTTCATAGTTTTTACTTGGAAGTCACTTTTTTTTTTGTTTCAGAGTGATTACATCTAGTTTCAAATGGTAAAACAAAAACCAAATTAATGTTCCCTAACAACAACTTCATTTTTGCCCTCCATCTAATTAAATCCTTGCAATGTAAAACTTATAGTAGGAAGCAAAGATGTCCCAAACAAACATCTAAATGACTTCAAGTACTTGTCAACATCATCTAGAAATAACTGATAAGACAATTAAAGATTGTGAGAGCTTAAAAAAGCCTCCAATAGGAAGGTGCCCAGCTTCTAGTTAATTTTATGTATATTTCACTTGGATCCAAATAACTTATAACCCTAGTGGATACTAGCAAAATCCCCCCCCCCCCTCCCTTCAAGAGGAAGGGGGTACTATTTACCCACACTGCAAACAAGCATGTTACCTTTTCTCCTTGTTCGTTAAAGGTACACACCCCTAAAAGATTCTAAGCCGGGCTGTCATGCACATGGTGGTCCATCCCACATGCAACCCCCCTCTACAGCCATATGATCTCCCTCCCACCCTAGCTACTTTTCCCTATAACATAAAACTTCAAGTCATGCATGGAGGTAAGGAATGAGGGAGAGGGAGGAGGTTGCTTTAGGGGGTGGAGGAAGAGGTGTGAAAGAAATGCGTTGAGGAAGAGTTTAAGAAGAACCAAGTAAGAAAGGGAACTTGGGGAAGTGTTGGCGACAAGATTAAGGGGGAATATGAGAAGGACGGGTAGAGAGATGAGAGAGAGAGATGGAGCGTACCATGCATGTTATTGTTGTTTAACCAGATTAAGCGTTGGGGGTCAATGTGTTTGGACAGGACTCAAAAAAGCTTTTGGACCAAGTGCATTATGTCTGTTTCAATGAGGTGTACTGGATTTAACACCCCCCCCTTCCATTGATCCAATGAAGTTAAGTGGGTCAAACCCATGAGAGAGAGAGAGAGTAGAGATTGGCTAAAGCAACATTAATATTATTGCACTAAGAACAGTGAGATGAGGTTGTAGGGCATGTTGTGTGGGGGGAAGGGTTGAGAGAGAGAGATTGACAAGAACAAGACTATTACACTATGAACAGTGAGATTGTAGGAGGGATAGAGGGAGAGAGTGGTTGACAAGAACAAGACCATTACACTAGGATGTAGGGCATGTTATATAGAGGAAAAGGGTACAGAGAGAGAGAGAGAGAGAGAGATAACAACAGTAAGAAGAAGAGTGAGGGTGTAGGGCATGTTGTGTTGCGTTGAGAGGGAGATGGGGTTGTGGGTGTGTGGGGGGTCCTTCGTGTCACTTACTACAGGTATTTGTGGGGATCTGTCCGCGATAAGCTCAAGGCACGTTCCCACTCCTCTCTCTCTCTCTCTCTATCTCTTTCTTGCTGTTTGGCCCCCCCCCCCTCCCCTCTTACAGCTGTTGCAATGTGTTCCTTTCTGCCCTTTATTTTCTTATCCCTCTCTGTGTGTCCAGCTTGTGCAATTTTTTTCTCTCTCTTTCCGTAGCTTCACCTTCACTTGTACTACTCCACTCTAAATAATTGGAAGCTTATTACTACGTAGCTGATACATCAATTTCACATTTTCATTTCCCACCAAACTTTATCATCACTAATAATAGCATGACCAACAACAACAACGATATTATTATCTATCACCTCTCTCTGCCTCAATTGTACATGCTTGGAACCCAGCAGTAACTTCCCTCTCAATTATTGTAGAGTGTGGTGTGGTGAGCTGCATGCTGGTGAAAAGTTTAACCATTTTTCTTTTTCTTTTTTTTTAAATCTTCGCCTCCACTGTGGAGATCTAGCAGACAGAAATACAGACAGCAGTTGTAATTTGCTTTGGATTGTTGTGTTAAGTCAAAACTTCTCTCAAACAAGTTTATTGAACCATTTCCCACTCAACATATGAGTTTCAAGTTAAAGACACATGGTAAGCAATTTTCTAGATCTAAAAAATCTTCTTCTCTTCAAAATAGTTAATGCCAAATTTATGAAAGCTGGAAGTAACGCCCTAGAAATCGGATGGTAATTAAAAATTCGGACCATGACAGGTGAATTAAATGGCAGCGGCGGACGTATGTGTATATTTAGTTGTAGTTTTTTCATAGTCAAAAAAAAATATTTAGTTGTCTTTTTTACTTTCTTTTACTGTCTGTGTGAACCTCGCAGGGTTATTCCTGTTATGAACACCTCTAGTTCTATTAATTGGTGTGCAATAAGATGAGATCTTGCTGAGCTTATCAAGATATATGGGTAGAAGCTTTCTAATTTCCATGGGGAAGAAGGAAATGTGTGGAAAGGGTAACTGTCGGTAAAAAACGACAGGTGTGTTTCACTGCTTTGGCCTGCTGGTAGTAACTTGCAAACGGCAAAGTTATCCCATCTCTCTTTGGATTTCCTTGCACATAAGTTTGCATCTCTTTTTATCTTAATCTCTTGCAGCTATCCACCTCTTCAGCTCAGCTCCCTCTGATCCTCCCTCTCTCTCCTCTCTCTCTCTCTCTCTCTCTCTCTCTCTCTCTCTCTCTCTCTCTCTCATACAGTGGGATCCAAAAAAAATGCTGCATTATTAAGCATTCCATTATTAAGCTTATGAGACTAACATGCTGTGTGTCTTGTCATTGAGCCCTCCATTCTCTCTCATCATCATCCCCACCATCATCCATCTTCTTTCTCTCTCTCTCCCTCCATGCAAAACCCCCCTCTCTCTCTCTCATCACTTCTCCCCAGGGGCCCTGCTGTCTTCAGATCTTGTCCACTCCGCCCTCCCATCTCCTCTCTCTCCTCTCTCTCTCTCTATAATCATATATAACTTTGCGTGTGTGAGTATTTACACCTGTTTAATCCATGATATTTCTTATCTCTCTCTCTTTTCCACTTCTTACTCACACAGTAGGGGAGCTCTCCCCCCCTCTCACTCTACCCCCCCCTCTCTATCTCTCTCTGGTTGTTCTTCCAGTTGGCTTGCCTCCTCCTCCTCTCCTTTCCACCACCACAACCTAATTAATTGTACTGATCTCGCCTTCCGGGTGTCCGAATTCCACCTCCAATTGTCAAGTCCCCCCACCGTTCTCTTTCTCTCTCTCTCTCTCTCTCTAGACAGATCAAGAAGAAGTAGATGCAAATCCTCGGGCACAGACGTAGAGCTCTGCTGCAGCAGCCGCAGCCGTCCTCGTAATTGACGTACATCACCACCCCACCCTGGCCGTAAAGAGAGAGAGAGAGAGAGAGACCAAGAACACTGTGTGCAGAAGCGGCAGATAGCTGCAGCAGGTGAGGAGGGGGGGGGGAGACGAGGTGGGCCGGGGGGCCGAGGAGATCCCCTCAGTTATGCAGCAGGGGGGCTCCCAGTATGGGGCGCCTCCGCCGGACATGAACCCGTTCGCCTCCGCCGGGACGCCCCGCAGCCGAGCTGATCACGTCTTGGGAGGTCCCGCCTCGGAGCAGCAGCCGGGGACAAGCGCGCACCAGCCGCCGCTGGTGGAGACGGCGTCCCCCATCGCCAGCCGCGCACCGCCTCGCGGAAGCAGCTTGGCCGAGCTCGCCCCTGGGGGGCCGGCGGGGTTTCCAGATGACGACGCGCTGGCGGCGGCCGGGGAGGAGGCCGACCGCGGGGGCGCCCCCGGCAACCGCTGGCCCCGGCAGGAGACGCTGGCCCTCCTCAAGATCCGCTCCGAGATGGACGCCGCCTTCCGCGACGCCACCCTCAAGGCCCCCCTCTGGGAGGACGTCACCAGGTGAGGAGCATTTCTGAAACGTTCCCCGGCGCCGCCTCACCAGCCTCTACGACCCTCTACGGCTCCGCGCATTACCCGTTCGAGGAATTGCAAGTATTGGGCATCTCGCCCACCCTTCGCTCCCTTTCTCTCCCCATCTTTTCTGGGCATCTCCTTCTCCAAATTCCTTTCTTGGGTATGAATTATTGTTCCCTCCGCCTCCCTCTCTCTATCTCACCAACTCCTGCTGTGGGACAAATCACGGATCTGTTGTGACTTGGAGACATAACTATGGTGTGACGCAGTGTAGCAGCAGCAACAGAGCAACAGCAGTAGCAGACCAGCTGCAGCAGAGAGAGAGAGAGAGAGAGATAGAGATGAGCGAGAAAGAGCTTGTGTATCCCTGCGGTGTCCGTATCTTTTTGAGAACGAGATAACGGTTTCCTCGGCTGTCATCTCGAATTAAACATGGCCGAGCGAGCGAAAAGCGAGGCGAATCGAAGCTAGCAGGAGATAAAAGCGAGGAAGATAGAAGCAGAGGCGAGACGGTGGAGAGAGAGAGAGATACGGCAGGCGGGGGAGGGGGGTGTGCCAGCGCCTTCGTACCACGGTTTCCTAGACAACCACTGTTGCCGCTGGTGGTGTCGCTGCTACTGCTCTTTGTTGTTGTTGCGCTCGATTACTTTCTCGTTTTCGGGAAAGAAGAAAAAGGCAAAGAAGAAAAGAGCCCCCCGACCCTCCACCACCCCACTCCCCTCCAATGGACACCATCACCACTGCCCAACTCTCCTCCCCCGTTCTCACCCTCTCTCTAAAAAGGCAGCATCTTTCTTTCCCATCATCTCTGAAGTCGTTTAGGCTAATCAAATCCTCCGTGGGGAGGCGAGGCACGGTTTAATCTGTCCCTGAATTCCCCCTCTCTTTCTCTCTCTCATATGCACTCTGCGCATCAATCCCGACCTATACCCATTTTTCAATGCCTTTTCCTTCTGCCGGCATCGCGCGCCCCAAGAAGAACAACTGAAGCAACCCACCGGCAACCCACATGCATCTCTTCTCTCTCTGTCTCTCTCAACCTTATCATCGCCCACCGTCCTCGCACCCCACCCGGCCCCTGTGGTGTCTTCCCCCTGCTTGCGCTGTTTTCTTGTTCTGTGCTTTATATTTTAACTGTGCCATTAGATGGTCAGAACGTCAGATACCCGGATGGGTCTGGCAAGCTTTCATATGCGTGATGTGTGTGTCATCTCGGGCCTTCCCATCTACTTTTTCCCTTTCTTTTTGTTGCTTCTCTCTCTCTCTCTCTCTCTCTCTCTCGTCCCCAGCTGCTCGTTTGCAAGCTGCTACTCAGGATCTTGCGTGTGATGTTCCAGGAAGCTTGCGGAATTGGGTTACAAGAGGAGCGCTAAGAAGTGCAAGGAGAAGTTTGAGAACGTCCACAAGTACTACAAGCGCACCAAGGACGGCCGCGCCGGCCGGCAGGACGGCAAGAGTTACCGCTTTTTCAGCCAGCTCGAGGCCCTCCACAGCAGCGGCGGCGGCGGCGGCGGCGGCGGCGCCTCCAGCACGCCCGCAGCCCCGGTCCCAGCTACCAGTGGCGGTACGCCCAACACCGTGGCGTCCTCGATCGGCATGGTGGGCTCCTCCGGGAATCTCAACCCCACACCCTTGAACGCAATCCCGCCCACCGTCGGAACCGCACCAACGCGGGTGGTCCCCGATCCTATGGCCGGCGTGTCCGGCCCCTCCATTGGCATCAGCTTCTCCGCCACGTCGTCCTCGTCGGCTTCCGAATCGGAGGAAGACACCGAGGAGGGCCTCACCGGGGAGCCGCGGAAGAGGAAGCGCAGGGGCGGCGGTGACGGCGGCAGCGGCCGCAAGATGATGGCTTTCTTCGAGGAGCTGATGAGGCAGGTGATGGAGAGGCAGGAGGCGATGCAACAGCGGTTCCTGGAGGCCATCGAGAAGCGGGAGCAGGACAGGATGATACGGGAGGAGGCGTGGAAGCGGCAGGAGGTGGCGCGGCTCACCCGCGAGCACGAGATGATGGCCCAGGAGCGCGCCATGTCCGCGTCCAGGGACGCCGCCATCATCTCTTTCCTGCAGAAGATGACCGGGCAGACGGTCCAGGTCCCGGTCCCGGTCCCGGCGCCGGTTCCCGACGCCACACGTCCGCAGCCGCCATCTCAGCAACACCCACCGCCAGCTCCGGTGTCCCCCCCGCCGCCCGAGCAGACGCGCCCGCCGCCGCCGCAACGGAGCCAGAGTCAGCAGCCGCAGCCACAACAGATCACACCAGTCCGTAGCCAGGCTACCTCACTGGAAATAGTCCCAGTATCGGAGGCGCCGGAGGTCGTGGCCACCGGCAGCGCGGAGCCGGCGTCGTCGAGGTGGCCCAAGTCTGAGGTGCTGGTCCTCATCAAGCTGCGGACAGAGCTAGAGTCGAGGTACCAGGAGGCCGGGCCTAAGGGGCCCTTGTGGGAGGAGATCGCCTCGCTGATGCAGCGGATGGGCTACAACCGCAGCTCCAAGCGGTGCAAGGAGAAGTGGGAGAACATCAACAAGTATTACAAGAAGGTGAAGGAGAGCAACAAGAAGCGGCCCGAGGATTCCAAGACCTGCCCCTACTTCCACGAGCTGGACGCCATCTACCGCAAGAAGCACCTTGGCAGCAGCGGCGGCGGAGGCGCGGGAGCAGCAAACAGCAAGAACCCATGACCGCGGACCCTCACCCGCAGCAAACCGCCACCCCTACAATCCGAAACCGAGGCAAGAGTGACGCCGGCGGTGGCAACAGCAACGGCGACAGAAACGGCGGCGGCGGAAACGGTGGGACGTCCTCGGCGGCGACCCCAGAAAGCACAGACCAGCAACGGGGCTCAAACCCGGCATTTTCGAAGAAGGGATGGGCGGCAGCGGATCGACAAAAAAGGTGCGCAAAGCTCTGCGCTTTCTTGGGTCTGCTGTCATATCCATATCATTCGCTTCTCTCGAATCAGCTCATATGGATTCCTCTACTGATTCTTGTCTTGTCCATGTGAAGCCAGAAGACATTGTCAAGGAGTTGATGATAGATCAGCAGCAACAACAACGGCAGCACCACCAGCCAATGATGGTCGACTACGATAAACCGGAGGAACTAGAAGGAGAGGACACGGAGCAGGATGGCGACGAGGATGACGAGGACGAGGAGGACGGGGAGATGGGGTACAGGATCCATTACCAGCAGAGGGCAGGCGTCAATGGCACCGCCAACGGCGGGGCGAAGGAGTTAGCTGCGGCCGCAGGTTCCTTCATGGCTATGATGTAGTAGTGTACTTGGCCGCTTTCTCTCCTAGTTTCTGTGCGATCTCCACCATTATTAATGTATCATATGTGCACTCTTTGATACCCACGACACTTTTGAGGGATAATTAAGGGTACAGATATAGGAACCCGGCCGCCCCATAGATGCATGGAAGCTCCAAAGAAGGAAGACAGTTCGCCATCGCTGGTCTATAGCTTCAGTACTCCTCCAGTGCTTTCCCCCTTTTTTCCTTGTCTCATTTCCTCTTCTTCCTCTGTGGTAGAGTCCTTTTAATTAGGCAGTCATTCTTCATAGGAGATAGTGATTTGAGGATGGACACCCGTCAATCTTTCTGTATTTGATTGATTTATTTCCGAATAAAGTTCATACGCCCGGCCAATTAATTTATAAAGAAGAGACGGATAAGGGGAGAATCCAAGAGGCGTCTAAAATGCTTGTGAAGGGAAGGAGGCCGTCCAAGTGCAGCAGCGAGAAGGGATTAAATTGGGGGGCATGCATGCACGGAGATGGAGTGGGTATTCAGTACTAAAAGGAAGGAACTGTGGGAACTAACTTCTACTCGCAGGCACAGGACAGGCCAAGCTTTTCTTTCACGAGCCCAGCTCGGTACAGCAAGAGAAAGAGGCTGCAGCGTTGTTGCCGCTGCTACTGCTGAAAAAGGTCAGCCTTTTCCTCTCGTACTTTGGCTGAAATCTCCTAAATTCTCTTGAACTCTCCCTCCCCCCTCCCTCTGTCTATAGATATAGTGGTACGTGGAGGAAAAGAACGGCTTGTGTGGGCGCAAAGGTTTCATTCACTTTTAGGTTTTCTTCCTTTTTCTTTTTGTTCCCATTGAGGTTAATGGTGTGTTGAAACTTTTCCCTTTTGGTGTTTGGAGCGAACTCTCTTTTACAGTTCTACTGTAGATTGTAACTACTCGAAGAACCTTGTCATTCTTCTTCATTCTGTTTAAGTTTTTACATTACCACCATTCTTTTTGTCACTTACTGTGTTCTCCCTTCTATTGATCAATTGGTGTGTACAATTTTTTTTCCCCTCCTTTTACTCACTTTGCAACTGGATTATATATACATGCTTCTAGTTGCATGCGATTGCTACATCACATCTAGTTCTGCGTCGCGTGTGAATGTGCTGTCTGCTGTTGCAGAAGTGATGGGATACCGTCTCCCCCCCCCCCCCCCCCCTTCACACCGTTTACCCATGATCGGAGAAGGAGATGGAGTGGTGGAGATGGGCACGTACGTGGCTTTGTGAAGGAAGGTTGCAGAAGACGGCGCCTCTGGATGATCCCGGGGCATCCATTCACACATGTACATGCTGCAGAAAAGCTGGAGTAGTACTGTTAAATAAACTTTTATCTACAGAGGTAGCTAGCTAGCAGCAGCAGCAGCAAGAGTGTACTACACTACCCATAAGAAAGATGGATCATGGTGGTTTTGGCGATCGAGAGGGTGGTGGGGGCAATGGCCCCTGCGCCAGTCACTTGTTGGAGGGGGCAACAAAGAAAGACGTACGATGGAGAGGGCAACTATCCCGCCCATTACTGCGTGCCCTTCCTCGCCAACCGCATGTTGTGAGAGGATGCCCACGAACGCACGCATCGGCTCGGACATATCTCCCCTCGCATTCCCCTTACTTGGCTTCTGCTCCGGACACACTTGTCACAACCGTCGCCAGTTACTGACAGCGACGAGTTTAATGAGGCTGCCGCCGTCAGTGTCGCTTTCTTCCGGATGACGACGGCTGGATGTCTTCACAGAGATGGAAAGAGAGAAAAGAGGAACGTACGAGAGCAGGGTTAGGCGGAGGTGTGGGTAAAAGGGAAAGGGGTGCGTCGACGGCATCAATTGGGAAACCGCGCGCCTGCAGGCATGGGCGCTGCTAGCTAGTAGAGAGGGGTGAACCATATATATCGTCTGCTGCTGCAATTCTGCATGGCGGGCAACCGTCACATCTCCGGTGCTAGAATGGGAAGGAGGCGCACGGACACGGTGGAGAGAGAGATTCCAGCTTGGCTCGAGTTGAGCTGGGGCCGGGGGATTAATTTGCCACCGAAGGGAAAATCTATCGACAAGTGTTTCACAGAAAAAACTTTTTTTTCAAAATTTCTCAAGTTCCGATTCAAATTTTTCATAAAATATAATTGATTCTGCCTAAATTCTTTTTTACATTAATGGAGTTCCGTCTATTATATTAATATACGAAGGAATCCAGACTCTCGACGACGAAGGGCGTACGTGTTGCAAAAGTTTGAGGGCATGTTAAAGGCAGCAAATTTAGTAGACGGCAGCAGGAAGGATCGCAAGTGGACAAAAGACATAAGAAACTGACCTCGCCATGTGTGCTCGTCCTCGTCACACTTCACGAGGTGGGATGGGGGGGGGGGGGGGGGGGAGCGCGGGCACACGCGCTGCAAGCGGAGAGAGACGGCTTCACGGTGGTGGGCTCACCGGGGCTATCGGGGGTGCATCTGGCCGGGGGGGGACGGACACACCCAGATGTTTGAGATCGTTGATTCAGTACCTTCCATGTACACTTCATCGATCCCGGCAGAGATGGGTGAGTAACCGACCCTGCCGCCTCCTTCCCCGGTCAACCTTGGCAGCTCTTGGCGGTCTGTGCCTCCCCGCCGGCAGGCCTAATTAGGAGGTACCGGAGAATTAATCCTACACATGGATTAAAAACCCTGTCCTGCCGCCATATATTGGAGATTGGAACACGCTTCATGCCCAAGAGTAAATGGAGTCTGGAAGGAGAAAATGGATGGAGTACCGCTAGCTAGCGCCGGCCAAATATTGCTGCATGGAACGCTAATAAAAAAAAAAAAAAAAATTGTAACGAAGAAATTCCGTTCAGTGTGATTTTGTGGGCGGAGGAATTGATGTTCGTGAATTTTAAAATTAAGATTTGACAGCTCTTATTTTTCGTGTACCTGTATTACTTTTATCTCATTTGATCGAAAAAATTTCGAATTTACATATTTCGAGAATCGCATGTAAATCAAGTAAACCCAATGACAGAGTCAGGGGGTCAAGGGGGGCAATATATCCCCCCTTTATTTTTTTGCCCCTTTACTCATGAATAATTATTTTATAATTGTCTCCCCTTATTTTTTTTTGCATAATTTTTTCCTTATTAAATTTTTTTTCATAAAATTTCTTCTTATGGGCATGTGAAATTTTTTTAAACTTTATTAATTATCCCCCCTTGCGTTGAGTACCTAAGAACAATATCTTATTAATTCCCCCTCCTTCCAAATATTTCTAGCTCGCCACTGGGTAAACCCCCCCCCCCCGAATCGAATTCGAGCCCTCCTGCTTTTAAGTAGAGTTCTAATTGATCACTTAACTAGAGTCCTCTTAAAATTCTGGACTTTCACACCTCAAGAATTACATTAGATCAAGTGTAAACTCTCCAAAAATCGAACTCAGAATCTCCTATTTTTTAAGCAAAATTCTACCGATCGACCCAAATCAGAACGCTCATCAACTTCCAGCAACTTAATTTACTGGACTATATATATATATATATATATATATATATATATAAATATGCTGCGACCTTCAACTCCAGGGGACTGCGTTCACGTGGACAAACGTTCGAGATGCTCCGGAAGCAGCCAGAGAAGGCGACGGCGTTAGCGGATCGGGTGTCTGTCTGCTCCACGTACGGCCGCGCCACCTGCCACCTGCATGCATGCCGTATAAGTCGATCGCCTGCACCGATCACACAGTACTGGTCATGCATGCTCAAGACCCAGCTGAAGCCGCATTTGTAACCATGCATGCAAGCTGGAGATTCAGGAGATGTGGGAACTTCAGCTAGAATTTGTGAAATCCTGATCATCTTGTTCTTCCGGAGTTCAACAACCTCAAGAAGGTAATACCCATGTGGCATTCGCGGGAATTGGAGTCTATCCTTCGAACATAATTAGCAAGCTCTCCAAGGTATATATCCTCGATATATATCCCATTTGACCCTGCTGGTCCGTGCGATTGATCGAAACGTACGTCCTTAAGGTAGCTAGGGGTGTTGATGGGCCTAAATTCCCTACTATTGGGCCTAAATTCCCTATGGCTGAGTAGCTTACATCTGGTGGTCATGTTGAGGCTTCTACATGCCGGGAGTCACAGACCGAGTTAATTAACTTGATGGTTATAATGTTGATATTTAAATGTCCCTAGCAACGTATGTTTCTAGAAGCTTTTTCTCATCATTTGAGGAATATGGAGAGAATATGGAAAGTTTTATCCGATATTATAATGGGTGTCGTATGAGTGCACCTTGACCCATGCAGTTTCAGTCTAACACGTTATGATCAGTCCTCTAGCTAGCTAGGAAAGGGGAGTGTTGGAAACTAATTAATGCAGTTTATTATGATTGAAACCTATTTAGCCATAATAATATAAAGTAATAAATGATTGAATTGAAGAACTTGATCTAAGGTTAATATTCTTAAACAATTATTGGAATTTTCTACCCTAAAACTAGATATTTATATAATATAAGATAGAGAGAGAGGGGGTAGGATTGAAATTAAAATACATGTATAATATTTGATCACATATCTTATCATTTCTATGTGAATCAATAATACGAGTTAAAACATGATATTTGAAAAAAAAAAAAAAAAAGAGCATATATAACTCAACCGTGGCCTCTTTCTTGGGGTGGCAATGAGCCGGGCCTGGACCGGGTCCGTGCTGGCCCGGGCCCAGCCCAGTTTTTGATCGTTCGGCCCAAGTCCGGCCAGGTCTAGGATGAGGTCCGATTTTTTGAAGTCCGGCCCGGCCCGGCCCGAAAAAATAAGGTAAGACCCGGCCCGGCCCGATTTTATTTTTTAAAGATATTTTTACTATTTTATTTATTTTTATAATACATTTAGTGTTTATTTAATCAAAATAGTATAAAACAAACATTAGACTAATCTAGATAAACTTATTTCTAGTTGTTACAAACATAAAATAAATGTTAAGTCATTAAATATAGCTTTACAACACAATTTTCAATCTAAAATTTTAGAATATTAAAATTATCACTGTGTTACTTATTTAAAAAAAAATATTGGGCCGACCGGGCCGAGCCAAGCCCGGCCCAATCTTACTCCCGCCGTTTCGACTTTTGCGCGGACGAGATTTTGGGCTGAGGAGAGAGATGGAGAAAAACCGCCTCTTCTCATCTCGGTGGCGAAAAGCTGGTCTTCGACCGCTTTTGAAAAGATTTTGGCGAAAGACGACGGAGAGAAGGAAATGGCGACGAGAAATTTTTTTTTTATATATATTTCCGTCGCCCATTCACCTGTGCACACGAGAGTCGAGGTCTCATCGCCCACACCGTAAAAAACACGGGCAACAAGGCGTTTGAAGCGCTTCACGCTGTCTTTTTTTACGAAATCGAATTTTTTTTTGCCATAGTTAAGTGGTTTCTTTATGAAAAGACCAGCACCCGTATCAAGCCGTCTTAACAAAGCCATGCCCATCAGAGAAGAGAGAGAGTGAGCTCAATGATGATCTCATCAGTCAATGAAAGTAGCTAAGTGCTTTCTTTATGAAAAACATCACCTTATCAAGCTGTCTCATCAGAATCCTACCATTATTGCGCCGTTAAAGGAGTGGATAAGCTCAAATTCTTTGTGCCAAAGTTTATCTCTATTTGGAAGGACCAATCTTATCAAGCTGTCTCATCAAAACCCAGTTGATTGCCCCTTCTAAAAAAAAAAAAGTTGCACTTTCAACTTTTCTAACTATTTTTGGGGGGTTGCAATTAACTCTCCAGAAAGGTCATCTAGCCTCTAAGGCTAGATTGACTCTACTTGATAGATATCATCAAAGACATATTAAATGAAGAAGAATGATAACATAGTTTTATAGTTCATTTCAGTGATGTAATCACATCAGCTTTTCTAATACTTAATATTGAGCAATTTGCTTTGTCTCGATGCTTGTACTTTCTCAAGTCATAAGCCTGCTCAAGGTCATCTTCCTTTAAAATAATTAAGGAATATAACCTTGCTTAGCTCTCATTTTCTTTTGGTTGAAATGTCTTTCAAACTTTCTTGTCATATTTGGAAAGACTTCCCTTGAAAGAGATTTTTTTTCAAATGATTGTTATTTGAAACTTATGTGAAGAAAAAATACTTGATATCTTACGCCAAATATATAGAGTATATAGAGTGCATGTGGACATAAAATAAAATAGAGATAAGAAGATAAATGTTTTTTTGATGGAATTTCCTCTCTCCCGTTAACTCTATTGGAGAGGCTAAACTCTTTTCTTTCTTCTTCTCCTCCTTTGTTGATACTACAAGGGCTCCAAAGACCTATTTATATTGTCTTAGTATTACAAAAATAAATGAGATATTAAGAAAAAACTAAATAATGAGTAGAAGGGAATAAATTTCCATTTACCATTGCACACACTGCATGGACCAAGTCGCGAAGATCCTCCTAGATCATGGTTCTCTCTTTTAGAGGCTACCTTTAGCGGGATCTAGAACTAGAGATGTGCACGTTGTTTTTCTTAGGTTCTAATCTACAAGGGATTTAGGAGAGATGGTCGGACCTTGTCACTGCACATATAGCACTAGAACCAATCCCTAAGTACACACTATATCTGATGCTTACACAGAACTAGAGGACCGAATAGTAAAGCAACAAGCATTGATACCGATAAATATGCAGAACACTTGCGATGACCCTCCTTATACCGGTACGATTATATCAATCCACGTCGGTATAGTGAGTTTCGTCACAGTGGGACATTGACCCAAGCACTAACACACATGATTGAGATGTTCATAAATACAAAATTCAGAGTAGCGGAAGTAAAAGAACTACTTGTCATTTCATTTCATCATCCACATTTAACCGTACATGATCAATATAGCAAATTAAAGAGCTAAAGTCCACATAAAGAAATACTAAACTCAAATACTAGTTTGTCCATGACTACATAAGTTTCAATACAATGCCTCAATTACATTGATGAAAGCATAAAAGCTACAACGGACTCCACCAAGCTACTCTCCTCGCTCGGAGTCGCTTTCCACGCTCTCCCTCCAAAGATGTAGGGTCACCTACTAAACATGTACGCCGAAGCAAGAGTGAGTCTAAAAGACTCAGCAAATGAACTCCATACACGTCATACATGCATACATCGCAGTAAGTCCTACACTACATTGCATTAATCAAAACATATAGTATGGTTTAAACAGTGATGAGAGACAACCTATAATGACAATTCTACAAACTTTAAAGCACATGGTACATGGTTTAAGTTATTCTAAAATAAAATTTCCTACCACATGCTTTCTATCATTCATCCACATGAGAACTACATTCCAATTGAGCTACAACATGTAACAATTTGACATGGATTCATTCACATATAAGTAAGAAATACTCCTATCATGAATTCTACACATTTTTGCACATACGAAACATCATGATAAACACCTTTAGGTTGTTGTTTTGACATGAATTTAACACTAGCATACATGAATCACAATATCACAATTTAACACATATGTTTCACAGGTTACACATTTACTCCTTCGCATTATTCACTTTTACACATTTCACATATACACATGTTCACACTACACAATTTACACATCTACACATTCACATTTTTCTCATTAGATGCCGTGACACATAGTCCAAACCACCATTAGAAGGACACATCACATACACAAAACACATAGACGCCACCTAGGCAACACAGTGACGACTCTTGGATTGCGCAGACCGGGAGAAGAACTCTCCACCCTAACCCGTGGTACTTGTCCACATCCAAGATTTCATCCTAATGTCCATAGGATTTAACACATTTTGAACCTTCCCGTGGGGACTTTTTCACGGTACGGCTCCACAGCCCTCTATGGAAACAGTGTCACACACGGCACATTTTTTTTTTACACATTATCCGATTTTTAACACACGCATTCCACATGATTTACACATGGCTTACATTTTTCTCATTCTTATACATGGCTCTGTTCCTCCCTATCCTGATACTATTGTGACAGAATTTAAACACTCAGTACTTTACACTAATCAGGTTGAGAACATACATAGTCAACTATAATCATGATTGCATGCATTCTAACATCATTTTCACATGGAAATCTCACGTTATACCCTAATGTTATCCAAATCATATGAAACTTTAACCACACACTACTTACAGGTTCCTGACCACACATACAAATTTTCATATTTTTCTGAGTTATATTACATTTACAAAAAATAAAAAATTCAATCCATGCCATACATAATTCAATTTATCATGGAATATAACATAAATGTCCGATTTAACAGTCCTTAGACCTGAACCTAATATATACATTGTTACAAAAATTTTCCCCGGTATTACAGCACATCATACAATTTACTGTAATTTTTACAAGCACCTACACATGTTTTCTAATTTCGATATAGAAATTATAACAAATCACATGATCATGGAAAATTTCCCAAACTTGCAGAGCATGGACTAACTTACATATCCATGGTCTAGGAAAATTATGGCATTAAATTTCTCACGAATCATGGGAACAGTAGATGACATGTGCAACTATTTTCCAAACATGCAATTTAAATAAATCTAACAAATTATACCATTCAAAGAAATGCACGGGAATTTCATCACACATCAAATTATCTATTTTACATAACATATAAAATTACACTATATCCTCATGCGCCAAAACCCGGGAAACAAATAGATATAAGGCAGAACAGTTTCCTATTCTGTACTGAAGAACTTAACGGCACTGTCTGGCCGTTCACAGAACTTAGCGGCAGCATCGTCTGCCGCCAACTGGAGATCTTAACGGCAAGGGATCTTGCCGTTAAGTCCATGTCTGTGCAGAAACATAGACCGAGCTTCAAAGAAAAGGAGAAAGTGGGGGATCCAGGACACGAATAAAATCTCATAAAAACCTAAGACCTACTGAACACATACATGGATCACGGGGATGGGTTACTTGCTTTACAAAATCTCCAAAGGGATCAAATTTGCTGTTGAAGCTCTCCTTGGGCAGTGCCAAGAAAGTCTCCACAGCACCTCCACTCCGGCCTCTAGGTCGATGTAGCCACCAGTCTGACGTTGGGGAAGCCTTCCCCTACGCCCAGACCACCTCCTAGTCGATGTAGATCGCCGGAAGATGCTCCAGTTTGCCGGATCCAAGCCTCCAAAGTTCAAGTTTTTCTCTCTTTTCCTCACAGCTAGGGTTTCCCTCTTGCAAGGAGCCAAGAGAGCTCTCCCATACACAAGGAGGGGTGTTTTATAAGTCTTGGCCTTGGGATCTCGGGCACAGATGATGGGAGAGGTGAGATAGCCGTTGGGGACATCTCCCCAATGGGTGAGCAAGGCAAACCCGAAATTTCGGGGCCTGCAGCGCACAGAAAATGATAGAAGTAAACGTCCACATCGGTTGTCGCCTACATTAGTCTTGACGTCCTTGGATATGGACGCTTACTCACATGGACGTCCATCCATGTTGACGCCAACTTGGCCTTCGGCCAGAGCTTAAAAACATGCAGAAAACCATGCTTACACTATATATATTTACATGTCATATATGTAGTATGATATACACACTACTACAACATGAAATCAAGCAATATTTACAATTAATATACAGATGCCTACGTAGTATACCAAGATAACATCGTACATAAGTATGATACTTCTTCTTCATCGCATCCTCAAGCTCCCAAGTAGCCTCCTCTCGCGAGAAGTTCCGCCATAAAACTTTTACCGATGCAATCCTCTTGTTCCGGAGATGTTGAACCTTCCGGTCAAGAATAGTTACAGTTGCTCTACATACGACAGATCTGGCTGGATCTCCACTGGCTTGTGACTAATCACATGAGATGGATCTCGAACATACTTCCGGAGCATGATACGTGAAAAACGAGATGAACACTAGCTAAAGCTGGGGGTAAAGCTAGCTCATATGCCACGTTGCCCAAACATCTGAGAATCTCATACGGGCAATGAATCTAGGGCTCAACTTACTATGCCTGCCAAATCTAACCACACCACGCGTAGGCGAAATCTTCAAGAAGACATGTCCACCTACCTCGAATTATAAATCCTTCCTCCTGTTGTCGGCATAGCTCTTCTGCCTATCCTGTGCCGCAACAAGCCTCTTCCTGATAAGCTGAATCTTATCTAAAGTCTCCTGAACTAACTCCGGACCGATCAACTGCCTATCGCCGGCTTCCTCCCAACATAAAGGAGATCTGCAAGGCCTCCCATACAACACCTCAAATGGAGCCATACCAATGCTCGCATGAAAGCTGTTGTTGTATGCGAACTCCACTAGAGGTAAATGACGCTCCCAATCATCCTTCCAATCCAGCACACACGCCCTCAACATATCCTCGAGCGTCTGGATAGTCCTCTCAGACTGTCCATCTGTCTGGGGATGAAACGTCGAACTGAGCTTCAGCTCCGAACCTAAGACATCCTGAAGACCCTTCCACAATCTCGAAGTAAATCTCGGATCTCGATCCGAAATGATCGACTTCGGCACACCATGCAATCTAATGATGCAACTGACATACAATCTAGCCAAGCTCTCTACTGACTGCTTCTTCTTCATAGGCAAGAAATGCGCAGTCTTTGAGAATCTATCTACGACTACCCAAATCGAGTCATTGCCCCATCTAGACCGAGGCAAACCCGAAACAAAATCCATAGTGACAGCTTCCCACTTCCACACTGGGATCTCCATCTTCTGCATGAGGCCAGATGGTCGCTGCCGCTCGCTTTCACTTGCTGACATACTAACACTGGGATACATAATGTAACGGACCGGGTATTTATCCCATTAAGGCTCCATATCCAGATCCGCCTCCCGCGAACGGACCGAAGTCTCGCAAGGGATATCTCACACACGTGTCCAGTAAGAGTATAAAAGACAAACCACAAGAATATAAGACACAAGAAAGTACATGTGCTCATATCTGTTCACAAATTTGTACCTGTCCCATTACTTAATACATGTCCAATTAAAAAGAGTACAACTACCTGGGGCATACCCCGAGGGAGCACAAGCTCACACTATACTAACTACTAAACTACTGCTGGTGGTACAAGTCTGACGCAACGCCAAAACACACGGCAAGCCCTGAAAAGAACTGTAGGGGAGGTGAGCCTCAACAAGTCCGGCTCAGTAGGGCTACCCAAAACAACACTGTAACCACAAACTCCTCAACCCCATGGGTCTCACTGGCAACACCAATAGCCAACCATTTCATGCTCACATCATTACAATAAATAACAATAACACATAATCATGATTATAAATACAAAGTCCTCAGAAGGAAGTAGGACTACAGGACTAACATAATATCATTAGTCAGCCCAACTACTAAAGTGCCTAACCACAGTCTCACACTGGCACACTGCTACAAAACTAGCTACTTAAACTATAAACCACACAGGCAGGTCACTGCCTAAACTGCAAGCTTCACAGGCAAACTTCAAGCCGAGGGTATTAGGACAGCCAACCAAGTGCTAGTCCATTAAACCCCAAAACCACACTACGTCAAGTGTCACACATAAATGGCACACACTAGAACTATAAACGAAACATGCTCAAGAGAGTAGAAACTCAACAAGTGGAAGGTCTCACACGGCCTCCACGGAGCACAGTTCTACTAAACCACAATATGCCTAGGCCACAAGCCTCATCGGCAAATTACCCACCAAGGTAACATAATATAATCACAAACTAATTACATAAATTATAAACAAAGATCTACTTAAATGGATAAGATACAACAAGGGCAGGTCAGACCACAAGACCTCCACAACACACAAGTACCAGAAAGGTTGGTACATAATGTACCACCACAAAACTACAAAGTAACCCACGAAGGAATAGGTACCTGCTACTCTGAGGTACCACAACGCAACCACCCGAAACAAGGTACAAGTAGGTGATAAACACCACACTGAACCACAATTATATGTATCTTTATTTAGGCACAATATAATAGGTAAGACCTCAACCGCAAGTCACACAAACCACAACCCAGTCACAATTGTGCCAACAACCAGGGCACACCTCGAACTGGTCAAACCTCGACCACGAGTCACAAACTCATGAATTACAACCAGTGGCAAAGCACAAGTCAAGCCACAGCCAGAGCAAGCAAAGCACGAGTCGGAAGGGAACGCGCCACCACACACGGGACCCGGACTACTGGCTGATCAGGCCAATATCCAACCCGGACAACACAACACAAGAACCCTCTCTCAGTCTCGCAGACACGGACGAAAGTCCAACTGCCGCTCCGGGAACAAGTCAAACAACTGTGGAGACCAACCAACACCACACCTGCAGACACACAACTGCAGCCCATGCCTGGCACCTCTAGAGTCTCTGGCCGGAGCACTCTAAGTGGGCACTGGAAAACAGACTAGTGGGGACCAGTGTCGACTACTGGTGTCCGAACCCCCAACTACGAGCGCGCTACAAGCGACTGCACCACCCACAACACAAGCCGCTGCCCTACTGCCGTCTTTCCCTCAGCCGGACGTACAACTCAAAACTCAGGAGTGAGGGTGTCCAGGAAGACGACACAGACCTCAACGGTACCACACTGTACCGGGACAAAACCCGAGCACAACAAACACACGTGCCTGGCTCACAAAGAACCCTGGGGTACCCGACTAGAGAGGCATTCCGAATAGGCGCCAGACCACCACACTCGGCTAGCACAAACCACGATATTTACATATATAGCCTTTACTTATAATTCACAATATTCATGTTTAGGATTAGCTTAACATCGGTCACCATGTGACCCCCAAGCTATCCCACACCAACACTAACTGAACCACAAACTTGCCTATCATTGGTCATCTTGTGACCTCCAAGCAACTCACACTAACATATATCTAAATCACGATAGCCAATCATATTTGGCCTATCATTGGTCATCTCATGACCTTCGTGGCACCACATACCACTTAACACTTAAATCAATATAATATTATTCGAAAGACAACAACAACCCAAGGCCGGGTTCACACAGACCTTCACTGCCCACCAACCACAAAGTCATGGCTAGGCTCACACAGGAACCTCACTGCCCAGTTATTACGACAAATCATAAGAATTACATTACAACAAAGTGTGTAGTACACACACACCACAAACCACGTAAACAACACGTGTATTTACACCCTGGTTGGTGTACCACATGTCTACCACATAAACCACATGTCCAACACATGGACAATAAATACACATAATTAAACCACTACGTACATCATACCTTATTCACGTAAAACATTCCCATTACATGAGCAGTATGCTCCAGAGCATAACAAGTGCACTGCTCACACCGGTCATCGCCATGCACACACACAAACACACAATACTCATAACCAGAAAAGCTCCGTAAACCATACTGCATGGTTACAACGCACAAGTTGGCGGCAACATCGACTGCCGCTTATAGGAAGTAGACGGCAAGCGATCTAGCCGTTTATATCTTGGCTGATGAACCTGGCGTCAATCGATGTTGACGCCAAGATCTTCAACCCCAGACCCTGCAGAACCCTAATCCGAGTCTACAGGTTTCCAATCGCTTAAACTACTACAGAAAAACATATAAAGCGGTTCCTTTAACATATCAGAACCCGAAACAACCCACACCCATGCTTTATTCACTAATTTACCAAACCACCCATAACCCCACATGGTGCAACTTAATCCGAATAACAATAATAATGCTGGTTCAAGTGCTTAAGTCGTGTTTTAATGTTCTAACAAGCTAACAGGGCTCGACCCCTACCTCAGAACGCAATTAAACTCCCGAAGAACCTTGAATCACGCCGAAACCCGAGATACGTCCCACGAATACCGCGCTCCAATCCGTCATTCCCCCGCCCGATCTGCAGCTACCACGCGCACCACAGCCTTCCCACGAGCTCCCGTCGACCCACAGAACTCGTGAAGAAGCTCAAGGGTGAAGGTGGGGAAAGAGGAAGGGAGAAGGAGGAGAAAGAACAGAGCTCGGGTCTGCCATAAAAGCACAGACATGTCAGGTTAACGTCAACCCTTGGGCCGTTTAACCAAACCCAGACCGCCACAACTAGACGTCCACAAAGCTTGACGCCAAGTTCAACAGTCGACGTCCTCACGATGGATGCCAACACACTGCGTCCAGCAAGCTGAACACCAACAACAGACCAAACCAAACCCGATAAGGATCTAGTAAGAAAACACACAACACTAATGGGCCTCACATTGGCCACCAAACCCACTAAACCTGGATCCACGGGGATCCGGAAAACGCGCGACTTTACACATAATCTGCTACATCCTCTTCATGCCAGACCACCAAAAGGACCACTTCAAATCCTAGTACATCTTGGTGTTACCTGGATGAATAGAGAATCTTGACCTATGAGCCTCTGCTAATACATGCTCACAGACATCTACAATAGCAGGAACACAAACTCGGTGATGGAATCTAATCACGCCATCCTCATCACGAGCATAATCCGCCTTGCCCACTAACTCTTGGAGTCTAGGGTCGGCCTTCTGTTGCTCGATTGCCTCACCAACACCGAAGACCTAAGAGACAACTGAGCCACAAACGCCTGACATAAGGGCTCTAACTCAGCCATCGCACACGCCGCATCCTCCAACATCTTCCAATCCTGCTGGAGAGAAGACCTCTTCCTACTCAGGGCATCAGCTACGACATTCGCCTTCTCAGGGTGATACTGAATGTCGAAGTCATAGTCCTTCAAGAACTCAATCCATATTCTCTGCCTCAGGTTTAATTCCTTTTGGGAGAAAAGATACTTCAAGCTCTTGTGGTCGGTGACACCTCAAATCTGACACCATAAGATAGTGTCTCCAGATCTTTAGTGCATGAAACACTGCTGCAAGCTCCAAATCATGGGTCGGTAGTTCTTCTCATGCTCCTTCAACTGACGAGAAGCATATGCTACTACCCTTCCTTGCTGCATCAAAACGCAACCAAGGCTAACCGAGACGCATCCCGTGTAGATAGCAAAACCCTCTACACCGCTCGGCAAGACTAACACCGGAGCTGACGTGAGCTTAGTCTCAACAATTGAAAAATACTCTCACACTTCTCGGACCAGTCAAACTTCACTCTCTGTCTTTCTGGTCAGCTGTGTCAATGGGGCATCGATGGATGAAAATCCCTCAATAAATCGCCGATAGTAACCAGCCAAACCAAAAAACTCCGAATCTCCGAAGGGGCTTGGGAGTCTCCCAATCCATAACTGCCTGGACCCTTTGTTGGGTCAACTGCAACACCAGCACCGGAGATAACATGCCTGAGGAAATGAACCTCGCGCAACCAAAAATCGCACTTTCTGATTTAGCATACAGCCTGTGCTCATGAAGGACCTCTAACACTACCCTCAAATGCTGACTGTGTGGCTCATCCGAGAGTAGACCACACATCATCGATAAATACCACAACAAAGCTATCTAAGTAAGGCCTAAACACCTTGTTCATTGTAGACACGGTTTTCCGCTCCACACTTTCCTTGCGGGGACGAAGAAACTGTCTCCACAAAGCGGGGTGTGAATAAATACGTGGGTGTGTGTGGAGAATGGAGTGAAAAAGCTGATATGACATCGACATAAAATAAAAAAACGTGATCGTCAGGCACACGAGGGTGCCGAAGGAGACGGGCGAGAAAAGGGGGGTACCTTTCACCCGTAGAAAGCGCGGGATTGGGCGTGTTGGTCCCACCTCCTCCTTCCACCGGCCGGCCGGCAAAGGAGATTCAGCTCGGTTACCTTGACAAAGAAAGACAGCAAATAATAAGGAGCGGATTAGACAGGTGTGCAGTATACAACTCCTAAAATAGATAAAATGACATAAATGAGGGGAAGAACACACATTTTGTGGGTGGCTTTTAAACCCCTAAATGTAGGTATGTGTGTGCATGCATGTGTGTGTGTGAAGTAAAAAGGGCAACATAGGGGCCGGGTGATATGGAAATATAAAGGACCACATGGGGTCCGGAGGAAAGAAAAAGTAAATGAAAAGGGGGTGCTTCCCCAGATGCCGGACGGCGTGACGGCGTTGCCGGTTGGGCGACGGAGGATGGAGGAGGAGGACGACGACGCTCTGCTCCGTTCACAGGTGATGGAGGGAAGACGACGGCGTCGGAGGCGACGGGAAATCGGCGGGGCTCCGACGAAGAATTCTCTCTCTCTTTCTCTCTCTCTCTCTCTCTCTCTCTCTCTCTCTCTCTCTCTCTCTCTCTCTCTCTCATCCTCTCTCTCTCTTCTGAAAAAAAAGGGGAAGAAGCTGAAGGAACCTTAACCAAAAGGGGAAGAGAAGAGTCGCCGAACCCCCGCCCGGCCCAGTGGTTTCGTTTTATAGGCACTGGAGCAAATCGCGCCCAGGACAGCAGCCGCAATTTAAGGCTTAAATCGCGTCTGAGCGGTAGGCCGTGATTTAAAACATCGGTTTGATGGCGCGGAAATCGTTGCACCGCCTCTGAATCGCGTCGGGGCAGGCCGCCGCGACTGAATCGCAGCGGGACGCCGGACGCGATTAAAACTCGCGAGGTTTCGAGGCAACCGACTCACGAATGCGCTGTCGACTGACGCAACACTTGGATTTGACATCTCTGAATCTCGTCGTCTGACACGGACGCGATTCAGGGATTTCATCATGATTACGGACCTGCTGCGACGATTTCTGGGCTGCTGTCAGACTCTGAATTGCGGCGGAAGATCGGATGCGATTAGAAAGGCGGTTTCTGATCCGCGACCAGATCCCCTGGGGAAGCACCAAGGAAGAATGGGTGAGATCCAGAAATATGGGAAAAAGCTCTTACGAGGGCGAAAAACAATCTTCTTCCAACGACAATCTACTAACGCATAGTGCTCCTCTAGCCAATCTAGAACCAAGAATAGCATCAAAGTCCTTCATCTTTAGCAAGAAGAAACACCCATCTAAAACCCTATCTTCACCCATTCTTTTTGCCTCGTCCACTACAGTGGCCGCGATTCATAAACCGCCTTTTAATGCGCGTCCAACGTTCCCGCCGCGATTCAGAATCGCCTTTCTAATCGCGTCCGATCTTCCCGCCGCAATTCAGAGTCTGACAGCAGCCCAGAAAGTCGTCGCGCGCAGGCCTCCGTAATCTGATGAATCCATGAATCGCGTCCGTGTCAGACGACGCGATTCAGAGATGTCCAAATCCAGTGTCGCGTCAGTCGACAGCGCATTCGTGAATCGATTGTCTCGAAACCTCGCGAGTCTTAATCGCGTCCGGGCATCCCGCCGCGATTCAAGTCGCGGCGGCCTGCCCCGACGCGATTAGAGGCAGTGCAACGATTTCCGCGCCATCAAACCGACGTTCTAATCGCGGCCTGCCGCTCAGACGCAATTAAAGCCTTAAATTGCGGCTGCTGCCCTGGACGTGATTTTGCTCCAGTACCTATAAAAATGAAACCGCAGGCCAGGGGCGGGGTTCGGCGACTCTTCTCTTCCCTTTTTGGTTCAGGGTTCCTTCGGCTTCTTCCCTCCTTTCTTTTTTTGAGAGAGAGAGAGAGAGAGAAAATTCTTCCGGCGGAGCCCGCCGATTTCCCGTCTCGCCTCCGACGCCGTCATCTTCCCCTCCATCACGTGTATATCGGAGCGGAGCGCCGTCGTCCTCCTCGTCTTCCTCTCCATCCTCCGTCGCCCAATCGGCAACGCCGTCACGCCGTCCGGCATCTGGGGAAGCACCCCCTTTTTATTTGCTTTTTCTTTCCTCCGGACCCCACGTTGTCCTTTATATTTCCATATCACCCGGCCCCTATGTGGCCCTTTTTACTTCATACACATACACACACATGCATGCACACACATATTTAGGGTTTAAAAGCCACCACAAAAGGTGTGTTCTTCCCCTTTCATTTATGTCATTTTATCTATTTTTAGGAGTTGTATACTGCACACATGTCTAATTCCGCTCCTATTATTTGTTGTCTTTCTTTGTCAAGGTAACAGCTGAATCTCCTTTGCCGGTCGGCCGGTGGAAGGAGGAGGGTGGACCCACGCCCACATCCCGCGCTTTCTACGGGGAAAGGTACCCCCCCTTTCTCGCCCATCTCCTTCGGCACCCTCGTGTGCCTGGGCGATCACGTTTCTTTTTATTTATTGTCATATCCGGTTTTTCACTCCATCTCCACACACACTCACGTATTTATTTCACACCCCCTCTTTTGGAGACCATTCTTCGTCCCCCGCAAGGAAAGTGGGGAGCGGAAAAACCGTGTCTACATTCTTCTCTTTCGTTGATCTTTTACAAATACTTAGCATTAAAAAATACGTGATAGATAAAATAAAATACAAATAAATAATGGGTCAGAGAGAATAAATAGCCTTCCTTTACCATTGCACACCCGCATGGGCCAAGTTCTATGTATGAACCAAGTTTTGAAGATCATATTCTTGGTCATTGCCAAATGATATTCTTAGTTTGGGAATGAACCACTTATTGTTAGATTGAGTAATGAGAAGTCTAAGAATAAATCCTAAAGATAGTTTTAAACTGAAACCAGCATAATCATACGCCATGCTCACACTTCTGAGTCACTCAAAATCCTCATTTTAAATTCTTCTGCTCGGCCCAATTAGCAACAATTAACGGAGGAAACTTTATTAAGGAGGGGAAACTTGCTAAACTATGGTTATATTTGACATAATATCAATACAAAAATTGCTATATTTGTTAGGCTTTTATCTATTAATCCCTTGAAATAGATCATTTTCGTATGCTAAAAATGGAAGTAAAAGAGAACTTGTAACTCTACATGCTATTAAGCATACTTTTGAAAAAACTTAAATATCGTTTCTAATGCCAAAGGCAGCATCTTCATGGTCATGGAGTTCACATGTTTACTAATATATAGGAGGATTAGATTGTGTGCAGAAGATAGAAGAGAAATAGATACCAGGAAGGACTTTTTCTTGGAGTCTACGACTATATAGATATCGCTCCACCAAAAACCAAGTCTACTATCCATCGTTCTTTTAAGTCCCATATAGCTCACACGGTTTGATAGAAATTTAGGATATAGTTGCATATAGTGGACACAATATATACTTGGGAGGACAGTATGCTACAACCCCAACCGCCAAGTATAGTAAGTGAATAGTCTGTACATAGTGGACAATATTAGGGGCTGCCAATGCAACTAAGGTTCTTCTTGCCAATATTTTAATGAAGGTTAAAGAGAGCCAATCTCGAGTCTTCTATCTAACCCTTGGAGGTCGTCCCATGCACAATGGGGGAATGCCACGAGCTAGCCAACGCGATCTCCTGCATTGGGAGAGCCCACGCATCAAGGGGCCTAGGGAACTTGTCTTGGGAGATCATCCGATTGGAATTATAAACGAACCGATTACTAACAAAGGTTTAACAACTATCTAATTAGTGTTATTAATCAGATTCCTAACCATTTATTTCTCATGAATTATTCACCTATGTTAATGGTTTCTTCTATTTATCAATTTTTTTAAAAAATCTGGGATATTACACATAGCCTCACCTGAAAGGGAAGAGAGTGAGCCTCTACTCAAGACCCAGTAGGGACACTAACTCCACAGGCAAATCACAATACAACTAAGTGCAGGAAAGAGAAACATAACTAAAGTAAACACTGCCCTGAGTACAAACTGGAACCACTACCCAACCACCATACAAGAAACTACGTTACAGTACCGCTTGCACACAAGGAGAAGCAACCATGCACACTAGTACCTCGCAGGTACAAATACACAAAAACCAAGGCTAAGCACAAGTCACACACACAGGGTCGAACCGGCTAGGGCGTATGGCTTAGTGTCCTGACACTATAGAGTCCTTCAACCCTAGTCATGGGTGCACATGTCACACTCAACACCCAGATAGAACACACACACAATACAATCATACAAATAGAACTCCGATAGCACAGACAGAGATACTCTCAACGTCCACTAACATATTGTGCAACAATGTGGACTCCTCAAAGCCCACCAAGCACCAAAATTGTACTGGGTGCACTGCTAGTCACCCCAGGTTGATGGCAACATCGAACAATCACTAACTATGGTTAATGGCAGCAGACCAATCCGTCAACGATGAACTAGATGGCACCATATGTTGCCATCGAGTTCATCAGCACCCAGAACCGTCGATGGGTGCAACCCTCTCCTACGGCAAACCACACCTTATCAATACAAACCAACATTGGGGAACTCTTCCCTGGACTATTAAGCACACACATAGGCGATCAAGAAACAATAGGATATCGCATAAATCATCCGGTGCAACCACAATACCCAATATGAATAATTACAAAAAAAACACAATTTCATAGCATGAAACTACATGCAATAATACAAAACTGCCAATTGGGGTATAAGGATTAGTCTCCGACCTCAAACGACAAGAAAATGCGAAGAAAAGACCCAAATGGCGATTGCACCGTACGAGCTTGACCGCCTAGCTCAATCTCGTTCTTTACAAATCTCCATTACCACAAACACGAACACCTCGTTTATAGATTCTCTATCGGACCCCGTAGGTAGTAGGAGAAGCGAAAGGTGAAAGAGGAGGTGGAAGAAGTGAAGGTGGGAGGAGAAGGGGGTCTCAGGTGCCCTAAAGAAAAATAAGTCCACTCAGGTTGACATCAACATAGACCGCCATCAAGTTCTACCGACTTAACTTGTCATCAACATCAATTGTCGTCAACTAGGCACAGAGTAACCGTCAGAAACCGACTTAAGTAAATGGCAACATAGATTGTCGTTAACACTGGTAGATGGCAATATCTCATGCCGTCAACACGAATCCGATGGCAAACTATCTTACCGTCAACATGAGGTTAACGGCACTCAACCTTGTTGTCAACCCAGTGAGGGCCGCACCTAAAGGCCCGATTTCTCTGTGATGGCTTATTGGTGAATGGGCCAGGGTTGTCTTTCAATTTGGGCCAAGTTGGGCCAAGTGGCACTGGTTGGGCCCAGGTGACGAATTTCCCCCTCTACAAAGGTGAAATATAAGGAAAGGGAAATCCGAACTTCACATTCTCCTCTCTAGATAGAAACCTCTCTTGTTTGTGGAGATTACATTTCTTTAGCTTCTTATTACAACTAAGGTCTGTTTAAAACCACATAAGATAAGGTAACTGTGGGTTAACAACTTTTGTGGTTTGGCAGAAAAAAAGATAACTCTTGCAATCTCAAATAAGTTAACAGAGGGTTGATCATCCCCTAGTGATTAACAACCCCTAGACCCACTTAGCAGGTAATAGATCACTATCTGAATTATGAAACTGATTTGACTTTATCAGGGCTGATATGTATATCTTTTATCATAAGTTAACAACTTATTATCAAATAACCCCTAATAAGAATACTTATACGTCATAATATAGGAGTCATCTTGTGTGTAATCTATTTAATTAGCACCAACTCACACATGATAGATGATAGATTATAGATAGCACATGGAAAAGGGAAAATAGTGCACATTCCCAGAATCTGTAGCCCACTTCCATATATGACTTTACAAACTTTTCAGCACCAGCATCATTCTTATACCTAACCATGCTGTACAGCTTTTTTAATTACTCTCTTCTTCATGCACTTCTTATGCCAGTCAGACAGCCTGTAGTAATTGTAGCCATCCATTTATAGTGCCCTAAAGTTGGTGAGAGGGGAGTTGGGTTCTTCCACCTCATTTTATAACTATAGCTAGTTGGGAGTCTCATCAGATCAGGATGGTAGCTAGCTACCCCACATTATGTGCTTCCTGCATGTTAACTATCACCACTTTTTCTTCTTTCATTCTTCCCACTTGCATTCTTGTTGCACATGCCTTATAACTCTCCCTCCTCCAATTCCCTCTCTCTCCATCCCTTTCCTCATTCCCCACCTTTCTTTTTCTTATCAATGCTGCTTTCTTTTCCTCATTCTGAGCTTCAAATTGAAGCATGTTTCCTGTATATATGTCCTTGGTAAAGTTGTGGGTGATTCATGCTAATTGGTCTACCTTTACAAGCTATATAGATCCTTAACCAGATCAGCCATGTTACAAGAAAAAAGTGGTAGTCTCACCACTTTAAGGGTGGATTAGAAAGTTCGTGAACATGTGTGTGTGTTTTCCCTCCTCCCCCGGCCTACCTTCCCACATCCTTCTATTTGGCCATCTGCTAATTAAGGAGGATACATAGCCTTAATTAATGTAGCCGATCCCAAATAGCACTTGATAGAAATTTTTGGCGGAAAATGATTCATGTAGCCGACCCCAAATAATGGGATAAGGCTCTGATGATGATGACATAGCCTTAATTTGTTATTTCAAAAAGAAAACGATTCCTTATGAAAAAACACTCTCCTTACAAGTTTATGATCTGTTTTATTCATTATCTTATTTATATCATTTTTACTCACCTTCCTCACTATATTGCAATAATTTTGAATGTTTATTAGTATCTTGGCACAATGAGAGTACTGTTAAAAATAGCGTTAAAATGTTCTTTTAAAAAAATACCTGCAAAAGGATGAGTAGGAAGTTTTGTATATAAGTTAAAAGAGAAATATCATCCATTCACATATGTTCACACACATCTTATTAAATTGACAATTGTGTGTGCTTCTTTTTTTTCCCTTTTTCAAAAGGCCACTAAATTACGGCCGGATGGGAGGAGGACTAATTAACGTAACAGAATGATCTTTCTTCACATTCCTGACATCATTTTCAATAATATGTGCAAATAAAATTGTAAAAAATATATATGATAAATTCATAATCTCTGATGTGAACCATGCATGGTAAATATGATAATCCAAGAAGAGTACCGTGCATTGAAGGACTCTGACTTCTCTCTTTCAACCACTTAAATGGTATATGTGGATGTGGGCTATCAATGTTCATATCATGCAGCTGGCTGGGCTGACTTCACAATTAAGTTTGTTCTCTTTTTATTCTTTTTTTTTCTTTTTGGGTGGGGGCCGGCCAGGAGGATGGTGGCGGCCATGAAAGCTCTGTCCAACAGTACTCTGTCCAAACCAAAATGGAGCTGTCAACTTTCCTTCTCCACCAATTATATACATGCTGTCGCCCAACATTAACAGATGAAACCTTGCAATGGAGGAGTGTGAGACATGGAACTCCCCACTTTTAACCTTTCCTCTTTTGGCTTCCAATAACACATTCAAACCCCAAAACATGGCAGACAGGATATAAAGATGTTTCGACGGCTAAGTTAACGAGCCCAAACTGTGATGGCCTAAGTAACCCTCAAGTGACTAGCTAGCCTTTAGACCCCTTCTACAGAACCCTCCTCTCCAAATTAAGGAATTTTTAGATATGCTTGAGAGATAAGTGATGGACAACTGTAGCCTTTGGAACTTGTTTGATAAGGTGGTAGAGGTGAATGGGGGTGCATCATGTGGCATCATTTTTATTTTTTGATGTGTTAGGTCATTTGTGTGGCCTAGTCTTTTGAATTACACAGACATGTCCTAGGTTCAAGATCTAAGGCACACACTTAATCTTGAATATTTATAGTTTTTTTAGAACACATTCTTATAAACTTGATAGATATTATAAGTATTGAACTCTAATTACCACCTGATATATAATGGAGCGTCCAATACTCTTGATATGTATCATGACTCATGGGTATTTCCTCGTTAGCAAAAAAAAAAAGACTCATGGGTATTTCTAGTATCCATAAATAATTTTGCAAGTCAAATATTATGTGAAATTCTTCGTGAATGGTGAGCACATGTCTCTCATGTGATTGGAGACATTTGTTATCCGACAAAAGTGCCTAACAACAAATATCAGCACACACATATATATTGATGTGGGTTCTACTACGAACATGGCAATAAGACCCACAAGCATGTGTGTGCGTAACACTAGTTTCTCATGCTATGGGGTGATAAATCTTGTACACAAACCTCGCCAATTGTAGAGAATACTTCGACGCAGACTTTCTATACTTGCAAGAGGGGGTCTTGCTTGAACCCATTAATAAACTTATTATGTCATAATGGGTGCTCATTGTATGTACAACTCAATAGTTTCTTTGTTTTCGTTGACAATTAAGAAGAGCTCACATGTGTCGTAAAAATCTTGGATGAGCTGGTTAGAGAGATTCTCAGCTTACTAGCTAGATCATATAAAGTTGAATATGATGAGAACTTAATTGGTCAAGTCATCTCAGGCCATCTGATGCATTATTGCACTGCCCCCCACATAATTTGGCAAAATTTAAGTGGGGGTTAATTTGCAACAGCCACCTGATTTTGACAAGTCTATGGGAGCAAAGTCTTACTTGTGGAGTTGCCCAAACCATGCTACCACACGGAGGCAATTCTGATCTGTAATCACCACCTTTCCATTTGTGAGGTTGGATACACCATGACAGTTTGGTGGCAGACCGAGTGTGACAGATCGATGGAGACCTGCACCCAAGAAGAAATAAAACCACACAGATTAATTATACGTATAAGAACGGAGAAAGCAAAACAAACTATAACTATTTCAGTTTGTAGTTTAATGACCATTAGTAGCACCGTGTTCATATACCAAATCAAACAGAAGAAAATAGAACATGCATCGAGTAATTAACCTGGTTTAATTAGAGTTTTCTATTGCATCAGATCGTGCATCGTGCTACAGTAGTGCATGTACGTAACGGGTGAAATAAGCCTATATGTATATATATGTCAAGAGGTCTTTTAAACCACGCACATATATAGCTAGGATCAGCTACTACGGAATAGTGGAACATACATATATAATCACGAGTCTTCTCACACATATATAAACTCAAATGGGCAACATGGCATCACCGAGATCCTTCCTTGGTGCATATATATATATATAATATAATATAATATATATGGAATTATAGAAGCAGTCATAAACATGTAAGAAGGCAACATCAACAGACAAATAAGGACCAACTTGATCAGCACATGCTTCCAGCATAAGTATATACGGGGGTTTCCAGCCACATGGTTGTAATGAAGAACTTCAACCCGGGACGAGGCAGTTGTAAGCCAATCACAAGATGTTCTTTGAATAGATATAATAAGTGATGCATATATGTGCATGATCCTTTTGTTTATAGAGGCGTATATATGATAGTACATATGTCTCACCTCCTATGTGAGCTCATACTTAGAAAGCAAAGCGGATGACTACGTTGGATGAATATAATCTCCCTTTTTCTTTTTCTCCTAGGAGATGGATGGAAATTCACATCCCGCTAAGTCACAGAAAAATGAACTGGAATCCTTTTAGTCTAAGACATCGTTTGGCAACAATTTTCATAAAGTGAAATCAGAAAAAGTAGCTTTTGCTGCACCATGATGTCCGCAGGTCACTTTTGACCTCGACATCCGTATTTTCTACTGTACCAAGGAAAACCTGCAAAAGTAAAAAAAGAAAAAAAAAAAAAAAAAAGAGAAAATTCTGGCTGGTGCTCTCTCTCATGTCCATCTCTCTCCTCTCATTTCCAAATTTTTTCAAAGCGAGTCTTCACCCACTTTCTCACATGCTCCTTCTCTCTGTCTCTCTCCTTCCACCAATTCTGTAGAGGCTCCAAAGCCAAGAAGACACATTGCCATTGAAAACTCTACCGTCTTATCAAAGATTTCTAATTTCAAAACATTTTCTCACTTCGTTACCAAACGGTGCCTAAGGCGAGATTGGGACTGTCCAATCCTCACTTAACACATAGCCCTAAAACACTATTCCCCCTCAAAAAAGAAAGAAAAAAACTATCCAATTTTCTCCCAATAGCATAATTACAAGGCTGAGCGTATTATATATATAATGTGATACCACATTATCTTCGTTTGTTCGACGTTATATTCAGCCTGTGAGTTTGATATTCACAAAATTCAACAGGTAGATATATGCAAACTTAAGCACCCAAATACAATACTTACTAGTGTTGTGCTTATATTATACTTCTAACGATATAATTGGAACCGGCTAAATCTCATGGGAATCGGCTAAAAAGTTTTGAGACCTTTAAGAAGCATTTAGCATGTAGTAGGAGTACTGTCTCTACACCCACCCTTTTTTACGCGATGTCCATGCGAATTCCTCTTCCAAGTACGTTGTTGGTTGAACAAGGTTCTAATTATGACAAGTTTGTGAAGTTATGTTCCATTTTGTTTGTTGATCGAATAATACTTCCTCCAAACCACTGCGCATGGTTAAACTCCATGCATGGGCACTTCCTACTATGGACTCAATTGGGCCCCATTTAGGTCCATTAGTTTATATCTAATGTATCTCTTAACCGAGCTATATATAAGCGAGCAATGCAGATAATAAATCACTCTCTTATCACTATACAACTATCATTAAAATGAAAAAAAAAATTAATATTTAGCCGAATATAATCTGTACTCATAAATGCATGTGAATCCGAGTATCATGATGGCAACAAAACCTTCTATTTGTTTGTGAGAGTAGATGGCTGGAGCACTTTCTCGGACAAAACATTAGGTCTTCCTCTACTAAAGATACCAAGCTGCCGTCGTCCGGTGAGATAAAAGAACACACGCTACAAAACCTGTAGCTTCATGCTGCGAATCCGGTCTCGATCGAGTCGCATCCACCTGATGTGAAGTGGGGAACCAGACCACTGCATTTGTCGTATGCCATAATAGGTATGAGGCCTCCAGCTTTTGCTTGTCTTCGAAGTCACCTTTGTGGGAGGTGCGGTTTGCAGCAAGAATTTCTCTTGGCATTCTGATTGTAATGAATACAGTTTGAGAAAGATTTAATATATTTTTATATTATATTTTAAGTGCAATATAATTAAATAATAATTTATGTGGTACTCTTCACATGAAGAGTGATAAAATGACCACTCAATTGTTAGATGCCACATAAATTTATTACCTAATCATATCGGTGCAATATGAAAGTGCATTAAATCTTTCTCATCTAATTTTCACGGCTCCAATCCGAACACCACATTTTATGAGGAATAATTGGTTTTGGATCTGTGTCGTTCAGCTTGCACGGCTCATTTCGCAATGGAACGTTTATGAGAAGAGTAATACTATGTGTTGCACTAGATTTGTAACAAGTCTTAGTTTCCTCCATCTCCTATGTTTTAGGTTATTCTGAGAACTCTCTACAGAAACAAAGCGTAACTCTTTAGGCATGTTTCTACAGAAAAGTCATGGCCGTTTGAATTGGACTGAGTGCCGAATACTTCTGGGTTTGGGTGTTTCTGTCAACGTTATGACTTATATTATATATCCTAGGGATCTGTGCTCCAGCTCTTACCATTAGCATTGTTCGGTTCAAACTAAAAAAAAAAAAATCAAATTGAGTGGTTCGGTTTGATTTGAACACCCTCTTCAGTTTAGTTCAATTCAGTTTCGTAAGTTATGAAATCAGACTGAGTTGAGTAAACTGAATTTATTGTAGTTACATTCAAATCATATAATATACAGTATATATTTAAAAAATATTTATATACACAATTTAAATTCATATACACCTTTTTTTTATTTTAATCGTAATTTCAAAGACATAAACACTAATAAAATCACTTATATTCAAACAAATTGTGAAATTTTAGTTTGAAGGAAACCAAATCAAAATTATTTCGGTTTGAGTTGTTCATTCGATTTGAAGAAAAGAAACTCTTCAAATTGAGCCGAACCAAACCATGTTCATCTCTAGTTGCTAAAACAATTTGTAGACCCTCATGCTTAGATGCATTGAACATATCCACTGGGCCCTCATTGATGTAATGCACACTCATGTGCGAGAACCCCACACACATGGCTCGTGTCTGCGCAAGGGTAAAAAGCTATACGCCCACATGGATAACAAGCATTTCTCAACAAAGGATATGTTCGAAGGTCTTCTGGACGCCAAATGACTGTAATAATAGCATCTGAGGTTGAATTCCGCAGTTGAAGATAAAATCTTTTCAATAAGAGCAATATTTGCTGCATAGCTAGAGCTTAGATGGTTTCGGGAATCGCAGATGATTACCTTATATAGGGATAAAAAGAAATAAGAAAAGAAAATAAATGTGCGCGCTCTTGCTAGTCTATGTGGGCTAATCAAATGCTTTCACGGAAACTTGAAAAGATCCTCTAAGAAATGGCTGAGAATGGAAACTTTTCCCCTTTCTGACACAAGACTTAAGAGTATGGAAGGTGACATCACTGGATCAACAGCCATCGATATCATACATACAGGTCAAACATGAAACTGGGTAAGTCTGGTTTACAATAACCTAATTACCAGTATAGACATCATCAAATAGATTAAATAAAAAATGATACAAAAAACCGAAACGAGAGAACCTGGCTTAAGACTATGCCTCTCCGGCAGGTAGACCGAACATCTACTTGACTACTGCATAACATGGAAAAAAAAAGATATACATGATACAGGGAAAAGAATGTTTCCAACCACACATGCAAATGGTACCCGCTTTTCATCTAGCCACCAGCCATTAAGTTGCGCCAGATATATGTCTACCTTCACTTGTATTCAACATTTCAATCTATGAAATCTCAGGATGCCTCAGAGTGTCTTCGTTCACTCGAATCCTGGCCCCCCATGGCAGATGCAGAAATTCTGTCAAAGGGGAAGGCTGAGAAAGGTCTCTTGTATTCAACATTTCAATCTCAGAAATTTCAGTTCTTATCTAGAAGGGGGGCAAGTTCAAGAAATTACACATAAAAGTGTGTTCCGTAAATATCAAAGACGTTACTATGGTAACATTTTGCAGGGTTCTTCCTTTCTTTCCCCCTTTGGTTCCGTTCATGCTGATGATCTGTTGCTGCAACGAGATTCATACCAATTGTCTATCCAGCTCTTCATGCTTACACATTTCCATGACCATCTGCTGATACGCTCCTTGAGAACTTTTGAGGTCAAAAGGTTTACACACATTCACCAATATGAAGATCCGTACCAGCCATTGTCCAAGTCTTCATGTGCCTTCTCAACAACCAATTATCTACCATGCAACTCAGTGAATCCAATGACAACTGAAGTTTGAAGAGGCAACATTTTCATGTTATACTTCAACAAGGCTAAGGAAGGATCAGACCACGAGATCCAAATGTTCCAACTAGGAACTTTCATCAGGCATTGCCAATCGGCCCCTTATTTCATCAAGACAAGATTGAAGATCCCTAAACTCTTCAGTATCTGCGAATTCTCCACCCTGGAATTAAAAGGGATTGATACCATTAATACAAAAAATAAACAAACCCACTGCATAAACAGAAGGATTGTTCAGTTGACCACAAGGTGGGAGTCAAAATAGCACATAAATGCTCATCTTTTATTAGGAGGTAAATAAATGCTTCTCTTTGTTAAATGTTTCTTAAGAAAACAGAGAAACCTATTTCTAATCTCATATAAAAGCATTTTATGAGGACAGGGCCGACAAGTAGGTAAAGGATCATGTGCACTATAAACTAGATCCCCGACTCCAGCAGGCTCTTGGAAGGGTGAAACCCTGAACAGCAAGTGGAAACTCAGGCAGGCACTTTGACATTAAATGCAAAATTCAAACAACTGGACTTTGTTGTTTCCTAAACTCAGAAGTAAAGTGAGTAATTTCATTTGTAAGCAATAACAGAATCTGCAAATCCAAATGTACTTACTGGGTGAATATTTTCAGGTACTGCATTAAACAAGGTAGAACATGCTTCTGTACATTTCAGAGATCACGATATTAATAGAATGGCAGAAAGAAGGGACAATAGAGGGTTCTGAGTGACAACATGGCTGAGATGGTCGATTGAACTTTTTTCAGCACCACTTTGGCCACTAAAAAAAACATAATCACTGAATGATTCATCTAATTAAAATAATTGAATTTTGATTTCTGTTTGTTGGATGAATCCACTTATCTATTTAAAAATGGATCTTACCTGTTTTATGCAATTCCTTAGGTGCATTTCAGCTGTCACCAGTTCACGACGACTCCCACTGGATGATGCAATTTCCATGTAAACTTTGCAAAGTTGCAATGAAGCACGTGCAAACTTTCTAAACCTCTCAGTGTCACGCCATAAATCTGAACCCTGAGACAATAAAATAACTGACACTGAAAAAGCTAGGTTCATGAACTTCATATGCAGACAGCAGAAGCTCTTAAACACCTACCTCGAAAATATAGAAAAAAGACAATCAGAGAATAATAATCATGCATACACAGATACCTTTCCACATTCAGGAGTAGTAAAAGCTACTTCAACCATATGTATACTAATAAATTTGGTTCTATGATTTTGTCATCCGGATTTCATTGGCATGGATGCAACTATGTCATCAAAAGATATCCATGCATCCAATTGATTGACTGCCGAGGCGTCTACTTTATGAATACTAATATAATCTGTAAATTCTGTTGGATCTTCACACTATGTATTTTTTGGGAATGCCCTTGCATGAACTTCTCTCAAAGGTATTAGTAATACCTGGAATGACCTCACTTGCTTCAAGAGGGCTTCAGCACACATGGTGAGGTTCCCCTTTATTTTATGCCACCTTGCATATAAACCCCATATATTCTCAGATCCACCAGTCCGGATAACCTACAATGAAGGAAAAAGCTTTGGCGCTAAAAGAGTGCAAAATCAGATTTGACTTTACAAAGAGAAAGCAAATACATCATGCAATACAAGATTAAAATAATAAACCTTTTTCTCCAGCATGTGTATATGTGATGGTAGGATATGCTTGGATTCCATCTATTCTAAAGTTGCCACATGGTTCCAAGCCCCGGGATCCTTAGCAAGACCCTTAATTCCAAGGTTTTTTCTATGGTAGATCAGCTAAAGCTATTACCCAACCAAACAGTTCATAAAGATCAATTGAAAGAATAGCATACCTGTTGAAGGATATTTCCAATCATGTTGATCAATAACTCAGTTTCCCTTGATCTCTCATTTCCTTCTTGATATCCAGATTCATCAAGGGACCCGCTACAAGTGTTATCCCCAACACCATCAGTAGAGTCATCAATACACTTCGAAGTTCGACCCTCAACTATGAGCATTATTTTCTCCAGTAATTCAGCATCAACTCTTTTATTTTCAGTCAAATCTAAAACCATTCTCGTGGCTTCAAGTGCCTACAGAGGGAAATGGAAAATAGATGCTTTTTACTGCAAAGTCAGAAATTTTAATGACGTTAAATTCATGCATACAATGCTAAAACCTTTCCAATGCATAACAAAAGCTGAGGTCCTTTGTAAATACCAACGATTCATAACCATAGAGGAAAGTAAGTATAAGCAGACAACATTCAGATTAAGCAGATTTACACAAGGCAGTACTCTAATGTAAGATACCATGTTGAACCTCAATACCTCTGAAACATATTTTAACGATTCTCCTAATCAGATAGAACCCTTGACTACACGTAGTGTCTATGTTTATTGATTTCAAAGTTAAAGACAGGGTTCACAGTTGTTTCAACAGCATTTCAGATAAGCTTTCACTCATGCTTTATTTTCAAGGTTAAAGCATCCAATTCAGATCAGCTAAAGCAGAAGCATGATATTTCTCGCAACTTTCTTTTGATTCTAACCAGAAAAACCATCTCTTTCTTTCTCAATAGTGTAGTCCCTTTTTATTTCATTTTTGATAATATTTAACGAGCACTTTTTTTAAATGAGCAAAATCTGTCTAAATAATCCGCCTTTGAGACTGAGACGCACGATCTAAAGACTAAACATACCTTCAACCATCAAATCTTCATTCCCCATTAAATTGTCATATGCAGTTATGTACATGTATACCCCTCACTTTCATGAATTTCAAAACCACCCCTGATAGATCCAGAAACTTGCAGTTATATCCATGTCATGTTGAAATCATAAATCTATCCTCAAGTTACATTTTATAAGCATATGACAAGATCACATGTCAAAGGGGTAATCTTTGGACTTTTTTCAAATTTTTGGGTATATTTTAATGGTATAAAACAGGAAATGCATAAATGCAAGTCTGAACATATGGCGGTCATTCTTGACAATTTGATACATCAAAAATCCCAACACAGAAATAGAAATGGTCACAGTTGTGATAGATCGTACTAATAAGATTTGCACCTGTGTAAAGTTATCGACGTCCACAGCAACATGGCTGAAGTTCTCCCAAAGTTGCCAGCTACTCCTCCTGTAAGAGATACTATTAAACCTTATTAACATTTTGTGAACTTAAAACAAAAGTTGATTCAAAGAATAAATTGATACCTGAACTTTAATGCCTCCTTAAAAGCAATGAAAGATTCTTTACTCCTCTTCTTTATCATATGCCTATGAAGGGAAGGAGATTAATACATGATTCATTGAACCAAACAGTAAATGTACCATGTTACAAAAATATACTTTCATTGAACTGAGCAACTTATTCATTAATATGATATATCTGCATTCATTTATTGTGAAAGAAAACAGGAACACAGGACAGAAAGAAACAAGTCAAGAATTCATTTAAATTGCTTTGCTAAAGCAAAAGGAGTATGAGTAATACTTGCTGCATATCACAGTGTGCAGCAAGTGATTAGTCCATATGAGGGGGACAAGAGTTGGGAAAAGAAAGTCCCAACCAAGGAATCTCAAAAAGAGTGGAGCCAAGTCACTTTCCCTCAAGGCATCTTGAGAGTGGGGTGCATCTGATCTTCACATCCGAGGCCTCCTTATCTATTCTAACAGGCAGCACTTGCAAATCGAGAACCTCCTTTAATTTGGAGTGTGGTATTTACAAACAATAATATCTGAATCATTTTTTCCCATAAAGGGGGTCCTCGGAGTATCTGTACGCAAGTACTAATATCTTTGGAGCAATGGTGGGCTTTGTCTGGGTTTGGCCTGCCAATTAAAAAGTCTCCTTTAGAAGAGGAATACGGCTTACCTTACAAATATTATCCAAACTAACTCCTAATTCTAAAGAAGGAAGACTAGCTACAAGATATATCTCACTTGATGTGGAGGGTATATTATTTTCTCATAGCTTGCGTGTGCTAGCTATGAGTTAAAGTTTTCACAGATAACGCTAATATTACAAAAAAAATAGCCCTTAAAAGTTATTGTTTTTAAAATGTCAGATGAGATTAAAAGGTGTATATTTTAGAAGAGAAATGCATCGCCCTTACTTACCTTAAGATATTGTTCTCACTATCTACTGACTTTGAAGAGGGCAAGTTGAGATGTTTTGTTCAGCTCACTGTAAAGTGAACATCAGTTTGGTAAGCATTAGACAATTGTTTTTTCTCAACAACTAATATAAAATTATCTGGTCCTCAATATCTTCATAAAAATAAAACAAATTTGTTATCTACCCCACCATCCACGAGCGTTCAACCATTTGTGTCTCTATTTATTAAGGGTGAGCAATATTCGAGTTCAACTCGAAAATCAAATCGAAACGATAGATTTGGTTTTGGGTTGAAATTTTAAATTTTTTATTTAGGTTCAAAACGAATCGTAATAAAATATTTGGTTTGATTCGGTTTTGATTTTCTAAAAAACAAATAGAACCGTATAACCCGATTTTAAAAGTCATTTTGTCAAATTTATGTAAATACATAGTCCTAATTCTAAATATATTTGATTGTATCTCAAGCAAGAACCAATCATTGGTTTCACATTTTAATTAAACCCTCCCTGTATTTAGTCAGGTTAATAACAATTTTACTAGTTATTTAATATCTTGCTAGTGGTTATGCTACTGATTTATCTTAACAGCATTGACCTCAATGACCTGCAAAGATACACATAATTTTTATGAGTTTATAGAATAAAAAAATTTACATATTAATTGTCTTTGAGAAATATAAATTCAGTAATAAGATTTATCAATTATAATTCAAATTGAATTAATATGATTTAGTTTTGTTTGATTTCAAAGTCATTTGATTTGTTTGGTTTAGGTTGAACCCTAATTCAGTTTGATTTAATTTAAAACAAATTCCCTTCAAACTTTGATTTGCCTATCCCTACTATTTATCATCACATTTCTCCTTGGTCTCGTCTCTCTTGGTTCTTACTCCCCTCACCTTCTAAGTGTCATCACCCCATGCAGTCTATGGGTGTGCAAGATGTCTAGGCAGTTGCTGCACACCATAGTGCACGACAGGTATTACTCTACACTATATAGCTCACAAACAGATAAATAAATAAAGAAGACAGGTGCACACAACTGTGATATATGCATACACATGAACTACGAAGACAGAAAGCAACTCTAACTCCAGTCTATTAATTTACAAGGAAGAAACTTCCCATTACCTGTTCAAGGAAATCAAATGTAAAATGAACATGAAAACTTACAAGCAAGCAATATTGTTCCATGCTTCTCCATTTTCTGGATCAAGTTGCACCGCACGAGTAAATGCATCTATTGCCTTATCAATATCCCGGGCCTGAAAAAGACAATAAAATATGGAAAATCAGTTACTTGATAACTGATTCCACATGATTGGATAGGATAACAACATCAAACATTTACTTTTTTTTCTCTTATTCTGTGGGGGGTAAGACACTACATTACTCACAAAATCCTGCAGGAACTCTGCTAATGCAGTTTAATCAGCATAAACAGCACAATCCCCATAACTTGATCCTCTTGAAACATGGGAATCCTCTCCCGTATGACAATTGTACCACCTAAGTGGGGTGAATCTGTTACCAATTGTAATTTTAATGACACTCTTCTTACTAAGTAGCTCTAGAGACTGAAGGCTTCAGGCTTGGGTGCAGATAGTGAAAATATCTGGTAGAAGATTGTGAGAGAGCCAGAGAGGTACTTCCAGAGCTGCCAATACCTATGGTTTGATATCTAGAAAATTCTTCATCCCATTTTTTAGAGAGACAAACTGGTTCAATGGTAAATATTCTTCCTTTTATCAATTCTGTAAGAGATAGATCTTTTTGAATCAACATTACATATCCTGCCTGGGATGGGAGCTTTTGCCTCGCCATATAGGAAAATTGTCACCTACGGAGAAAAATTGTCACCAATAAGGGTGTTGTCAGATCATCTTCGGAGATTATTTCCTGTGTTGGTTAGAAAACCGGGCTTTGGAGGATACTTGGCTTAGACATGGAACATTGAGAGGGCTCCAAACATTTTTTTCATATTTGTTCATCTAAAAGAGAGGTGGTTCATGCTCTCCATCCTGCATAAGTGTAGAAGGAAAGTAATAAGGGGGTCCTAGCCTTCAGAAAGAACTTTGAAGACAGATATCTCAGAGTTTATGGCTCTACCTGATGCCTTGGTCCGTATAAATTTATATCCAAGCAGTCTAGATAGAAGACTTTGGAGATGGGAACTAGGTAGAGGTTTTCCAGTGAAGCCCAAGTACTCTTTATTCCTTGTGTGCTTAGTCCAGTTCAGAGTACTTAGTCCATTCGCCCGATTCGCCCGATTCCCATCGAATCGGACCGATTCCCATGCGAATCGGTTCGATTCTGGCGAATCGTGGCAGATCAGGAAAAACCCAATCCGCCCCGATTCCCCGATGCGGTGAACCTTGGTCATCATAAAGGTTGATATGAAGAAGACTCATCACAGATCAGAGTGGGATTTCTTATTCTTGGTACTGAGAAAGTTGACTTCCATATTCAACTTCAATCAAACGAATGATAAATAAGAATTTAATTATGATTTAACAAAAAGGAAGGTTGAGAGAGATGACAGTTCCTGAAAAACACAATCACTCCATGCAGGTGGATACCCACATGGGAAACTGTGATGCCATCTTGCCTGTTTAAACCAAGCACAAGAAAATCCAACAGTTATCTGGCCAAAGAATAACATGAATTACAGGACATGCATTTCAAAGTAAAAAACCCATTAAGGGAAGCAGACATTTACAATATACGTTAAAAAGAAAGAATACAGGGAAGAAGAACAGATTAATGAAAGAAGAAGTGCCTTTAATGCCGATGCTCCAAGCGCAAACCACCCATCTGGATACAAAGAGTTCACAGCCATTGCAGATTCCCTGTCATAATAGTCTATAAGTGGTAGCGTCCACTTTCAAAAAATAGTCTACAAGTGGAATGTATTTCTAACATGTGATTCTTAGTAGCACCTAAGACATAAAAGTTTATGAAGGTAATATGCTGCTCGTAGAGAAACCACTAAAGCAAATATGTGACAAATCATATATTAGACTAGATAACTTTAAGCAAAACATACCAAAGATTTTTAGATTCCACATAGTCACCTCTGTTGTATGCACTACGAGCCAGAGATCGCTGTCAATAAGGTGCGGTTTTGAGAGGTTGAGAGATTAATTCTCAAAAAGTATGTCATGTCCAATAAGCCAATTATACAGAAAGTATACCTTGGCTCGAGCAGATCTATCATTTGAAACTTCTAGCGCCTTCTCATAGTAAGCATCAGTATTTGTTACATCACCAAGTGAACACCTGAAATGATTTGTCAGGCATAATACTCGCATGTACAGCACCATAATGGCATAACCCACAACTTGAAGTGGTTAGTCACAGAAGCTAGAAACATGACCAGAAACAGTTTCTGAACATGGAGAAATGGTTTCATGGATTGCAGAATCAACCGATCTGGATTGGAATTGGCCCCCATCCAATCCGGCCGATTCAGGCCTAAACCAGCTGATTCCGGCCGATTCTGGCAATCGGCCGGAATCAGACTGATCCAGATCGGAATAGGCCCTGTCCGATCCAGGGGGCCGATCCGATCCCCCTTTCCATGAATGGTTTAGGTACTGAGACATGTTTATGTATGAAAAACAGCTTTAAATATGTCTCTAGAGCCATACCATAATCTTGGATCATTTGGTGTATCATTAAGGCGAGCCTTAATAAGGTCAACAGCTGCAGATTTCTTGTTTAATAATCTGCAGAAAAAGAAATTTATTGATTTTTCAACTTAAAGAAGAAAATAATTCAGAGCCACAAACATCTGGAACATGCGCATTAATCTGTATGAATGGCATCATACCTGTAGCAGTAAATCAGGTCGTCCCACAATTCCAGATCCTCAAAAGTCTTTAGTGCTTCTCCAATCATACCATTGCTCACTAAAAGCCTCCCATACTCTCTGAAAGTTGCAGGGCCAAGAAGATGCATTATAAGAACTTCTCTGGGTTTATGAACTGAGAGATTAACAGAAGGGTGTAGATACTAGATATAACCAGAAATCATCAAACAATATACTCAACAAACAAACATACTTCCTTAGGGTGGGAATGGTTGGAACGTAGACCCCAAATGAGAAGCAAATCCTCTGTGCAGCACTGGGAACTGGTCCACAAACACAGTCAACCTACAGCAAGGGATAGCTTAGTAATGACACTTTAGGTGTCATATCAGCAAGGAAACTGTAATACTTTTCACCATTTAAACAGCAAAGTTTTTGTTCCCTTCCCACAAGTTCAACGACAAACCAAAAGTTTTCAACATAATCATTTGACACTATCTAGTGTGGGTGACTAGCTAGTCATTTTATAGTGATTAAACAATATTCTTACATCCGTATATCATGTTTATTTGGAAAGCATATGCTCCCCAAAAAGCCTTTTGTATTGTAGTGCAAGTGCACAGTTATTATTGATTTTCATTTCATGGACTAAGCTATACATCCACCAAGACAAGACAGCAAAAACAATTAACAACTAGCCACCCCAGCCTATCTCCTCCTGCCATCCATATCCTAACAGTGAAACTGGCAGCTGAAATACATTCAATGAACCTGCTGAGATAGATGCAAAAAACATTTAACCACAGTACCGCACCCTCCCACCATGTATTTCTTTTCTTCGAATATTCTGCCATTTCTGTTGGTAGAAATATTAATATAGGTCGTTAAATGCATTTGACTTCCATGATAAATGCCACGTGTAGGCCAAGAGATACTACTAATCCAGTTATATTACATCCTTTCAAGTGGATAATAGTTGTTCTAAGAGTCAAAGGGAATGCAATTAATGATAAGTTGAACACTGGAGGGATATGTCGAAATTTAAGTGTTCCAGAATCAGCCAAACGAAGCGAATTTATGAAACATAATTTTGGTGGTATGAGGGTGGTGCAAGAGGATTTAGTTATGAACAACAGCCAAGTTGTTCCTCAAGACAGCAAATTTTGATATCTAGATTCTATTATTTATGAGAATGGACAATGGAGAGATCTAAGAGGATATCAAGTATTGGGCTCAGGCAAGCCAGTTGATTAAAAGATGTTAATAACTTAATATAGAGTCCTCTGTAGTCAGCAGGTCTCTTTAAAGCGTAAAGCAAAATTCTTTGACCTAATGTGCGTCATTGGATTGTTATATGAGATTAATTGTTAAGCTGTGAGAAAATAATACAGAGAAAACTATGTATAGTAGAAACAAGGATGTCGAGATGGATATTCACACAACCAAGAATATCTAGTATCTGCTCAGTTAAGGTCCCTGACAGTGCCAGTATATCCATGGTAAGAACTGTGGGTAGAAACCAGGCATTATTACATTGACAGTTAAGAAGCATGGCACACTGACACCTAAATTGGTTACTTGATCACAGAATCAGCAAACATATTGCTTTGGCATAATTCTCCACCAAAAAAGTTGCATGCCAACTTCTAATGCCCAGTAACTTCCATGGTATAATAAGTGGCAGAAAATCATTTTGCACCAGGAAAACCATGTTTAAACTTGACCCACTCCCTGTTGAGAGAAAAGTTGCATTGGTTTTATCCAAGCATCAATCAACCAAAAACATAAATAGCAAAAGATGAAAAAGAATCTTCAACTTGTCAAATAGCAGGCACAAAAGAATCTTCAAATGTCAGGTTACAAATCTCTAGTGTTTGGTATCAGAGCTTAAATTAGATATGCCCGGATCAGTCCACCAGTTCAAACAACTTTAAACTTCAAAATTCATGCAATATATCAAAAAATGTGAACAAAAAGTTGCTTGCAGAGCACAAAGCATGTATATCACCCCAAGTGAATATTGATCAAGAATCCAGGGATATGCGTGGCATGTTATATGAAACTCCTAAAGCAAAAACAAATGCAGAATAGATTTGCATACCAATTTATCCATCATCAATAACGCCCTCTGCTTTGTATGACTACGTGTAGACTCCCATCTTATGCGTAAGATGTCGCAGAAGCATCTAATCTAAGTAACAAAATCAATGAACAATGAATTAATTTTTTCCCTTTTGGAAGGTGACCAGAAGGAACAAGGAATACATTTGTAAAATATATAATTGAATAATTTGCATTTGCAGCTATAGGTAATAATTAAAACACAATACCCAACAAATCAGCTAAGGTGAAATCTCTAACTTCTGCATTTTTTTTAAGTTTAGATTTGAATCTAAAAGGAATTTCAGTGGCCATGCAGCCAACATTGTAAGGTGCATGTTTTTTTTTAAGGTGGGTAGTACCACAAATATGATGATGTAGGCTATGATGATGTAGTACCACAATAACATATTAACGGAAATGAGAATGTACATGTATAGGTGGCGGTACGCACAAGAAGAGAAAGAGAGCCCCCAAAACACCTATACAGTAGAGAACACACCAAGAAAGTGTGACTCAACTACCCCCAATCATGAATCAACCCAAAAAAAAGGAGATACAACAAAATTAATATGAGAAACAGTGACTGCCCATTCCCTCACTCTAGCGCATACAAAATCCACATTAGCTCCCACGAACCACAACTCCCGCCTAAAGATACGGTGATTCTGCTCGCCCCACAATGCCCAAAACGTAGCATGAGACAAGCCACCACACTATCCTATCAGGTTTACAGGATCAAGGCCTTTCCTTCGCGCAAGAGGCCGCAGACTTCACTCCAAAGGGGGATACTACAATTGGTCCTCCAAGCAACCTCCATCCAAACTCCCTGAGAAATGGAGCAACCAGCAAAAAGTTGATCAACGGACTCCTCCTCGTTGCCACAAAGAGAGCAAGTGGAAGACAAGTCTGGCATGAAGCACGAAATCTATCTCGGGTAGGTAGTCTTCTATGAAAGATTTTCCAAACCAAGACCTTTACTTTGAGGAGGTTGATTTGGCTTCCACACTTTCTGATGGAACTCATGGCGGCCTTTACTTTGAGGAGGTTGATTGGCTTCCACACTTTCTGATGGAACTCATGGCGGACCCCTCCATCAGATATGACTGCATAAACTGAGCGAACTGAGAAGGTGCCTTTCTTCCAAATCCATCCATCCTCCCCTGAGCGCGGGTGGAAGGAGTGGAGAAGGGAAAGAAGAGTCTGAAACTGCACAAGCTCGTCATGACGGAAATCCCGTTGGAAAGTCGGAGATTAAGAACCACCGGACATAAGATGGTCGAAAGCCTGAGCAACTGTGCCCCAAGGGGCCGCATCAATGCGGAAAAGACTGGGAAACATGGTTTCCAAGCTGAAATCTGCACACGATCTGTCCTTCCAGAGGAGGCATTTGTGACCATCCCATGGTTGGCAGTATCAGCTGAAACCGATACGTTTCGACTGCAAATGTATTGGTTTCAGACCTAGCCAATATCATGGTCCGAAACCGGATGATCTCCCCTCTTAAGGGGAGTTCAAGTCCACCCAATATGCCTGAAATCAAAACCGATCTGTCCGGCTGTCGACACGGAAAAAATATATCGCGGTATCGCTGCACATATCATTTGATTTTGTTTGCTCATTTCATTTTATTTGGTTCATGTATTCATTCGTTTCACATGCTTTGGAATTTTTTGGGATTTGCGGGGCGTGCCAGTCTGTCTAGGAGACAGAAGAAAATCCGCGCAATGCGGAAGAAGGTTTTTTGAGTGTCCATGGAACGGACAATTGGGGTGTCCGTGAACGGACGGTTGGGGTGTCCGTGAACGGACGGGTGCACCATTTTTTAATCTGAACTTCTTGAGTTCCATGTCTATACTCATCAGGCAATTAGGGTAGCATGTGCTGGACCTCTTTCTCCATCGATCGGAATCGATGTTACATTTACATCGAGTTAAAAGCTCCCGGCATTATTTAATACCAGTTTTAACCCGAATACCATTCATAGCAAGGATGAGGCAACAAACACTTTTTTCAGAAAATCCTAATCATGATGCTTTCCCTCTCTTTTTTTTTGGTACAACATGGGTTTTGACTTGAAGGTTTTATTATTTTAAAATGCCTTTGTCCGAATGTTTTAAAATGATATGACTGTCCCTTTTCATTTGAGGTTCAGAAATAGAATTCTTTTGAGGGAGCGGCGGGTATATACTCGTGAACTTGTTTGAGATTGTCATTATGAACGGGTGTATGCCCATGAACTTATTCTAGTCTTGGAACATATTGTGAAATAGGAGTGACACTTCCATATTAGAAGGATTCCCATGTCAAGTGTGAGAATTTCATGGTGCTTCATTTTATTTCCTAAGGGAGAGTTCCTGTCGAGGCGGAATTCCTTTTCTCCTCAGTTCTGCTTGCATGAAAGTGATTCTGAAGGTCATATAGGTGTACTTCCATGAGGATCTCTGTCATAATGGGATTTCTTCCCAAGAAAGTGTTTGTATGAATACAGTCCTCTTTTGTATATGTTCCTGCTTGAATCATTGCTCGAGCAGAGTCTTTGTCCTTCTCTCCCTTTTTTTTTAGGGATGTATTTATGTCAACAGAATGTTCTTGAGTATATATTTTGGCAGAGCTTCTGCTTATTCAAAATGTTCTCATGGGGATGCATAAACCAGTGGTTATATGAACATGTTCTTGGAAGAACTTCTGCTTGAAGGGAGTTTCTTCTTAAGGAAGATATATTCGCATAAGCACAAATTTGCATTTTTATGAATATATTCTCAAGTGGCATCTCTGTTTGAGCAGAGTACCTGGTAGAAGGGGTATGCCCCTGCTTATGCAGGGTCTCTTTTGAGAAATATATGCATATGGATGCAAATTTGTGATTATATGAATATGTTTCCAGGTAGAATCTCCACTTGGGCAGAATCTCCTCTAAGAAACATGTACATATAAACACTAGGTTGTGATTATACGGATATGAGTTTAGAGGAAGCTTTTGCTTAGGCAGAGTCCTCCCTGAGAAACATATACGTATAAGCACAAATTTGCATTTCTTATGAATATATTCTTAAACGGAGTCTCCGCTTGGGCAGAGTATCCTCTTTAAGAAATATATACATAAGAACACAGATTTGTGAATATGCGGACATACTCTTAGGTAGAATCTCCGCTTGGGCAGAGTTACCTCTAAGAAACATACACATATAAACACGAGTTTGTGATTACATGGATATATTTCAAGGAGAGATTCTTGCTTAGACAGAGTCCTTTACAAGAAACATATAAGTATAGTTACAAATTTGTGATTCTACGTATATGTTCTTGGGCAGAACCTTCGCTTGGGCAGAGTCTCATTTAAGAAACACATACATAAGAACACAAATTTGTGAATATACGAATATGTTCTTGGGCAGAACCTCCGCTTAGGCAGAGTCTCCTCAAGAAAACATATACATATAAGCACAATATCCACCATCTCGGAGACTTGCTCGACGAGCGGGGAGAACAAATGCATCTAAATGCGCATACCCATAGAGACTTACTCGATATGGAGGCATTTAGAGCACGAGAACATAGGTATTTAAATACCGTATATCCATAGAGACTTGCTCAATATAGATGGTATTTAAACCCTGAAGAATATCTCCCCACAGAGACTTGCTCGATGTGGGGGATAGGAGGGGATAGATGGAATGCCGATAACGTATAGAGCCAACTCCTTCTCTCCTTGCCTTGCTATTGGACTAAAAGAGGTTTATACCTTCACGTGGAGAACAATGGGATGGGAGAAAAAGTGTCAGGAATTTCTATATAATTTTTGGAACAGGTGGGGAGGCTGGGAAATCAATTTGCCAGGGCTCCGCCAGGAAATTTTGGGGATGAACAGGGATGGGGGGATCGGCTCTCCTTTCTTTCTCTCCCCGTAGGGGGCCTTTTATAGGGGGAAGGCCCCCTTTACAATGGGTTGGGGGAGAGCCCCAACCGATGGGACATATGCTTATGTCACCATCGGTTGGGTGCTAACCGAGAGGTCACCATCGGTTGGCAGCCCCTAACCGATGGAGGTCACCATCGGTTAGGGGAGATGAGGTCACCATCGGTTGGGGGAGGAGTCCCCTAACCGATGGTGACCGATGGTGATTCACCATCGGTTAGGGGGAGAACCCCCTTAACCGATGGTGACATCATTATGATGTCACCATCGGTTAGGGGTCTCCTAACCGATGGAGAGAGAGGGGGAGATTTATAAATACCCCCCCACACCCTCATTTACATATATGTTTGAAGCCGGAGGTGCTGCTGGAATTTTCTTTCCTTTCTCGGAGTTCTGCCCGACTGAAGACTGCCTTTCCAAGCTTCGGAGATCTTCCTCGAGCTTGTTCTTTGTACTTGTTCTTCGTACTCGGTCTATAGACCTTGTGCTGCCGGAATTTTCCGTGCTTGTACTTTGAACAGAGACATGTTCTCCTTGTACTTTAATTTAACTGGGAGACCGGGCACTATTTTAAGGGCCATAATCTCCTTCTTAAACTTGTAGACGGACCTCCGAATAAATTTGTAATCTAAGTAACCTGAAGATCACTCTAAATCACAATTTACTCGGCCTCACTTTTGAATGGGCTATCCAATTAATTTGCCGGGATGGACCTTCCATGGTAGCTGCCGACCAACTTTTGAAGTCCAATAATCCTTTTGTACAGGCCGTTTAATCAGCCAGTTGCTAGGATGGGCTTCAACTGACCAATTCCTTAGACCGCTATATAGCGGATCATCCACATTCTTTGTAGCAGATATCTGTTACAATTTACCTTCCAACACCGGCCGAAACCAAAACCAACACTGCCATCCTTGGCCATCCCCCAGGCGTACCCGAACTGTAAGGTGTATGTTTATGCTTTTTTTGCTCGTTTCTCTCTCAAAACATGTGTTATGAGAGAAAATGGCAACTATCTCCTGTTTGGGATAACTTTCCTATTCTTCAGAGAGATATCACACCTTCACTAGTCCCTCCCTTGAAAAAAAAAACACCACTGTCTTTGTCCAAACTGCTGCCTTTCGTGTCACAACAAGATTTTTAGCAAACCACCTCTCTACCCGTTCACCTTCTTTCTGGACAAGCCTTCTCTGGAGGCTTCTATTTCACCCACTACCAAAAGAAAGGCATATATGAGTTTTAAAATTTGTGTTTACTCTTGTTCAACATGGAAGCAACCAATATTGGAGAATCAGCAGGTGGGAGCAGCCAAACAGCCCTCTCAAAGTCAAGGTTGTGGTCCGGAGAATCACTCATGGGAGAATCCCTGCCCGAGACAGGTTGTCTTGCTTCCTGCCAGTCCCGACTTCCACCTGTTGTCTTTGTGGAGCCGAGGAGGAATCCATCGATCACCTTTTTATTGGCTGCCCCTATTCTCAGGGGGTGTGGTTGGAGGTTGCTCGGAGGACTAGTTGTAGCATCATTTTGTGGAGTGAAGTTCATAGCCTTTTGCGAGAGTGGGACAGGCCTTGGCCTCGCAAGTTGGATAGGAAGGTGTGGTGGCTCATCCTTCATGCCACACTATGGGCATTGTGGGATGAGCATAATCACCATATCTTCAGGAGGGAGTCGTGTGCCGAAGAAGCTATTGCTGATTTTGTATGTGCAAGAGTTAAGGAATGAACGACCACTCTTTCTGTCAACTCTGATGTATCTCCTCTTTTGGTTTTCTTGGGGGGTAATTGAGGTTTGCTCTTCAGTGTATAGGTGTTATGGGGTTTTACTCTTTTTTGGGTGTTAAACCACCTATACATTTACATTCTCAATTTCCTTTAATATATATCTGTGATAGTGATACTACCCACCCTAAAAAAAAAACATGGTAGCAACCAATTTACATCAATATTAAAAACTGTGGTAAAAACTGAGAACAAAATTTTTTAGAATGAAATAGCTTTCAAAGAAAAGAGTGTTCCCAATCACCAAATTAGTATATAACATAAAAAGAAACCTTACTGTATGACCACAAAATCCGACTGCATTAATTTGATGATGACAGGTACACAAGCTCCTAATGTATTATGTTGATATAGCCATGACTTGAGAGAAGTTACTTTCTTATTGTCACTTCATATCTATGACAAGACTTGGATGATAACAAAAAACCCATCAACCCAAGTAGAGAAAGAGAACAAATGTTCATTGTCTTAGTGGTGATGAAAACAGATGGAAATGGCCATTTCAACATATAGCAAATCGGGGGAAATGGACAAAAGAGGTGTTTCATCTACCATGAAGCAACATAGGCATTCAGATGATGATCATTATGTGATGCAAGTTCATATCTATCTGGTAAAGAGGCTTGTGCTTTACATTCTCAGATTTTGCAGTGATTTGTGTTCCCAACAGGTGATGGGAAATGAGACCCATGATGTATGTGGAGCGGGACTCCTGACGTCGGACATTAGACATTAGACTCGATCAGAGGAAGGCGAACAGAGTTCCCATGTTATTGATGTATTTGCTTTAATTATTTGAGTGGTTGGTTGTAAGAATAAGGCCCGAAAGAGGCCCAATAATGTGTTTTCTATTTTCTGGGTACTTTCGGGTGCAAATTTTGCCCCATTTTTAGGTCTAAGGGTATTTTAGTCCAATAAAAGGTCAAAGAGGTCATTAGGGTTTTGTCCCTATAAATAATGTTGTAATCCACTTGTTGGGGGGGTTAATGAAGATTTGAAAAGAAAGTTTGTAGCAGCCGTCTTCCCGCCGTGATGGCTTCTTCCGGGGCATGAGACCATAGGGCGCGAGGCCCATTCCTTCTCCTTCTTCCCCGTCGTTTCACATCAACTTGGTATCAGAGCCAAACCCCGATCCAGCTGCGCCATCTTCTGTCTTCTGCTCTTTACCCATGCCCGTGCTTTGCCCCACGGAGCCACCGGACCTGGATTCCGCTTCCATTCCTCTCGCTGCATCGCAGAACCCCCCTAGCGCGAAGAGGCAGCCTGCGCCATCCCCACTGCCGCGCCCCCTGCTCATGTCGCCTTTGCCTCCCCACGACAGTCACTGCTGCCCCGCCGGCAGCACCCAGGCCGCGCCCATCCGCAGGCAAACGCGGTGCCATCGGCCACCCCTGTGCAGCCGAGAACGACGAGCAGCAAGGTCATCGTGACCTCCCTCACCCCGCTCCACTGCCCCCGACTCCACTGTTCGCCTGTAGCCACCGCCGCTTCTTCCTCTCTCTGCTGCGCAAGGGTTGGAAGGAAGAGTGGGGAGGAAGAAGACAAGGCAACCCGAAGCCTACGCGGACCCCCTCATGCGTACCGGCTGACCCACGTGCTTTCCGGGGCACGGCTCACCCATGCACCCGTCCCGTGGGTTCTCCCGCTTCCCCGCGAGCCGCAGCAGGCGAAAAAAGCGCCCTTCACGCCTACCTGCGGGCATTTCCCGCCACCCCACGACCCAGCGCCATTCCTGCCGCGTGCGGATCCACCCTACAGCACCAGCGGCTGTGTTTTTCCCGCCCACGTCGACTTGCCTGGTTGCTCGTGTGCCTCACCTGCTCGATCTCATACAGTCAACATCCATCTACTGCGTGACCACGTGTGCCTGTGCGTGTACACAGCAGCGCGACTCGACACGTGAGCAGCACATCTAACACAGCAGGGATTCAATGTATTGTTCTACACTCTACTAAATGGAATTCAGTTACATTGTCTCTTTGCCAAATGAGACGCGAGCAAGGGTGATATTAGATGAACAGTGCCGATATAATTATATCTCTCAGTCTATTGCTGATTTGTTATTAAAAACTGGTGAAATTGTCGTTGAGGATGATCGAGTCTTTGTGGAGTTCTATCGTCAGTTTGTTGGTGGCGCCCCAAGAAAGTCTGTTATTTTGATGGAGCATGGTGTGCTATTGTTCCATCGGGTTCTTACATCAATTTGGGATGAGATTGGATGGTAGAGCAACAAGTTACCATAGAGTCCGACCAGTCTGTCTACATTATCCAGCCACCACATTTACTTGAGAAATTTTGTTTTCCTAAGCATGTTTCTGTTGGTGCCAAGCCCACGATCAAGGATCTGATCTACGAAGCCGATCTCGCATTGGCCGAAGAGTATGAAAAAGAGATGCAAGCATTACAGGAAAAGTGGGATCAAAATTTATTTGTTGATTCCGGGTTTGATTTGGTAGATGATTGCGCACTCACCCTTGGCTTGTCTTTTGAGAGTATCTTGACAGTAGTTTCTACTGACACCTGGGATCAGAATTTATTTCTTATGTCTGGAGTAGACTTGATCGACGGCGCTATATTTGAAGATGCTACGTCAGTTGTTAATTCTGATGCCATGTTATTTCTGGAACCGTCTCTTGGTGATTTGGTATGGTTAGATTTCTGTGAGCGCATGTTGGCCGACGATTCGAGATCCCTTACATGATTGCTTGCATGGAGTTTAATATTTGTTCCCTTATGTTTGACTTCGTCCTACTTCGGCACTTCAAAACTCGCGAACGAGTTTTTTTCAAACCAAGGAAGAATGATGGGAAATGAGACCCGTGATGTATGTGGAGCAAGACTCGTAATGTGGGACATTAGACATCAGACTCGATCAACAGAAGACGAACAGAGTTTCCACGCTATTGATGTATTTGCTTTAGTTATTTGAGTGTTTGGTTGTAAGAATAAGGCCCAAAAGAGGCACAATAGTGTGTTTTCTTAGGGTGCGAATTTTGCCCCATTTTTAGGCCTAAGGGTATTTTAGTCCAATAAAGGTCAAAGAGGTCATTAAGGTTTTGTCCCTATAAATAATGTTGTAATCCACTTGTTGGGGGGTTAATGAAGATTTGAAAAGAAAGTTTACAACAGTCGTCTTCCCGCCGTTATGGCTTCTTCCGGGGCATGAGGCCCTAGGGCATGAGGCCCATTCCTTCTCCTTCTTCCTCCCTTCTTACCCATCGTTCCGCATCAACAGGCCTTTCATATGTTGTGCAAACACGAGGACATCATACCTTTTCTCGGAAAGTGAATGGTACCACCAATTTTATAAATGGGAAAAATTTTACACATGTGAAGGGAGTAAGAACAAGGGTCAGCAAAACGGACCATCCCTAACAAAAAAATGAGTAAAAGGATCAAGGGGGAAAAAGAGATCCTCTACCATCCCAATAAAGGAAAAATAAGATATATGCATCAGTCCATTCCCTAAGATGGTTGCTAATAAAGTCCCTCAGGTGGGAGAGTTGGATAGGCAGTTCATGGAAAACCATGAGGTCATTAGTATCAGCTCCCACTATGGACACAAATGCCAGTGCATACTGCATACTAACCACGGTTCAGGTGGATTTCAAGCTGAGACTTTGACAGGAGCACCACCTAAGAGATGTTTGTGCTCCCATGGCTCGGGTGAGCTACTGGTGGTTCAGGCTTGATTCTGCATGAGGTGAGTTTACTCTTGGTATTGAGAGAGAGAGAGAGAGAGAGAGAAAGTGCAAATAAAGGTCAACACTCTTTGTAAGGGCCTTCCTTTCTGAAGATTCTCCCATTCCTTTCCACCAAAGGATCCACAAATTAGAATGCAGAGATGCCACAGACTGCATAAATCTTCCACCACCCCCAAAATGTCTATGCTGCATTGGAATTTGCGAAAAATCTTTCGTCATGCTTCAGAAGTAAAAGCAGTCCACTGTCTACCCTTCCCCCCACAGAGGCCGCATTAGTGCCAACACCACGAACTGAGCTAGCCAATCACAAGTTGGGGAAGAATCGCTAATATTGCCAGAACTAATCACTTTCCTCCTGAAATCCACTTCTCATCTATCCCCATGTGAAAATAGAGGTCAGAAATATTCCCTTAACACATGGGTTGGGTTCTCGCATCCATTATTCTTAGGGGGCTTTATGCAAAAAGTACTAATATGACAACAACAAAAGAAAGAACAAAATGTCAAATCAGTCAGTGGATATGGAGAAGATCCAGAACCCTTCATGACTAACATCCTTGTACCTCCATCCTAATTACAGAAAAAAAATGTGCTCGTCAGGGAATTACCCACATACACATTAACTATTAAAGTCTGAGTTGCCAAACAAATTCCTTTTCATTCAAAAACCACCAGTGGAAGAAACACCCCTGAAGGCCAATTATTTTGATAAACCCTATTTTCATTCAGGTCACCTTCCAAAAACACTCCAATAACAACCTACAAAATTGGCTAAAGAATAAAAGGAGTAACAAACCCAATCATAGGCAATATACTTACAATGAAATAAGTTGCTGTTGAGCATCAACAGCCTCAATAAAGGGAGCACCTCCCACCCTGTAACATAAGATCAGTATAAGCATACGACACAAGAGATAAAGCATTCTATCACTGAAAAAGAAAAGGAACTCAAATAAAGTTTGACATAGTTCTGTATGAACAGTGTTGAGACCAATGTCCTGATGCAATATGGCTTTATCAAAATGTTTGCTTCCATGAATCAATACAAATGATGCTAATATTTTGGACGTGACCAGCTATATCCAGGTTACTCAGATCCAGATAATATAAAATCCCTTTTGTTGTTCTTTAGATTAGGATTACTGAGAAAAACTCTCCTCAGAGCTCTCCACTAGAAAGTTAGAAACTAACCTCAATCTGTATAAGAAATCATGCTAAAAGGGCTGAATAAACAGTAAAAAATAGGTAGTAAAACAAGAGACCACATCTCCTACTTCCTCAGCTGAAGTTTTGTTTCAATTACCCTTAGAGAACGTCTGTCTTAATTAAAAAGTTCCATCACCTCCACCTCTAAAGTCTTTTGTCGTAATGATCATCAATCAAGGTAACACGGACCACATTAATCTATGTCTGGTGTCAAACTAAGGGGAAAAAACCAGGTTACATAAAATAAGACAAAGAATCTAGTGGACTATTTCAGAGGACAGCTATTCTGTATTTTATCAGGAGAAAAAAAAATTACTGCAAAGGTATTTTGATCATCCCAAGTTCTGCACAATCCGATCTAAATTAACTCACAGAATAACCTGGATCATTAGATGTAGAAATCACTCAAAAGGTAAGAACTACTTACACAGGGGAAAGTATGAAAAATAGAAGGATGAGATAAAAGAAAGCAAGAAAAAAAAGAAGAGACAGAGGAGAGAAATTCCTGGATGAAAGAGATATATACAGTAATATATATATATATAGAGAGAGAGAGAGAAGACAAACTTATCAAAGGTATGAAAACCAGAGGTAGCACATGTTGCCTGCCAACTGTTCCCCTCTCCCTCTCCTACCTGTTCACCATCTATCCTCTCCTAGCTTTGTCCTTGCTTTTTCTGAGGGTGGGTCCTTCCTCTTTTTAATTTTTTTCTTCTCTACAGATGCAGCACCTCTCTCAGCGCCCTATGGTAGCAGATGCAGCACTGGCTACTTGAGTGGGTGAACCACCCCCTTATTCTCCTTTCTTCATTCTCGTAAGCTTGTGGCAAGCTCCATTTCAAGTAGAAAGAGACGTTCAAAACCAAGCTGTGAAGGATCCTAGAAGCCACTTTCCACAAAAAAAAAAGGATCCTAGAAGCCATGTGGCATAGTTCAACCAGCTTGAATCATGTTTTAGTAGAATACTCATCATGGTTTATCTTACAATATTCATCATGGTTTGCCATCTCCAAGATTTATGGACCTCTACCAACATCAAGCATAAGAGGGAGATGAAGAAGCAAGGGGAGGAGAAAAATAAAGTAAGAGGAGAAAAGAAGGGAGGGGATAAGAAAAAGAAGAATAGGAGGAGATGAGGAGAATGATAGAGAAAGAGGAGCTTTCAACCAATCATGGACGGCAAAGTCGGATCGGGGTGCTGGATCAGACCCAGCCGACCCTGATCCGAGTCGGGTCGGATCGCAGGATCCGCCCGATTCCATGGGATTCTGGCCGATCCAAGATCGGCCAGGTTAAAAAATGAAGAAAAATTGTGAAAATTGAAGAAAAAATCAGGAAAATTTAGAGAAAATTCTTTAAAAAACATATAATAATTGCACATTTTGGTATATCTATAGTCTAGTTGCACATATGTTCATTATGATATATTTGTAGTTTCATTTAAGTAATACAGAGCAACAATAATTATGATATCTTATGTACTTGAACATCATTTAAGTAAATGTTATATCTGTAATTTCATTTACTTAAGATATTATATGTAAATAAGGAAGTACCCCCCATTTGTATCCAATAAAAATATCAGAAAATTCATCTCTTACAAATAAAAATCAACTCTCCCATCCAAAAGAAAATCGCGATTTCGGTGGTTCCATCAAAATAGCAACTTTCTAATCTTTCATAATTTGACATATCTAAAAATTTCATAATTCAAATAAACCAATAGAATACTAAAAATCAAGTCCGGTAAAAAAAGTCAAATGTGCATATGACTTCTCCAAGGGAGCCACTCTCCTACTGACAGCACTTAGTCTGCTTGAGACTTCTCAGGATTTGGTCAAACATAAACTATCATCACCCAAACTCACGAGAATTGTCACTTTTAGTTTCTTTTCAATTAGAAAGTGAAAATTTTCACGAGTTTAAGTGATGATAGCTTAGGTTTGAATAAATCTTGAGAGGTCTCAAGCGGACTAAGTGTTGTCAATAGGAGAGTGACTCCCTTGGAGCAAGGTTCGCCGCATCGGGGAATTAGGGCGAATCAGGTTTTTTCCTGATCTGCCACGATTCGCCAGAATCGGACCGATTTGCATGGGAATCGGTCCGATTCGACGGGAATCGGGCAAATCGGGTTTCTCCTGATTCGCATCGATTCGCCCGAATCGGACCGATTCGATCTGATGCGCCAAACCATGCCTTGGAGAAGTCATATGCACATTTGACTTTTTTTACCGGACTTTAAATTTTTAGTATTCTATTGGGTTTATTTGAATTATGAAATTTTTAGATATGTCAAATTATGAAAGATTAAAAAGTCGCTATTTTGATGGAACCACCAAAATCATGATTTTCTTCTTGAATGGGAGAGTTGACTTTTTATTTATAAGAGAGATGATTTTTCTGATATTTTTATTGGATTCAAATGAGAGGTACTTCTTTATTTACACGTAATATCTTAAGTAAATGAAACTACAAATATAACATTTACTTAAATTGTGTTCAGGTAAATAAGTTACCAATCCATGTATCATAGGGCATAGGCCACCCACCCTGTTCAAAAAAGAAACAAACTAGGAAAATTTGTATGTCATAATCGATCTGGAATCGGCCGATCCAGAACGATCCAAGCCGATTTTACCCGATTCCAGCCGATTCATCCGGGATTTTCACTAAGTAAGGGGTTACCCCCCAGAATCGGATCGGCCATGGCCAATCCGATCCAAAATCGGCTGATCCCGATCCAGAGCGGCTGATTTTGTCATCCATGCCAACAATGGCAGCAAGATCCAAGAAAGTAGCCCTCGCATATGATCATGGGAGTATTGGTAGATAAATTTTGCATCATTCTTATTGTTATTGGTCTCATTTAATCATATTTGATGACAATGCATAAATTTAAAGCCTTTTTTTAGCATTATAAAATTATCATGAGTTTTAGCTCCAAATCCTTGTCTCTCCAAGCTCTCTCCTCTTTGGTTTTCCGAGGCAATGTCGAAGCCCTATAAGGCATTGCTTGGATTGACCTTGCAGTGGCTAGGTTAGATCCATGTGATGGCCAGGTGCAAGCCATGCTAGAATTTGTAGGTAGATCTTCAGCTATTGAGCCAATGGTTATTCAAAATTCAGCTAGGTAAAATCATATAACAACAATACTTCAGAACAGACCAGAAAAGACAAAGACGAATCAAATTACTCAAATGCTAGGTCCAAATGGGCCCAACTAAACCCATCTAGACCTAGTTAGATTAACACCAAGTTTGCCCAGTTTTGAAGATTTGATTTCCATGCATAATCCCGAATTTATATCTGTACAATATGAGCCAAACAAACCTACTATAACATCATAAGAAAATTACATACAAATCATTGAAGAACATAGCAAATTCATTTCAACTATCAAATAGTGCTTGATAGATGTACATGCCATATAGTTAGTGTATCATTCTCTTTCCATAGAGTCGCATCAGGCTACATGAATATTTATATATTCTAACATTGACACCTTTCTCCTTAATGAAATGGGACCACTCTTCTTGCCTTCCCCCCCCCACAAAAAAAAAACATTGACACCTTGTTACATCAACAATTATCTTCCTTTTTTTTCCATGAGGTCCCTACCATGGTGATAGGGCTCGGTTCAAATAAGCACCATAAATACAGGCCACAGAGGATTGAACTTGCGGACTTACAACTCCCCAACCTCCCCCCCCCCCACCCAATACCAACTGAGCCAGGCTCAGCCGGTTACAGTTATCTTCTGTTTCTGAGATAATTATTGATAAGTTGACTATTAAGTATTAACCAAAATATAACAGGCAAAGAATATAACAGGCAAAACCATAACTCCATTGAGAAGCTTCAATTGCAAACATTTCTAATGCTGAAAAACATCTTTCTTCCAGTAGAAAACAAAAGGTTATAAAGAAGCAAAGACAAAAGTACGGAAGCTATTAAGAATGGTCTAGTTTTTTTAGTTGCATCAGAGGCACAAGTCAAAGCTTATAAATAATGTTGTCTGTTAACTTAATTGAGTAAAGAAATTCTCAACTGTCATGGTTAGCAACTTACTGGATAGTTCATCATCAGGATTCCTCTTTTTAGTGTGTAGGCACTGTGCGAGGATGATCGCCTGTTGTTCTGCTGTCAAAGGCATTTTAGCAATGCCACTTGGCTTTCCATGTATTCCAGGATCATTGCTACTTTCTAATAATCTCGGGATCATCAATATGTCACAGTCCTCATCGTTTGACTGACTCTCTGAGGCTCCCTGACTTTTGACAGCAGAACACTCTTGAGGAACCTCAGGGGCTTGGAGTGTGCTTCCTTCACTATTTCTCTGTTCTTCTGTTTCTGCAACAAGCACTAGCTGGGATTTTGCATCTACCTGAATGGCAGTAAAATGAATAAGTTGCCATACGCACCTGGACCTCCTGATCATTGAAAAACACTGGTAATCCTCAATTTATGCAATTAAAAGAAGATACCTGATGCACTGTTCGAAAACCAAGAACACCAGTAACAGAAAGAGACAACCTGCATGCTCGTTCAGCATCCTTCAAATGCATCCTGACAGATCACCCTTTTAGATTAAGCATACAAACCATTACATTGAAAAGAAGGTTTCTTCATTGTACCACATGGAAAAATAGAATCAATAGAAAACAGTATCTCATATGCACACCTTACAATTATTAAAAATCCCTCGAGTATCTCATATGCTTTGTAACACAAAGACGCAAGGAATGTTGCCCTCATGGGAGAATATGCAAGCGAACAAGTTTACACGGTTGAGGTTTTAAACCTTTTCTTCTGAGGACTTCTTTGTGGGCGTATCAAGCTCTCTGAAAATACTGTCCTCGTGGGACGCTATAAGTGGACACATTATGATGGGTTAGTTTTTAAACCTTTTCTATAGAGGGACTCTTTTGTGGTAACATTCAACTCTTTACAAGGCACTCAACACAGTTTCCAAAACTGTTCTTTTGTCCATATGACCTTTGGAGCATGGTAGTCAAACTGACTAACCTGACCAGAACTGCCAGAAGAGGTTCAGTTCCAACAGGAAAAGAATCAGCCCGGCCTTGAAACTGGAACCAGAATTAGAACCAATCAGGGCCAATCCACTTACTGGAATCTGATTTTTTTCCAATCTTACTTAGGGGTCAGGATGTTATCATCATCATCAGAGCCTTATCCCATTAATTGAGGTCGGCTACATGAATTTTTTCCGCCAAAAATTTCTATCAAGTGCTATAGTCGTGTTTAAAATCAAGAAGTCCGAGTTTTTCCTAATAACATTGCACCATCTCATTTTAGACATTCCCCTAACTCTTTTACTGGTATCCACTAAGATTTTGTCACATCTTTTAACCGGCGCGGAGTTAGGGCGACGGTGCACGTGTCCAAACCATCTAAAAGTCTATTTTCTCTCATTTTTCTATCAATTGGAGCTATCCCCAAATCCTCAAGGAAGCGTTCATTCTTAATCTTATCTTTCTTAGTCTTACCACACATCCATCTCAGCATCCTCATTTCCGCCACACACATTTTGTTAATGTATTCCTTTCGCACTGCCCAACACTCGATACCATATGATAAAGCAGGTCTCACTGCCATTATATAAAAATTTTCTTTAAGTTTCACTGATATGCGATGATTGCAGAGGACTCTTGAAGCACTTCTCCATTTTTGCCAACCTGCCTTAATCACGTGTGTCACACCGTCATAAATCTCTCTATTCTCTTAGATGATAAACCATAAGTATCGAAAGGTACTACTCTTAGGAATGTCTTGTCCATCAATTTGAACCATATCTTCTTGTAGCATCTTCTTATTATTATAATTACAATGCATAAACTCTGACTTACTCCTACTGATTTTAAAACCTTTAGATTCTAAGACATGTCTCCAACTTTCTAACTTAGCATTTAAACCATCAATACTCTCATCAATTAAGACAATATCATCTGCAAATAACATACACCAAGAGATATCATAATGCAATTGCTTAGTTACCTTGTCTATAATTAGAGCAAAGAGATACGGGCTTAGAGTAGAACCTTGATGCAAACCTACTGCGATCGAAAATTCACAAGTCTCTCCAGCAATAGTTCTCACTAGTAGTGGCACCCTCGTACATATCCTGGATCAAGTCAACATATTCTTGAGAAACTCTCTTCTTTGTTAATGTCCACCAAATCAAATCTCTCGGTACTTGATCATATGTCTTCTCCAAATCAAGAAAAATCATATATAAATCTCTTCTCATCTCTCTATACTTCTCCATTAACTGTCGTAATAAGAAAATAACTTCTGTAATAGATCTACTTGACATAAAACCAAACTGATTTTCTGATACAGTAGTCATACATGGCATTCGTTTCTCGATTATTCATTCCCAAAGTTTCATAGTGTGACTCATAAGCTTAATTCCACGATAATTATTACAGTTTTGAATATCTCCTTTGTTTTTATAGAAAGGAACCACGATACTTTTTCTTCATTCTTCTGGCATTCTTCGTTCCTTCAAAATTTTATTGAAAATTTTAGTTAACCACTTAATACCAATGTCTCCTAAGACTTTCCACACTTCAATAGGTATGCCATCCAGTCCTAAGACCTTGCCCAATTTCATTTTCCCTAAAGCATCACCCACTTCTGACATCTTAATACGCCTGAAATATTGATATTTATCATATTTGTTGACTCATGATTATCTTCTAAAGAAACATCCTTAAAGCAATCTCCATTAAGTAATTTTTGAAAATAGCTACATCATCTCTCTTTAACCTCTAGATTCTTAACTAAAATCTTTTTATCTTCATCCTTAATGCAATAAACATGATTTAGATCTCTACTTTTCTTTCTCTTAATTTAGCAATTTTAAATATATCTTTTTCACTCTCTCGGGTTCCTAATTTATTATAAAATTCTTCAAACGCCTTTAATTTAACTTCACTAACTATTCTTTTAGCCCTTTTTTAGCTGTTTTATAAGCTTATAAAGTTTGACTATTTTTGTTACTTTGTCAAGGCTTAAAACAATCGCTTTTAACTCTAATAGTATTTTTAATTTCTTCACTCCACCACCAAATCTCTCTTTCTACATTCATTTTACCTTTAAATTCACCTAAGAGTTGTTTTGCTACATTTTTTATACAATTTGTAACATTATTCCACATTACATTAACTTCTTGGTCTAAATTCCAAACATTTCTTTTACTAGATGATTTTTAAATGTTTCTAAATTTTTACTTTTCAAATTCCACCACTTAATCTTAGAGCAATTCTTTATGATGATTTTCTTTTTAAATTTTGGGATAAGGACATCTATTACTAGTAACCTATGTTGTGGGGCTAAACTCTCTCCAGAGATAACTTTGCAATCTTTACACAAAACTTTATCAATCTTTCTAATAAAAAATAATCAATTTGACTCTTATGTGTACCACTCTTATATGTTATTAGGTGTTCGTCTCTATTCTTAAAGAAGGCATTAGCAATTAGCCAATTATTAGATCATAGGCCATAACAAAATCAAGAATACTAGTGTCCATGTCATTTCTCTCGCCAAAGCCAAATCCTCCATAAATCCTCTCATATCCTCTATTATTTTACCCACATTAAGATCCCCATCGATAAAATTTCTCTCTTTAGTAGGGATACTTTGGATCAATCTATCAATAGTCTCCTAAAATTGCTTTTTAATGCCCTCTTCTAAACCCACTTGTAGTGCATATGCACTAACTACATTCATAGTAACCTCACCTACAATAAGTTTTATCAAAATAAATCTATCCCCCAGTCTATTAACTTCTACAACTTTCTCTTTTAAGTCTTTGTCTATTATTATAGCCACACCATTTCTAGGGGTCAAGATGTTATCAGAAACCTTAATTGTCCTCTCTTTCTGACACCTTCATGAGAAAGGCATAAAGAAGTTAAGAGAGGATGAGGAAGCAGCTGCCAAAATGATCTTGCTACCTGCTGCTGACTTACTAAGCCTCAAATTCCTCTTGCTGCTGCTTCCACCAGTCCCATCCTCCCACTGCCACCTTCTCAATCCCCATTACACCACCCTCACTCCCACCCCAACCCAGCACATCATTTCGTAACCACTCCGCCCTTCATAATGGGAACCACCAGAACTAGCAAGGGCTGGTCACCTGTTGAACGGTAAAGTGTTTCACGTTTATATCAGTAGAAATTATGGAATCCGTCAGATAATGGTCCGGCGACTCGACTAGTTGAAGCCTATTTTGGTGGACAGCCGTTCAAGTGACTTATATGATGAACGGGGTCGTTGAACCATGAAGATCAAATGCTGGTTATCAACGGGCCTGATTACAATATATTATCAACAGCCCACTCAGAGGCCAAATAAGTTGTGATTTAAAATGACCCCAAGGTTATTTAAGTTACAAACTATCCGCGGGATTCTTCCCCAAAGTTCAGTAGGGGAGTTCCGGCCCTTAAAATGGCGCCCGGATACCCGGTTAAATTGAAAGTACAAGGAGAGCATGTCTCCGTCCAGAGTACGAGCGCGGAAGAAATCCGGTAGCACAAAGTCTATAGACCGAGTACGAAGGACAAGTACAAAGAACAAGCTCGAGGAAGAACTCCGAGGCTTGCAAAAGCACCCTCCGATCGGGCAGAACTCCGAGAAGTCTGGCAGAACTCCAAGAAGAGAAGCACAATTCCAGCAGCACCTTCACCAAAACAGCACATATGTAAATGAGAGTGCGGGGGGTATTTATAAACCTCCCCCTCTCTCTCCATCGGTTAGGAGACCCCTAACCATGGTATGCAATCTCGCGAGATTCTCGGTCTCAGCCCCTCCCCGAGAAACGTGATGGCCGAGATATGTCTTCAGGGTTCAGGCAGGGTTGTCAGTTAGGATCCTCTTCAGGCAGGGTTGTCAGGACCCCTTATTTACTTGAATATCATTTAAGTAAATGTTATAATTTATTGTTTCATTTACTTAAGATATTACATGTAAATAAGGAAGTACCCCCCATTTGAATCCAATAAAAATATCAAAAAAATCATATCTCTTACAAATAAAAAGTCAACTCTCCTATCCAAGAAGAAAATCGTGATTTCGATGGTTCCAATCAAAATAGTGACTTTTTAATCTTTCATAATTTGTTATAATTTGGCATATCTAAAAATTTCATAATTCAAATAAACCTAATAGAATACTAAAAATCTAAAGTCCGGTAAAAAAAGTCAAACGTGCATATGACTTCTCCAAGAGAGCCACTCTCCTACTGACAGCACTTAGTCTACTTGAGACCTCTCAGGATTTGGTCAAACCTAAGCTATCATCATCTAAACTCATGAGATTTTTCATTTTCTAATTGAAAATAAACTAGAATCCTAAGGAGAAAAAAATCAAAATGCACATATCGAAGTCCAATTCTCACACTCTTGTTGTATGATATATATGAACCTATGTCATCCATGGTTGAGGCTTGAGAATGTATGTAATTATCTATGTTCCTTAAGGAATTATCCATGTGAACCTATGTGATCCACACTTTTATGTTATCCTGATCTCCCGAGATCTCTCCGAGATCTCTCCGAGATCTCTTCTCTTTGACCCTCCCGAGACGAAGCCGAGATCCGATATGGCAAACCTTGCCCCTAACCGATGGTGACATCACAATGATGTCACCATCGGTTAGGGGAGCCCTTAACCGATGGTGACATCCCTATGATGTCACCATCGGTTAAGAGGTTCTCCCCCTAACCGATGGTGAATCACCATCGGTTAGGAAGACCCCAACCGATGGTGACCTCATCCTCCTAACCGATGGTGACCTCAAGATGAGGTCACCATCGGTTAAGGGGACAGTCCCCTTAAACCGATGGTGAATCACCATCGGTTGGCAACTCCAACCGATGGTGACCTCATCATTGAGGTCACCATCGGTTAAGGGGTGATGGCCCCTTAACCGATGGTGACCTCATCATTGAGGTCACCATCGGTTAAGGGGTGATGGCCCCTTAACCGATGGTGACCTCATCCGAGGTCACCATCGGTTAACCTCCCCCAACCGACGGTGACTCACCATCGGTTGGGGGAGGGGCTCTCTCCTCTTCCTCCTACGCAATGTAAGGGGTTGAAACCCCTATAAATACCCCCCTATTCCAAAAGAAAGGGGGGTCTTCCATGCTCTTCCGGCGAAGCCCTGTCAAAAAAAAAAAGCATATTTTGTCCATCTCCTCTTCCATTCTCCTTCTCCAATTCCCCCTCGGTGTTGTGAAGGTATAAACCCCCCTTTTCTAGCCCGATAGGCCAAGCGCGGGGAGGAGAGTCATCGGCGCAATCATCATCGATATTCCCTCTTAACCTCCATCCCCCACATCGAGCAAGTCTCTGTGGGGTGATATTCTCCGGGGTTTAAATACCGTCCATATCGAGCAAGTCTCTATGGACACATGGTATTTAAATACCCATGTTCTCCCCGCCCATCGAGCAAGTCTCTGGGATGGTGGATTTTGTGCTTATATGTATATGTTTTCTTGAGGAGACTCTGCCCAAGCGAAGGTTCTGCCCAAGAACATATTCGTATATTCACAAATTTGTGTTCTTATATATATGTTTCTTAAGACGAAACTCTGCCCAAGTGGAAATTCCGTCCAAGAACACATGTATAAAGATCGCAAATTTGTAATTATACAAATATGTTCCTTAAGGAGAATCTCGCCCAGGCAAAAATCTTTCTCCGGGGATGTATCCATATAAATACAAACTTGTGTTATATGTATATGTTTCTTAGGGGAAACTCTGCCCAAGCGGAGGTTCTGCCCAAGAACATATTCGTATATTCACGAATCTGTGTTCTTATGCATATGTTCCTTAGGGGAAACTCTGCCCAAGTGGAGACTCCCCTAAGAATATATCCATAAAATCACAAATTTGTGTCCATACGCGTATGTCTCTTAGGGGGAATCCTATCTGGACAGAAACTCCCTCTAAGTTCATATCCATATGATCACGAATCTTGTACTTATATACATGTGTTTCTTAGTGGAAGCTCTGCCCAAATAGAGTCTCTGCCCAAGGACATATCTATATAATCACAAATTTGCATTTATATGCGTATATGTCTCAAAAGGGATTCCGTTCAAATGGAAGTACCTTTTACCGGATACTCTGCTCAAACAGGGATACCGTCCGAGAATATACTCATAAACTGCAAATTTGTGCTTATACATATGTACTTTCTTGGGGCAAATACTCTCCAGGCAAAGGTTCCCCCGAGGACACATGGATATAACCATATATTCACATGAATACATCTCTATGAGGACACCCTGCCTAAGCAGAGACTCGCCAGAACATATCCACACGTTCATTAAATACTGTGTTGACATACACACATCCAAAGAAAAAGGAATAAGACAAGAACTGTGCTCGGACACTCCAAATAGGAGCACATATGCATACCCATGAGAACCATGTCCATATGAACAGTTTCCAGGAAGGGACTATAATTTGACAAGGACTTCCATGAAGATATATTCATATGTTCTCCAAAAATCGTATTCACACGAACAGGAAATGAGAAAAGAAATTCTACCTCAAGGGACGTTGTGAAAGAACCTCATATCAAAAAAATTGATACAGTAATCCTTCTAATACGGAAGTGTTACTCCGGGTCATAATACCCCCAAGTTCGGAATCAAAATCCACGGGTATATACCCGTCCACAATAATAATCCTCGTGTTTTCCCAAAAAATAAAAATTTCTAATCAACCTTTTGCAAAAAGAAGAAAGACCTCAAATAAGTCCACAGGTATATACCCATTCCCCTTTCAAAATCAAACTTTAGACTCTAAAAAGGCAGTCATTGCAAAAATGAAATACTCAAAGCAAAAAAACACTTCAAAGCAATCAAAAGAAAGAAAAAAAAACATGTCATGATCAGGATTTTCTAAAAGCAGCATACATATTTTTTTCTCGTCCTTTACTATGAATGGTATTCGGGTTAAAATTGGTGTTAAATAATACCAAGGGTTTTAACTCGATGTAAATGTAACATCGATTCCGGTCAATGGAGACAGAGGTCCAGCACATGCTACCCTAATTGCCTGATGAGAATAGACACGGAACTCGAGAAGTTCAGATAAAAACGGCGCACCCGTCCGTTCCACGGACACCATACCCGTCCGTTCCACGGACACCAAAATTTCTCTTCCGCATTGCGCGGACTTTTCTTCTGTCTGCTAGACAAGCTGGCACGCCCCGTAAATCCCAAAAAAATCCAAAGCATGTGAAATAAATGAAAACATAAACCAAATAAAATGAAATGAGCAAACAAAAATCAAATGATATGTGCATGTGTGATGATGGCATGTGCCGCGACAAAAATTTTTCCCGTGTCAACATCACCTTGCAAATCCAGAACTTAAGGACTTGGCATTATGATACAACATACCATTGTGAAGTGATATGCCCCCTTTTTTTGCTAAAATGACAGAAGAATGTTCAACAAAGGAAATGACAAGCGCTAACTCACCTAATAAAGTTTCACATCAAACACAAGAACAGTCATCAAACAAACATCCATTATATACTATCATGGTGATTAGGTTTTTGTGAAGAAAAGACCCTACTCAATCAAGATTTGCTGATAGCTGAGAATTTCTAGAACAGCCTACAGTAGTTATAGCAACAGAGGAAAGATTAAATTCTATTTTTTGAAGATAATGATGCAAGTGAAGCAGACAGTGGAGGGGATGCAGAATCAAATGGTTCCAGCTCTAGTGGCAAAGCTTCATTAGAAGAGCATTTTAAGTGCTATTTTCAACTTTAATGTAATATAGGAAAGTGATAATGTCTGCTCTCACATCTTTAAGCTAGCAGCAGACCACATCCCAGCTGTACTATATTGGATGACAACCGTTAACAAGGGGGAAATACAACAATATCAAGGCACCAGCATGAATCATGATTCATGAGGACTATCCAATCATGAAGGTGCACGATTTGCTGGAGCAACCTTGTTTCCTGCTGCACAGTGAAATCAAACACCTGCATGATGGGACACACTCACACTTGCACCCTACATGTCATTTTGTATTCAAGTGTTTAGTTTAGAAAAGCTCCCCAGTACAACACTCATACCCCTCCATGAAATGGCAGAAAAATTGGTGGGTCCTGGCCATGCTTCTACTATGCAGCAGCCAGCACATCTCTGCACACTATTTCAACCTAAGGTATTGCTCGCTCATTGTACTTCCTCCCTTGCTTCAAGCCTTTAAGTAGCATGAACTGGTAGGGACAAGGCATGCATAAGTACTTAGTTTCCAATTTTATTTCCCATCTCATGATTCTGAATTTCTGACTCAATAGGGATAGCCAATATCTTACTGAAAGAGGAAATAGAGACACATATTCTTACTCTGTCTCTAACACCTTTAATGCCCAGTTGTAATCAGAGTTTAGGAAAATAAAGCAGTTATTCACCAATTAAAGTCTTCAAAGAATATAAAATACTTTGTACAGTGAGATAAGCAAGAATACAATGGCCTTTAGGATGATGTTGAATTTAAATTCATCCAATTAAGCTGACTAGAACATAGTCCATTAACAATAGTTCATAATGAATTGCAGATCTCCAGACCTGCTTGGATTAGCTTTTCAGCATTTACTTCTCAGTAGAAATAGCTAGTCTTGTCCCCTCATTTTGGAGACAGTAAAGTTTCCTTGTTTTGGAGAAACAAGAAACGAAAATTAGATCTACCATTGGTTTGGGGATGGCACTTCTACCTTCTCCTTGCCTTGCAGAACCAGGAAATCATCGTTAGACCTACCATTGCTCTTTATTAGAGACCATAACAATGAGGAATTATAAAGTACTCAAATGCTGATGACAGAAATTAACATTCTTATCCATATGATAGGGAGCCATGGAAAGGAAAAGGCAATAACTGACCCTGAAGGATCGACACGACCATACGCATGTGCCACTATTCCTGCTTCTAGATGTGCCATTGATATGATTCTTAAAGCTTCTTCTTCGTGTAAATCAGATCCCCAATAATTATTAACATTTTCCAAGCTACCAAACTGAAGCAATGTTTCAGAAATAAGCACTTGGAGTAGATCATATAATGAAGATGACAAGTCATCCAAATCCTCTGATGAAGGAGGTCAAGTCTGCACAACCACCAAGATATACTTTTGCTTTCAATTTGACATGAATTTCTTCCTGCACCATGAGGTTCCTGATCTTGTTTAACAAGATCCTTGCATAAACAATGTACTGCAACATAAAGAACAGTTAAAGTCATGCAACTTTTCATCAGAATTCACCATATCCATGTCAGAACTAAATGACCCTAGAAGCACATAAAGAATCACCATCTGAAATAATAATCCATGCTCTAATTAAAAGTAGAAGAAAATTCATAAACAATTAAAGTCACAAACAAGTCAACAGTTCACTCACAGAAAAGTATATGTTTGCTGTGTACATAAAAGATCAATTCATATAATTCAGAATTTATTTACATTCGTAACGATCATGATTGTTGTGTACACTATACCTCTATCTAGTCTTACAACAGGAAAGGATATCAGATGATCTAGACCATTGAGCAAATCCTTATGGAGCAAGTGTAAAGCAGAAGGATTAAGCAGAGACAGAAAAGATAATTATGAGCAACACCAAGTCATGAAGAAGACAATGCTCTTTCATAAAATAAATAAGTGAGAATGGTAAAAAAAAAGAGAGGTCTGGAGATTAATAAGATGAGTAGTAGGGTGTATCTGTTTGCAGTGTTTTAATAAGGTGTTATCCTGGGACATGTATGTTCATAGCCAGCAAAAACAATTTTGACACTTGGAAGTCCAGGTACCACCTATGACAGCAAGAACACATTCTTTATCCACCTTCGTACTATTAAAATTGTGCTTCATACATTCTGGTTAGTTCAACTATACCTAAAACCTCTTGATTTCAAAGCTTACTTGTCATCTTAGCTTATGATTTAAGTCTTCCACATTCTTATCTATTAAAACAATATCATCTGCAAATAAAATAACATAACCAAGCTGTATTACCAAATATTTATCACTTCATTTGCAGAAATAATAAAGATGTAAGGACTTAGCATCTGTCCTTGATGTGATTCTATACTTCATCTTAGAAGTCTCAACTTTTCATACGCACAGATGTTCAAGCTTTACCGTACCCTTCTGAGATAATGAAAGGATGCACAAAATTGACAAAACATGCTGCAAATAAAGAAATCATTTATCATCATGAAACTGTTTCGCATCCATGGTGATGTCTAATCCAGTCATGGTCTATAAATCCAATTAGAAACAGACCAAAATTTCCTGCATAATCCATATCATGTCATCAAAGTATGAAGCTTGAATTTAGACCAAAAAATATATATTACTTAAGTGACAGAGTCGGAGGCAGACCCAAGTGTCACACTCCTTACTCCACAACCCCCCTCCCCCACCTTTCTCTCCTCCATTCTTCTCCTAATTAGTTTCCAAGTACATATATAGTAATCCTACAGCATGAGCAAGAGATCCATTGGTCATAATTCTTGAAGGGATGTCTGCTGCTCTGATCCACCTATCACAATGATTCACAAACATGGGGCTCACAAAGAATTGCCCGGTCACCCTGCAACCCTCTGTGACACCTATTCGTTGGTTTACTGACAAGTCCCTCAGCCAAGGCAGCAAGGGCTAGACCTTGCACAGACTGAGGCCCACCACCATTTTTGCTTTCTTTTTGTTTGATTCTCTTTTGCAAAAGTGGATGGATAGTACCATAATTTTCACCAGATAGAAAAAAAAGAATGCACACCTTCCAAAACAAAAAAAAAAAACATGTACAACTATAGAAGAAGGGACAAGTGGTAAAAAAAAAAAATCGCAAGATGAACTTAATAAGAGCTCACTTTCTCCCTGAAAAAAGGCCAAAAAAAAGAAAAGCTAATACTGTCCACTCCATGAAGAAGTGAGCCCCATTCCTCACTTATTCACTCATAAAACTAACTGCCTTGTTCTGGTCAATGGATTCCCTATTAAATGTTCTCCCATTTTTCTTGCCCTACCAACCCCATCAGATTGCATTAAGAACCAACCACCATAACTTTCGGTCACCCTTTCGCTTCAACCTCTGAAGCCATAGTTGGATTTGCATGTTGGCCGATCCCGGAGTACCGCCGCTAGACTAGGCTATACCCAAAATTTTCGGCCACACCTCCGAGGCATAGGGGTCAGTTCGTAGAAACATAATCCATAACTAGACCAGTTTCAAAGGAAACAACCATAGTGTCATGTTCTTCTTTGAACTGGGAATCCACTATCGAAGGAACATTATAAAGTGAAATCAGTTCAAAAATCATACTACCTTCCTTCCTAACCAGAAAACTGCAAAGAACCAGATGAAGGAGAGATATTTAGGCATCGCCAAGAGTACCTGCAAAAGTGGGAATTTCCCGAGAACATCGCACCCACTGGATGTCAGTTGACTGCGAGCCCACACGTCCCACTCTCCTCCATTAAGCGCTTTATCTTGCCTCGACTGAGAAAACAACAGAGGAAAAGGAGAAAAATCCTCTGTAGGCCTACAATAGGAAGAACAAGAAGTTTTTCTCGAGGAACAACTTTTTCTTTCTCAGTACGCCACGGGCAATAGTCTAAAGACACTAACCCCGTCATGTTACGCTGCACAAAAGCCAGCAGCGCCGCGACGCCAATGCACATCACAAGGACGGCCCTCCACGCGGTGGCATCTTCCTCCGCGTCTGCCTCCCCTTCCCCATCCCTCCCACCGTCCAGGCACTGAAGCCAGGCCTCCTGGCACCCTTCCTGCAGGAACTCGGAGACGCGACTCTCCACTTCGCCGTAGAACCGGCCCGCACATTCCACCGTGTCGGCGAAATCCCACGAGTCCGCAAACGGGAAGATCACGCGTGCTGCCTCCGACGAGAGCGCCTCGGCGTAGCTCCCACGCTCGATGGCGGCGACGACGGACTCGATCAGGGGGCGGAGGGAGTTGCCTGGGTGAGAGGAAGGTGGCGGCGGAGCGGCCGCGTTGGCGGCAGATGGGCAGGCAGGGGAGAGAGTGCAGCGGAGGAGGCGAAGCTCCACGCCCCGGAGGAACTGGACGTCCGCTTCGGACATGGCTGGAAGCACATCCGAGCAGGAGATGGGAAGGGGCAGCAGCGGTGGGCCGCCGGTGGCAGCTAGTGTCGTAGGAAGGAGAGCGGGGGTTTTTGGCGTGTAAGGGTTTTTATGGCGTAGCCAGTTTTAACTGTGGAATGGCGGTGTCTAAACTCTAAAAAGACTCTTTTAAATCAAAATTTTAATAAAAGTTTTCCATATGAGAAATAAGTTTAAAAAAGTTAGTTTGTATTTAAATTTAATAATAAAATATATATTATGACGCTAACCATACTTAAAGACCACAAAATTTAAGCACGTACTAATCACCGAATGTACCGAACTAACATGATTCGATACGCCCAACTAAATACAAAATTATTCTAAAATCCATCTCACATTTGTATCTATACTATTCTAATAAAATTCAGTTTTGGAACAGCAACGTGGCAGTACCAGAAGTAGAGTTTTTCCGCCTAAACCTCCCCACTAAATCTATCTATATCGCAGCTAAATATGGTTAAGTAAAATCTGGGTAAACAAATCCTACCATATAGTAGCTAACATAAAATAATAAATCTATCAACTTTAACACACCTCCCGTAAGACAAGTCTCAAACATTAATTATCACCTAAATCAACGAAGAAATCTTTCTAAACAAGATAAGATACTCATTATCTAAAAAATCTTGCTAAACCGAGCAGACCATAACTTTTTAGAAAAAATTCAATTTTAAACCTACCTTCGTGCAATCCACCTTCTTTTGTTTTAAGAACAAATTTTTCCTGTTTAATTTAACAAAATTTTTGTAATAAAAATTATATACTTTATAAATAATAATTTTTATTTATCTTAATATTTTATAAACAACTACCGTGTATCGCACGGGTTTTCAACTAGTTTATATATATACCCCTTGTATGTGAATGAAGTGTTAGTTATGCAATTCTGCTCTTGCCATCACTTTGCGTCAAAAAGGTGTTTACGGTTCGTTAAAAACCAAGAACAAGAACGAAGGAATGAACAATATCAACGGAAGTTTATTACATTTAAGCATATGTGAGCACTAACTAAATTCATGCGCAAAGGGAGGAGACGTATCATAGATTTCTCAAATAATTAAACTTCTATAGGGGTCCATGTACAAAAAACCCGATATCGTACCCTTACAAACCCCAAAATTTAGACCACATCTGATTCCCACTCAAATTTGGTATCAAGTTGGAATGGGAAATGCTTAATGCCCGAGTGTGCTGCTCTCATTGGGTAGCTCCTCGTTGCCTGGGCCCCATGTCCAGATGTTGACACGGAAAAATTTCTCCATCAATCATCGATTTTATTTGTTCATTTCATTTCATTCATTCGAGTATTCATTATTTTGCATGTTTTGATTTTGTATTGCGAGTCGTGCCAGCCTGTCTAGCAGACAGAAGAAAAAATCCGCTCAATGCGGAGAAAGAATTTTTTAGGGTGTCCGTGGAATGGACAGGTATGGTGTCCGTTAAACGGACGGGTATGATGTCCGTGAAACGGACGGATGCGCCGTTTTTTAATCTAAACTTCTTGAGTCATGTGTCTATATTCATCAGGCAATCAAGGTAGCATGTGCTGGATCTCTGTCTCCATCGATCAGAATCGATGTTACATTTACATCGAGTTAAAAACTCTTGGTATTATTTGACACCAATTTTAATCCGAATACCATTCATAGCAAGGATGAGAAAATGTGCATTTTTAGAAAATCCTGGTCATGATATTTTCCCTTTTTTATTCCGAACAAAACGGACTTTGACTTGGAAGAAAAAGGATTTGTTCTTTTGAAATATCTTGGTAAGCATTCCACTTTGAAATGATATGGCTCCTCTTTTGGGGTTCAAAATATGATTTTTTTTTAAGAAAGGGAACGAGTATTATACCCGTAAATCCATTTGAAGCTTCTCTTCTCTTCCTTTTTTTTTTCTTTGACAAATGAGTATTTTGGTTGGTTGGAAATTTTATTTAGAAAACATGAGGATTTGTTATTATGAACGGGAATATACCCGCAAATTTATTCTGAGCTTAGGAGTATTGTGAATTGGAATAACACTTCTATATTAGAAGGATTATTGTGCCAATTTGTAATATGATGTTCTTCACAATATATTTTAGGCGGAGTCCCTGTTGAGGCGGAATTTCTTCTCTCCTCATTTTTGCTCGTATGAAAATGATCTTGGAGAACATATAGATATATCTCCATGAAGGTTCTTGTCAAAATGAGGTTTTTTTCCGAAAACTGTCCATATGGATATAATTCCTTTTGTGGACATTCGTATATATTTCTGCTCGAATTTGTGCTTGGGCAGAGTCCTTGTCCCCTTTTTTGAAATGTATAGATATCAACACAATATTCATGGACATGTGAATGTATTTCCGGCAGAGTCTCTGCTTAGGCAGAGTATCCTCATGGAGACGTATTTATATGAACGTGTGGTTATATAAACATGCCCTCGGGAGAACCTTTGCTTAAAGGGAATTTCACCTAAGAGACATATGTGTATATAAACACAAATTTGTAGCTTATGAATATATACTCGAGCGGCCTCTCTGTTTGAGCAGAATAATGGATGGTATTTAACCCCGAAGAATATCTCCCCCACAGAGTCTTGCTCGATGTGGGGGGATGAAGGGGGATAAAAGGGATGTCGATGACGTTTGGAGCCGATTCTCCTCTCCGCGTCTTGCTATCGGGCCAAAGAAGGGCCAATACCTTCGCGCCAAGCAAGGAGATTAAAGGAACAAATGAGAGAGGGAAGGAGAGAATGTTCTTTCTATTCCTTTGGATTTTTTTTTTTTTTACAGGGCTCCGTCGAGACCTTCGGAAGCCTCTCTTCATGAAGGGAATAGGGGGCCTTTTATAGGGGAGGCCCCCCCTTTACATCGCATGGAGGGGAGAGCCCCAACCGATGGTGACATGGGCTTATGTCACCATCGGTTGAGGGCTAACCGATGGTGACATTGACATCCTATGATGTCACCATCGGTTAGCATTCTAACCGATGGTGACACATGCTTGTGTCATCATGATGTCAGGGAAAAAAAATTTTATGTCAACAAATGCCCCCCATGGGATGTGCGCCGAAGTCGATGGCGAAGGAGGACGTCCCGTGCATTCTTCGAACTTTGCTTTTGGTCTTCAGAACTTGATACGGAACTTGAATCGAAAAGTTGTAGCCGCAGTTGATGCGCTTCAGTACTTGCACTGTGAAGCCAGCAACCTCAGACAACAATCGACTTTGTCATACCTCTTGTGCCGAGCCATCAGCTCCGCTTCTTTAGATTTACTCAGAACTGGTTTTGACCTTCTTTACTTGGGTCTTGTCTTTCTGACTTCACTTCAGGTATAAATTTGATATTTCTTTCACGAGATTCACCTTCTTGGCAGTACTTGGATCATATTTGACATCTTTCTCTTTAATCTTGTCTTCTTAGCTTTAGCTAAGATTGACGCAAAATTCTACTACTGTGGCTTACCTAGTTGGCTTCGCGCAACAACTATAACCCCTTTTCTCCGAGGAGATATGTGGAGTGTCTATCTTTCTTCTCCTTCTGCTTCATTTTTTTTTATATATGTCATGGATTACCAACCATTCCTGCTCCGAAAGTTGTTGGAGGCAGGAATGGTGAAGCTCACTTGGATGTTCCCTCCTCTTATAGGCTCGAGAGAGCTAGAAAATGAGGGCGGCGGATTCCACCCCATCTGGTGGTGACTTTTTTTCTTTTCTTCTCCCATCATTGTCATTCATGATCTTTTCTTCTTGATTTATCACTTTTCTTTTCCTCCCCCCTTTTTTTTGTAAATTCTTCTGCCTCAGATGATAAGACAGATGAGGAGAAGCACCGGTTCAATTGCTTCAGGCGGCCATGCTTCTTTGCCTGGAGATTCTCATCTCCTTTGTGGAGTGGAGCGTGAGAGTTTCTCACGGACAGCTGTTGACTTTATAATGAACCATCATTCGACTGTCTGTTTCTTAAGATAGCCGTGATGGATGACGGTGCCTCTGCATTTGCTGAGTTGGGAGTCTCGACGGGACAGTATTCTTTTGCTCCTGTCGAGGCTCATATCCCGATGCCTGTCGAGGAATATTCTGCCATGGAATTAACTCCTGCAGATGACTTTCTTTACTGAGCTCATATACAGTCTTTAAAGGCCACTTTCCTATCTTGTGCTTAGGTGACCAGATCTTCTGTGATCAACTCTTTCCTGGGAGATGATGGATTCATATTATGTATCTGTGGTCAATCCTCCCTTTCCACTTTGGGGAAATGCAGGGAGCCCATTTTTGGAGTCTCAAACTTATTCTGCCTTTCAAGTAGGAGATGCTGCGAGTGACGGTGGGGTTGAGCATGGTTGCCGAGAAGGAGAAGATCGCCGGGTTGGAACGCGAGCTTGATGAAGAGAGGTCTTCTTTGAATCAGGAGGTCATGTATGAGGCCAAAGATTCTGAAGAAGAAGCTGACTATGTAAGAAACGGAAGGAACCTCCGCCAGTTGACAGCCTCCAAAGCCAAGGAAGTTGAACGGATGAAGAGGAAAAATCCCTTCTGCCTTTGCTTTTTAATATGACATTTACATACCGAGCTCATTGTCTTGCCCCCCCCCCCCTTTTTTTTTGACCTTCATGTAGCAATCATCACTCTTTGTATGTTTGTACAAAGAGTGACTTGTGACTTTGTAAATACAAGGTGAAAGACAATGAAGGTCCTCCTTCCTTTTTTTCTTTTCTTTTTCTTTCTCCTTTTTTTTTCTTCTTTTCTCTGTTTTTCACATTATCAATCCCAGTGCTCTCTCGGGTTTTCACTAAGACTGGCCCCCTTTAGTTTTTTCCAACGTGCCCTTTCGGGTTTTCACGTTGAGGGGTTACCCATTTTTGTCTGAAGCGCCCTTTCGAGTTTTCACCTCAGCCGAATTTTTTTGATCTTTTTACCCTTAAGCATATAATGAATCGTATACTTAAGTCCATCTGGGTATCTCTATTTTCAACCCCTTTTTTTCTCTCTTTCTTTTTTTTACTTGACTGTTGAGGACTCGATTGACTTAGATAGTTGAATGGCTAAGGGTTTGGTTGTGGAATGAGTGGTGGATTCGGATATGGTTTGAGATTTGAATTTGGCCAATGATTGGAAATTCGGATTTGGAATTTAGATATGGATGTGGATTTGGATTTGAACATGAGCATGTTGACTTACCTTTGTGGTATTTTGAATTCGAGTTTGGATATGGATACGAGATTTTAGGTATGATTTAGCTTTGGACTTTGTTTTGAATAGGCTCTGGAATGGTGTTTATTTTTTGGCTTTGAGATTTGAATTTCGCCCCTCCTTGATGGCTTAGTGCCGGGATAAGGGATTTGCACTTGGATTTGAACGGCTGGAGAGGAAGAAGCCTTCCTGCCTTTGTTTCACAGCATAACATTTATATATTGGGCTTGTTGCCTTGATCTCCTTTCTATTTTGCATGTGGTATCTGTCACCCTCTGTAAGTTTGTAATGTGGTGACTTGTAACTTTGTGGATGTATGAATGAAGGACTGAGAAATCCTCATTTTCATTTTTCTTTTTTCTTTTTTTTTTGTCACAGTACCAGTCTTAGCGCCCTTTTGGGTTTTCACCAAGACTGGCCCCCTTTAGCTTTTTCCAACGCGTCTTTTCGGGTTTTCACGTTGAGGGGTTACCCATTTTTGCCTGAAACGTCCTTTCAGGTTTTCACCTCAGCCGGATTTTTTGATCTTTTTACCCTCAAGCATACAGTGAGCCGTATACTTAAGTCCATCAGGGTATCTCTATTTTTTAACCCCTTTACTTTTTTTCTTTTTTTTTGACCTGACTGGTGAGTACTTGACTGGTTTGGGTAGTTGAATGGATGAGGGTTTAATTGTGGAATGGGTGGTGGTATGGTTGTGGAATGGGTAGTGGTGGATTTAGGTTTGAGCGTGAGTATGTTGGCTTACCTTTGTGATATTTTGAATTTGAATTTGGATATGGGTATGAGATTTGAATTTGTTTTGGCTTCAAGTTTTTAGTTTTGGGTATTGGTATGGACTTTGGCATGGAGTTTAGGTTTGAATTTGGGGTTTTAGGTTTGAATTTCGTCCATCCTTGATGGCTTAGGGCAGAGATAAGGGATTTGCATTTGGATTTGTATTAGAGTTGAGATTGGGTTTGTTTTTGGATTTGGATATGAACATGTCAGTTTATCTTTGTGGTTTTCTGGATGGGATATGAGATTTTGATTTGGCTTTTGAATTTTGGATGTAGGATTTAGGTTGATTTGGCTCTGGACTTGATTTTTATTTTGATTTTGGTTTTAGTTTTGATTTTGGTTTTGATTTTGGTTTTAGTTTTGGTTTTGATTTTGGTTTTGATTTTGATTTTGATTTTGGTTTTAATTTAGCCTACCTTGGTGGCTTGTGGCTAAGATATGGAATTTCATACTTCTATTTGGCTCAGCTTACCTTGATGGTTTGTGGCTATATTTGGTATTCTGGGTTTGATTTATTTTGGCATTTATAGTTTGGTGCATGTGGTTTTGGATCAAATTTGGGTATGACGTGCATTGATGGCTTGCTGACTATGAATTTGGGATTGTATTTAAATATGAGTTGCCTTGATGGGCTTGGGATATGAACTTGGAATTTGAATTTGATGTCACCTACCATGGTGGTTTGCTGGTGGGACTTTGAGTTTTGAATTGGCTTTAGATATGACTTAATGGCTGGCATGATATGGCCTACCTTTGTGATTTGCTGGCTATGATTTTGGATTGGATTTGATATAGCCTGCCTTGATGGCTTTTGGCTATAGATTGGAATTTAGATTTGATATAGTCTACCTTCATGGTTTGCTGGCTATGGATTTGAATTGAATATAGTATAGCCTACCTTTGTGGTCTGCTGGCTATGATTTTGGATTGGATTTGGTATAGCCTGTCTTGATGGCTTTTGGCTATGGATTGGAATTTAGATTTGATATAGCCTACATTTGTGGTTTGCTGGCTATGGATTGAATTGAATATAGTATAGCATTTTGCGATTTGAATTTCAGATATAGTCTGCCTTGGTGACTTGTTGGCTATATTTTGGATTGAATTTTGGATATGGCCTGCCTTGGTGGCTTGCTGGCTATATTTGGATTGAATTTTGGATATGGCCTGTCTTGGTGGCTTGCTGGCTATATTTGGATTGAATTTTAGATATGGCCAGCCTTGGTGGCTTGCCGGCTATATTTGGATTAAATTTTGGATATGTCCTACCTTGGTGGCTTGCTGTTTATATTTGGATTAAATTTTGGATATGTCATGCCTTGGTGGCTTGCTGGTTATATTTGGATTGAATTTTGAATGTGGCATGCCTTGGTGGCTTGCTGGTTATATTTGGATTAAATTTTGGATATGTCCTGCCTTGGTGGCTTGCTGGTTATATTTGGATTGAAATTTGGATGTGGCATGCCTTGGTGGCTTGCTGGTTATATTTGGATTGAATTTTGGATATGGCCTGCTTTGGTGGCTTGCTGGCTATATTTGGATTGAATTTTGGATATGGCCTGCCTTGGTGGTTTGCTGGCTATATTTGGATTGAATTTTGGATATGGCCTGCCTTGGTGGCTTGCTGGCTATATTTGGATTGAATTTTGGATATGGCCTGCCTTGGTGGCTTGTTGGCTATATTTGGATTGAATTTTGGATATGGCCTGTCTTGGTGGTTTGCTGGCTATATTTGGATTGAATTTTGGATATGACCTGCCTTGGTGGTTTGCTGGCTATATTTGGATTGAATTTTGGATATGACCTGCCTTGGTGGCTTGCTGACTATGGCTGGAGTTTAGGTTTGATATAGCCTACCTTTGTGGTTTGATGGCTATGGTTTTGAATTGAACTTGAGTCTGGCCTGCCTTGATGGCTTATTGGCTATGACTGGAATTTTGGGTTTGTTATAGCCTACCTTTGTGGTTTGCTGGCTATGGTTTTGGATATGGTTTGATATAGCCTACCTTTGTGGTTTGATGGCTATAAATTAGGGATTGGGTTTGGACATGGCCTGCCTTGGTGGCTTTCTGGCTATGGATTTGGAGTTTGGATTTGATATAGCCTACCTTTGTGGTTTGATGGCTATAAATTAGGGATTGGATTTGGACATGGCCTGCCTTGGTGGCTTTCTGGCTATGGATTTGGAGTTTGGATTTGATATAGCCTATCTTTGTGGTCTTCTGGCTATAGTTTTGGATTGGATTTGATATAGGGACATGAGATTTCCCGTTGGCTTTCGAACTTGAGTGTAGGATTTAGATTTGATTTTGATGATGAGAGAGATATGCAAGATAACCCTCCGATCTTCACTTTGTCATTTGCTTCTGAGGTTTGTGCCTAAAGCTCCCCTGGCTTTACGCTCCTACAGGGGTTGAAGGACTTGAGGATTTGGCTCATATGGCAAACAAATGGAAATTTGATTCCTTTGTTCCCAACTTTGACAAGCTTCCTTTACATGTTTTTCTGATCCTTTTCGACTTCCTGTTCCTTTTGGGTAGCTAGGGTTTTGTTGGGGTGGATGGCCAGGAATTCACGCTCTGGAGCGTAATACAATTTCAAGTGCTTCCCGTTGAGCAAAGGAAAGGGCACATTACCTTTGTGGTCTACCAGCCTGTAAGCACCTCCTTCATATGCCAAAGTGACAATATATGGACCGAGCCAAATGGGCTGCAGTTTGCCACTTGGCTTTCCCGCCATTACTTCTCTGCATTTGACCATGACGAGATCCCCCTGTTTGAAGGCTCTGGGTCTTGCTAGTTTGTAGAATGCGTGAACCATTCTGGCTTGATATGCTTGGAGAGATTTGTATGCTTTAAGACGCCTCCCTTCTAGATTGGAGAGCTCTTCGAGTCTTCTTTCCATTTGATCTTGATCTTGACTCTGGAGTTCATTTTGAATTGCCACCCGATAGGATGTCATTTCAATTTCTATAGGAATCATTGCCTCAGCTCCATAGACTAAGGAGAAAGGCGAACATCCGGTAGGGGTTTTGTATGCAGTTCGGTAATCCCATAAAGCTTCAAGAACTTTTTCTCCCCATTCCCGCTTACTGTTGCCAACTATCTTGGCGAGCAACTTGCAAAGGATTTTGTTGAAGGCTTTTGCCAACCCATTGGCTTTTGGATTGTATATTGAGGATGTTCTCCATTCAATATGAAATTTGGCTGCTAAGGCATATATTGTCTTGTTACGGAATTGTGACCCATTATCAGATATGATCCTATGAGGGGTCCCAAATCTGTAAACTATATTTTGCTTGACAAATTTGGCTACTGATTCACCCGTCACTTCACGTAGCGGGATGGCTTCAGCCCATCGGGAGAAATAATCTGTGGCAGCCAATATGAACTTGTGGCCTTGAGAAGAAGGTGGAAATGGTCCCACAATATCCATACCCCATTCAGCAAAGGGCCATGTTGGCGCTGTGGGATGCAATGTGTTTGGGGATTTCCTTGGCACTGGGCCAAATGCTTGGCATTGATGACATGCACGAGCATATTGGATGCAATCCGCGTACATGATAGGCCAGCAGAAACCTTTTAGCTTGATATTTATTTTCATCTTTTCTCCTGCCTGGTGTGCACCACACAGCCCGGAGTGAACTTCTTTCATGATAATTTTGGCATCTTTGAGAGATAAGCATCTGAGAAGGACTGGCCCTTTCTTTTCATGGACCAGCCTATATAATTGATATGCTATTATTTGATATGATGTAGCTCTATGTAAGAGCTGAATTCTCTGATCTCGATCAGAAGGTAACCAACCTTTCTTGATTTTGATGATTGACTCGCGTCAATCCTCAGATTCATTTGTTGTATCTTGCTCTGTAGTGTATACTTCCTCAATTGTAATATTAGACTCAGCGTCGAGGACAGTCGGCATGAGTCTTCTGTGGCAGATACTTATGTCCAATTCCCCTTCGGGAGGCAATTTTATGGCAGAGGCCAGTTTGGCTAGAGCATCTGCCTGAGAATTTTCACTTCTTGGTATATGGGATATGTCAAAGAAGTTGAATTGCTTTTTGAGCTTCATGACTGTGGTATAGTATGGAAGCAATTGTGGTTTACGGACTTCATACTGGCCCAATATTTGTCGGATGACCAATTGTGAGTTGCCATACACTTGTATGTTTTTTATTCCCATTTCGAGAGCCAATTGAAGCCCAATAATTAGAGCTTCATATTTAGTTTCATTATTTGTCAATGGCTTCGTGAGAGCACATGAGTTGTATAAGATTCCTCCATATGGAGTGACTAAGACTATCCCTGCTCCAGTAGAGACGGTGGTAGAACCATCCGTATAATGAAGAGTTCGGGAAGCTCCATCGAAATATAATTCCCAAGAGGGTAGCTCAATTGTGGCAACCTCTTCGGGATTTGGACTTTCCTGAATTTGATTTTCTCTCTCATTTGTAGGGGAGAGAGTTTCCTCTTCTGGAAGATGAGTAGACAGGGGTGAATTTTATGACACTGGATGTGCAGCCAGAAATTCAGCCAAGCATTGCCCTTTGATTGCCCTTTGTGGGATATAGATAATATCGAATTCCATAAGGAGCAAAGCCCATTTCCCGAGCCTTCTTGATAATACAGGTTGCTTCAGTAGATACTTGAGTGGAACATATCTGGAGATGAGTTTAACTTCATGAGCCAGCAGATAATGCCTCAATTTCTTGATGGCAAACACCAGTGCTAAGCAAACTTTCTCCATTGGTGCATATCGGAGCTCAGGACCGATTAGCTTTCTGCTAAGATAGTATAGAGGTTGCTCCTTACCTTCTTCATTTGTTTGTGCTAATAGAGCTCCCAAAGAAGCATCCATAGCTGCAATATAAAGTATGAGAGGCTTTCCAGCAATTGGTGCCCCCAGTATTGGTGGAGTGAGGAGGTATTCTTTTATTTGCTCAAAGGCCATTTGACATTCTTGATCCCAGATGAAGGGAGCCTCTTTCTTCATTAACTTGCCGAAGGGCATACATCTTCCTGAGAAATTGGATATGAATCGCCTGATATAGGCTAATCTCCCTTGGAATGACCTCAGCTCTGTTAAATTTTGTGGAGGTGGCAATTGCTGGATCGCTTTGATTTTATCGGGGTCTATTTCTATTCCCCGATATTTGACAATGAAGCCCAAAAATTTGCCGCTTGAAACCCCGAATGCACACTTCATGGGGTTCATTTTCAATTTGAATTGACGAAGTCTCTCAAAAACACGGCGAAGATCATATAAATGGTCTTCCCGTTTTTTTGTTTTAACGACTAAGTCATCGATATAGCATTCGACTACATCATGAATCATTTCATTGAATATCATGGTCATGACTCTTTGATATGTAGCTCCTGCATTTTTCAAGCTGAAGGGCATTCTTTTATAATTGAATATACCTTTAGGTGATCTGAAGGCAGTATGATCTTTGTCCTTGATCGCCATTCGGATTTGATTATAGCCCGAAGACCCATCCATAAAAGACAAAGCTTCATGGCCGGTGGTCATATCCACCATTGTTTCAGTGATTGGAACCGGGAAGTCATCTTTGGGACATGCTTTGTTTAAATCCCTGTAATCGATGCATATTCGGATTTGACCATTCTTTTTCTTCACTGGAACAATATTGGCAAGCCAAGTTGGATATATACATGGCTCGATGAAGTCTACTTCAGAGAGCTTGTTGACTTCAGTATTTACTTTCAGTTCCAGTTCATGCCGCATGCGCCTTTGAGATTTTTGATAGGCTTAGCCGCATGAAGTATAGATAATTCATGCTCGGCGACTGTTAGCTCCAGTCCCGGCATTTCTTTATAGTTCCAAGCGAAACAATCTTGGAATTCCAATAAGAGAGCTTGATAAGATTGTCTTTCTTGTTCATCAAGAATGGCACTGATAAAGATTGGTCGGGGATCGTCTTGATTCTCGAGATTGAGTTCAATCAATTCATCAATAGTGGGCTGCCCACCATCTTCAATTTCTTGGGGAGCTAGCTGCAGATCTATAAAATCTTCTTCGTCATCAGAATTGGCGATGTAGACTTCATAGAGGTTTACATCTTCAGAATTTATAAGTGGTGATCGCCTGCTGGGCGACACTTCATTTGATAATTCATTTAGTGAAGCAGAAGTGGTATCTTGAGAGCTGGAATTGGAACATTCTTGATTTGTGCTACTGACTTCCGATAATATCCCAACAACATTCACTATATAGGATAATTTGGTATCATAGCCTAACCCTCTTGTATCTCTTCCAGAGAATGGAGGTTGTCCTCGGACTTGGGAAGGTTCCCATAACTACTTGAAGAAACCCCTCCGGGAGGCATCTTGTTCCTGAGGGATGTTCTGCTTTTTGCATATTTCTTTAATATTTTCTGGCATATCAGCCATTTCTTGTATCGGTTCAAGTTGGTTATGGGCTTTATCTTTCCAGCTGAAATCATCTCCTATGCATGCTTGAGGGATTGGTTCCCCTTTGTAGAAGAGAATCGGCCTTGCTGACTTTCTTGCATTCTTTCTTTCTTCTTTTCTTTGATAAGTGACGACGAATGTTTTCAACCGTCGGACACCTTGTTCTTGTTTCATGGAATGAATTTGCATACAATTGGGAGGTAAAGGAATGCTCCCATTAATAACTTGACTTATGTGGTCAGCTTCATAATTGATACTCCGTCGTTCTGGATGGACTGCTTTGCTTTGAGAGTTCTTTGCAGGCGATTTGGCTAAGCTTTTGTTTACCACAAAAAGCTCGCCGGTTTCACTATCTTTATTTGTGCATTCAATTTGCTTACCCTTCCCTTTAGACAGGGCAAAGGGTTGAGGGGTTGGCCCTCCGAGATATAAAGGGGCGTCAGTCAAGTTGCATTCATCTTCCCGAAACGGGACTTGATCGGCAAAGACTGTATGATGCTTCCCCTCTTTTACATATCCGATGCATTGATGGAGAGTTGACGGAATAACCCCATTTTCATGCAGCCAGGGTCTCCTGAGCAATACTCTGTATGTTGTATTAGCATCAATAATGAAGAAGGTTACCTTGGTGATGAAGTCATCGAGGGTTAAGTTGACGGTGACCCTTCCGATGGCTTTCTCTGAGTTCTGATTGAATCCCCTGATCTTCACATCCTTTACCTTTTGCATATAGGGCATAAGATATAGAGATTGAAAGGTCTTGTAGGGCATCAGATTGATGGATGCCCCTGGATCAATCAAGATCCGATTTAATTGAATGTCGTTGATCTTACCCTTCATATATAAAGGACGGTTATGATACGAAGAAGATAGTAGCATATCTTCATCAGTGAAGGTGACGTTTGCCGCCAGGGCTTCATAAGCTTGGGCTTGGAAATTGGCCATATGAACTTCATAGGTTTCCGGCTCTTGGAGTATCTTGACGAGAGTTTCTCTCAAGTCTTTACTCTAGGCAATCGCTTCCCATACAGTAATGTTGACGGGAAGTGATTTCAGTTGCTGAAGGATTTTATCGTCAGCCTCGGCGCGTGTTCGGTCCAATTGGGAAAATTCCCTTGGCAAGGACCCAGAAAGCTCCTTTGGCTTGACAAGCTTCTTTTGAGAGAGGGGAGCCAATAACTTCTCATTGGGAAGAGGAGGAACGTTGTCCGGCTCATTTGATGAAGCATACAGACTTAGGTTCCTATCTTCAGACTGGGGAACTATATCGGGCAATCCTTCTTCTTCATCTGAAGGGTCGAAGATATAAGAATCTGCCTGGATTTGAGTTTCAGGCAGAGGCTTCGATTCTTCGCCATGAAAGAGTATAACCTTGTTTGAATTTGTAATATCTGGGTTCTTGATCGTGGCAGATGCCGCTCTTTGCCGCCTGCCATGATCTCTCCCAGAATGGTGATTTGAATTACCTGCATGCCGACGCTGGTATACGAGCGTCGTTGGTTTATCCTCATTTTGTGCAGTAGTATCAATTGCAGAGGTTTGCAATTCTTTCGGAGGAGGGATGAACACCATGTAGCAAGAGAAAGAGCCGAACATAGAGTCCAACTGCTCCATAGTAATTTCAGCGCCTTCATTAAAGAGACTCAAGCTTGGTGAGGGAGGGAGATCCTCCTCTTGTAGTGCTTCATGCTGGACGTGAAGTAGCCAATCCCGGAGCCGTCTCTTTTGCTCGATCTCATCCCATGGGATGTATTGATCGAGCGTAGGTTTATCAGAGGGCCTGGGAGATACATATTCATCCAGCTCATTAATTAGTTGTTGAAGTCTTTGAACAGCTGATAGCTGCTGAGGAGCTTCTGTTGTCGCATTATGCTACATTTGTTTCTTCATTTTTCTTTTCTCACTTCTTCTTCTGTTTTTCTCTCTATTTTTCATTTGTAGAGCATCTAATGAGTTTATCACTTCTTGCTCTGGAGACGGCTTGGAAATGTTCTTTCCGCTAGAACGACCCTTGGCGATAGACTTGCCAGGTCTTCTAGAATTTCTTGACTTTCGGGGGCCGACAGTGACCCATTCAGCTTCTGAGGCTTGTGCCTGAAAAGTTGAATTAATTGCTTCTTCAACAATTTCAGGAGGGAGTTGGTAGTAATCATCTACAAACTCCTCAGCTTGCTGCGAGAGTGGCTTCGCCACAGTTTCCTTTGACATTCCATTTCTATACTGAAACAGGCCAATTCTGAATTGCTCAATATTAGCCTTGCTTCTATGTCGTCCATAGCCCAGCTGATGATGATAATATTCACATATTTGTGGATATAAGGTTTGAAATCCTGGGCTTGGATCATATGCTTGTGGCGAAGGGATTAAAAGGTTTCCCTCCTGATCAATTATTTCTTCTCGAATTTTTATTTCGATCCAATCATGGAGATCAGGGCAATCTTTGGTAGGATGTATGGCTATGGAATGGTATTCACAATAGACAGATAATTGCTTTTCTTTTTCAGAGACATAAGGTTCAGGCCGATGCACCTCTATCAGCCCTTGCGCCTTGAGTTTGCCAAATATGAGTTTGGTATCTTTCAAGTGTTTCAAGGTGAATGAGCGTTGATGTAGAGGACGCTGGTTATCATAACATTGACCGGATAAATATGAATGCAGCATAGATGGCTTCCCTTCTTGCTCAGGAAGCCCAGACGCATAATGACATTTACCGAATGAGGTCCAGAATTGTCTGGTTCACTCGGTGGTGGCTGAATATGAGGTTGTGGAGGATTAACCAGAAGATTACCCATATTGATGAGTCCTCGCTGGATCATTTCTTCCATCTCTTCTTTGAAGTTTGGATAGTCTTCAATGACGTGACCCAGCAATTGATGATATGGGCAATAGTTGGGTCTTAATTCTTATGGGACTCGATAGTCCATATATCCTGATCGCAAACATAGCCGGAAGAGTGGCAGCGTATGCTGCCGAAGGAAAGAATATGGCCTTGTCGGCTCGACCGGATTTGGAGGATTTTCAAAAAGCCACCCGATTGGGTCTTGAAATGGCGACAAAGGAGGAAGCTCCGGATATATTGGTGGATAAACAAAAGGAGCTTGTGGAAGATAGGGTCCCTGAATAGGACCGTCCTGGCGCCTTTGTATACTTTGCATAATTTGGCGCAACTCTTGTTGGCCTTGTTGCAGTTGATGGAGTTGCCTTTGAACTCTTTGCATTGTTTTCCTTGTGCCTTGATGCCTGGATCTTGGCGGAGAATGAGCCCCGAAAGTATCTTGAGGCGGATTGCATGAAGGGCCAGCCTCAAGATTATTTGAGCTTGTGGCTGGTTCCGTTGTATGGATGACATTGACCGATTGCTCCGGCCAATCCCAAGCATGAGGCTGTGGAGGATCAACCAGACCATTTTGCATGGATATGCGGCCTTCTTGAATTATCTTCTAGGCCTCATTCTTGAAGACATAGCAATCTTCAATTGCATGCCCCACCATACGGTGATACGGGCAATAATTGGGTTGATTGATTTTGCTGATATCTGCCGGCTTCTTTGGTGTTGGCAGTGACATTAATTGATTGTCAAGACAGAGATCGAAGAGCTTTCTGGTATGCTCTTTTCTAAAGAATAAGGAGCCTTCATACGCTCAGCCAATGTAGGCGGAGGTATCTTTGGTTCTGGTTTCTTCTTTTGAGGTGATGGGGATTGCTGCCCCCTTTGTTTCATTGCCAGGCAAGAAGTCGACAGTATTAACCTCTTTGCCGGCGGATTACGCTCTTTAGGGAGTTTACCCTTATGAGCTGCATGAGCCATTTGCTCGCCTAAGAACCGTTCAATTTCTGCGACAACAGAATTCAATTGATCAAAGCTTCTAATATTTGCTGCCAAGAGCTTTTCATTGATTGATGTAATGAGGCCTCTTCGGCAGATGGTTACTGCATCTTGTTGTACGGGAGGATTGTCGCATCCCATGCTGAGCTCTCTCCCTCTTCGGATGAAGTCGACTGCCGATTCCCCCTTCTTTTGTTTGAGAGAGAATAACTCGGCGAGAGAGACTTTCCTTTCGGCCGTTTGGAAATGGTCATAGAACTTTTTTTGCATATCGGCCCAGTCAGCTACCGAACCAGACTTAAGCTTTGAATACCATTGGAATGCAATCCCCGTTAAAGAAGTTGCAAAATATCTGAGGAGATATGATTCATCAGATGCGAGATCGCCCATGGCAATTGTATAATGTGTCACATGCTCTTGTGATGCCCCACACCCATCATATTTAGGCAGTTTGGGGACTTTGGGACATGCTTCGGGCAATTTCTTGAGTTGATGATGTATAGGAAACGGGACAGAATATAAGCCCGTAGCCTGAATACCCTCGCCCTGTTGGGCAAATATATCCTCAACCATCTTCTTTATTTCATGCCGTTGTATGGCAATATTTTGTAGTGCAGACCAGTTGAAGAAATTGCTGGATTATTTATTGAGATAAACCCATCTGGATACTGGCTTTGTTGTTGATGTTGAATAGAGACCGGCTCTATAAACTGCCGATGGCTTGAAGTCGCCAATCGTCTCATTTCATTGACGAGTGAGGCCATTTCAGATCGCCACTGTTGCATGACTTCATACTTATCGTCATTCGTCATAGCTTGGAAATTTTCCTTTGTTGGCAAGTCGATGACGGGATGACCAGTGGAGGCGGAAGTTCCACCTTCCTCGAGTTGAATATTTGTTTCTTCAATGAAGGGAACTTGAGTCCCTTCGTGCTGAGTACCAACTAGCGGGAGAACTTGGCTAGACGTACCAGCTTGGCCACCAGGTTGGCGAGTTCTTCTGGCAAATTGCCTAGTATTGGGATGGATGACCTCTGTAGGAATATTGAGAGTGGCCTCCTTGATTTGTTCTGCAACTTCGCCAGATTCCCTTCCAGTAGTATAACATGAAAATATTATAAGCCTGGGTTTTTCCTGAGCTGCCCAAGTAACTCGTCGTCTTTTTGACGGACGGGTACTGGTGCTGGGAGTTGCCCTCAGCTTATCAAATACTGGGATTCGCGATATACGGTCAAAGATCGATATGCGAGCTTTGGATTGTTGAGTTGGAATTCCTTTATCCTCCCGGGTATCCTCCGGGCCTTGAGGGATATAATTTGATTTTTTGTATACACCTTTCCTTTTCCATCCTCTGGAATGTTCAGATCCAGTATATGGAAGAGAGATGTTTTTGATACTGCTCTTTCTTTGAATCACCTTTGATGCATTTGCTTGATTTTTCTTAAACTTCTGGACTTCCTTTTTAGGAACCCAGATTTGTTTCAGCTTGGTAAAATGCCGTGTCTTTTGCTTGGCGCCGGCTTTTACCGTGGAGTCTTCATGCTTCCTTCGGAACCACCGTAGAGCTGAGAAGCGGTTCGAGGTTGGAATATTTGGAACATTCCTATCACGGGGAGTGATAGGTGGACTACCGTTAAGACATACCTGCAGGCTTCCGACCATAATGGATTTGTCGGATCTTGAGGTGGCAGCAGACGGCCTCTTGCTATATTGCCCCCGTTGTGAAGAGGCGGGAGCCACAATGGTAGAAGAAATCATATGGACTGAATAAGTCTGAACTTGAGTTGAATGAGATTTGCTTTCTTTAACAGTATCAGCTTTCAAGGGCATCGAGGTACCCTTGTTGACAGTAGCAGGATGCACTTTGGTGCTGGCATGCATCCTACCATTCTTCTTTGTTGACTTATAAATGGAGGATCCTTGGATGGTATCTTCCTCCTGACGGGCCGGGACCACTCCCAAGAAGAAAGGGGATCCGACGACTGCAGGGAAGTCTCCGAATACGATCGAAGTTGCCAGGTAGCCGAACCAGGTGTGGTTGTTGACGATGAGCGGTCCATAAGTGACGGCCATCTCCAACATCTTGTGGTTTGCCTTTTCGTTTGAGTACCTTCAAGGGAAAACATCAGAATTAGGGCTTTCATGAAAAATATATGTATGTCTCATCCTTTTTGCTATGAATGGTGAGAAGAGGTCCCACTGGGCGTGCCAGCTGTTGACACGGGAAAATTTCTCCATCAATCATCGATTTTATTCGTTCATTTCATTTCATTCGTTCGGATATTCATTTATTTTGCATGCTTTGATTTTGTATTGCGGGGCGTGCCAGCCTGTCTAGCAGACAGAAGAAAAGAATCCGCTCGATGCGGAGAAAGAATTTTTTGGGGTGTCCGTGGAACGAACAAGTATGGTGTCCGTGAAACGGACGGGTATAGTGTTCGTGAAACGGACGGGTAAGGTGTCCGTGAAACGGACGGGTGCGCCGTTTTTTAATCTGAACTTCTTGAGTCCTGTGTCTATACTCATCAGGCAATCAGGGTAAATTTTCTAAAAATGCACATTTTTTCATCCTTGTTATGAATGGTCTTCGGGTTAAACTTGGTGTCAAATAATACCAAGAGCTTTTAACTCGATGTAAATGTAACATCGATTCCGATCGATGGAGACAGAGGTCCAGCACATGATACCCTGATATTTTCCCCTTTTTATTCCGAACAAAACGGACTTTGACTTGGAAGAAAAAGGATTTATTCATTTGAAATATCTTGGCTTAAGCATTTCACTTTGAAATGATATGACTCCCCTTTTTGGGGTTCAAAATATGATGTTTTTTTTTTAAGAAAGGGAACGAGTATATACCCATAAATCCATTTGAGGCTTCTCTTCTCTTCCTTTTTTTTTTCTTTGACAAAGGAGTATTTTGGTTGGTTGGAAATTTTATTTGGAAAACATGAGGATTTGTTATTATGAATGGGAATATACCCGCAAATTTATTCTGAGCTCAGGAGTATTGTGAATTGGAATAACACTTCCATATTAGAAGGATTACTGTGCCAATTTGTAATATGATGTTCTTCACAATATATTTTAGGCGGAGTCCCTGTTGAGGCGGAATTTATTCTCTCCTCATTTTTGCTCGTATGAAAATGATCTTGGAGAACATATGGATATATCTCCATGAAGGTTCTTGTCAAAATGAGGTTTCTTTCCGAAAACTGTCCATATGGGTATAATTCCTTTTGTGGGCATTCGTATATATTTCTGCTCGAATTTGTGCTTGAGCAGAGTCCTTGTCCCCTTTTTTGAAATGTATAGATATCAACACAATATTCATGGGTATGTGGATGTATTTCCGGCAGAATCTCTGCTTAGGCAGAGTATCCTCATGGAGACGTATTCATATGAACGTGTGGTTATATAAACATGCCATCGGGAGAACCTTTGCTTAAAGGGAATTTCACCTAAGAGACATATGTGTATATAAACACAAATTTGCAGCTTATGAATATATTCTCAAGCGGCCTCTCTGTTTGAGCAGAGTACCCGGTAGAAGGTGCCTCTGCTTGGGCAAAGTCCCTTTTGAGAAATATATGCATATGAATGCAAATTTGTAATTATATGAATATGTCTTGAGGCAGAATCCCCGAGAAATTCTCCTAAGGAACATATATGTGTATAAACATAAATTTGCAATTTATGAATATATTCTCGAACGGCATCTCTGTTCGAGCAGGGTACCCGGTAAAAGGTGCTTTTGCGTGGGCAGAGTCCTTTTGGAGAAATATATGCATATGAATGCAAATTTGTGATCATATAAATATGTCCTTGGGCAGAATCTCTGCTTGAGCAGAGTCTCCTCTAAGAAATATATATATATAAACACGAATTCATGATTATACGAACATGAATTTGGAGGGAACTTTTGCCTGGGCAGAGTTCTCCCTAAGAAACATACATGTATAGACACAAATTTGCAATTCTATGGATATATCTTTAGGCAGAGTCTCCGCTTAGGCAGAGTTTTCCCTAGGAAACATATACATAAGAACACAAATTTGTAAATATACGAATGTGTTCTCGGGCAGAACCTCCGCTTGGGCAGAGTTTCCTCTAAGAAACATATACATATAAACACGAGTTTGTAGTTATATGGATATGTCCTTGAGAAGAGATTTCTCTTGGGTGGGGTCCTTCACAAGGAACATATATGTATAAATACAAATTTACAATTTTATGTATATGTTCTCGGACATAATCTCCGCTTGGGCAGAGTTTCCACTAAGAAACATATACATAAGAACACAAATTTGTGAATATACGAATATGTTCTTGAGCAGAACCTCCGCTTGGGCAGAATCTCCTATAAGAAACATAGACATGTAAGCACAAAATCCACCATCCCAGAGTCTTGCTCGATGGGCGGGGAGAACATATGCATCTAAATACGCATACCCATAGAGTCTTGCTCAATATGGAGGCATTTAGAGCACGAGAACAAGGGTATTTAAATACCGTGTATCCATAGAGCCTTGCTCGATATGGATGGTATTTAAACCCCGAAGAATATCTCCCCCACAAAGTCTTGTTCGATGTGGGGGGATGAGGGGGATAGAAGGGATGTCGATGACGTTTGAAGCCGATTCTCCTCTCCACGCCTTGCTATTGGGCCAATACCTTCGTGCCAAGTAGGGAGATTAAAGGAACAAATGGGAGAGAGAAGGAGAGAATGCTCTTTCTATTCCTTTGGTTTTTTTTTTTTTGACAGGACTCCGCTGGGACCTTCGGGAGCCTCTCTTCATGAAGGGAATAGGGGGCCTTTTATAGGGGAGGCCCCCTTTACATCGCATGGAGGGGAGAGCCCCAACCGATGGTGACATCCTATGATGTCACCATCGGTTAGCAAAGGCCAACCGATGGTGACACATGCTTGTGTCATCATGATGTCAGGGAAAAATTCCTTTTTTTTTATTGCAACACCAGACAACTGCCCAATGGAACAGCGTCAACTCGGACGCTCGGGTAAATTCTGCGCCCAGACGCGTAGCATTGCTCAGTTGGAATAGTAAGACAAATTGGAAAAGAAAAAGAATGAATAATCGAATAATTGACGTAGTTCTCGTCTCTAAACACTGATAGCTGATCACGTACATCTCTGACGATTATTAGTGCTAACTCCCATGATTAGATCAATATTAACGGCTGTTCTGAAAGTCTGAAAGAAGTTATGTAGTAAACAAATATACAGGACCCAAACTACGAATGTATTAACTACTATTACACCGCTGTCAGAAGTTAGAAAGGGCGACGAACTACATGACCGAATAGCCCGGACCTCCACCACCTTCTGGCACAGTCCATTCGATGTTCTGCTTAGGATCCTTGATGTCGCAAGCCTGTCGATTCCATAAATGGGTTATTAATTGCTATAATACTGCTTGACATGAAGAAAGGAGAATCTAGTAATAGAACAAAACAGAAGACTTCTGAAAAAGATAACACTGATCATGCACTAAGTCTCGCAATACGAATGTTTAGATTACTTGGGAAGCCTAGTTTCTAGTGTCTAAGAGTCCAAAGAAAACTCAAATCAGAGAAGGTGACTGACCCATATAGAAATGCACAGGTTTCTCCGAGAGAATCATAACTGACAACTTGATCAACAAGAAGACATGAGCTTGAATAATCCTACCAATGAGTTACACTTGACCGACGGAAACACTTTATGCACGCCTGGGTGAGCCATGGGTGGAATCCTTTTGATGTAAGGTCGATTGTTTTAAAGTTCTGTCTGTTCAAATGAATGATGGAACTGTTCTTAAAGAGGTCAGAGTGGATTAGAGATTCCGGAAAATAAGATGGAGATCTGCAGCTACATAAAATCCTTTTTGTTCATTGGGTCCAAAAAACATCTAAAAAAAGTTTTCTTTCTCTAGACACAAGAAGATCCTTCCTTCGAGAAAGAAAAAGCTTTATCCCCCTCTCCAGTCTGCCCCCCACCTCCCTCTTTCTCTTAGCAATGACTGAGATTTAGCTTTGACCTTATGACAGTTTTGAGCCTTACAAGACTTTGATGTAACATGTAGATAGCTCTTGCAGAAGACTAAAACCCAGTCCCTTACAAGGTGTTGAGAGAGGAGAAAGATCTACTACTCTTGTAAACACATTCTATTTTTGTCTATACTTTATGCGGTATACCTGAAAACATAGACACAGTGGCCCACTCCCATATGTAGATCAGCTTAAAACTGATCCCGCCATCCCAGGGAAGCTATGAACAAGGAGGGATTGAATCATTCATTGGATAGCTGGATGGCTAGTTGGGTAAGTTGGCAATAAAGATAGTGATACATGGGTAGAAGGAAGAAGAGACAACAATTGGAAATGGACAAAATAAAATATGTACATCTGGTGATGATCGACAAAATAAAGATATCCTTCAAGAAGAACAGGGTCAGGAAAGACAAACATGCAACTATATTTCGTTCTTTTATGTTGTCTCTGAAAATAGCCAACTAAACCATAACAGTAATCATGGCACCATTTTTAACAAAAGGGCAAAAGCTCAAACAAATATCTAAAAACCAATAATCACCTTGCAGTGGAGACAGTTTTGAGCATTAATCTGAAGTTTGGCGTCACCCTTCTCATCAGTGACATACCTAATTTTATAAATTGAAAGAAGCATCATTCAGAATGTTAATCAAAATATATAAAAATAAGCATACACCAAAACTTTCTTACTCGTAAACACGTGCAGGGCAGTATCGTGATTCTAGTCCAGCAAACTTTGGAAGGTTCACAAGTTCAGGAATCGTGGGATCCTTTAGTCGAAGATGAATGGGTTGGTCATGTTCATGGTTTGTGTTACTCCTGTAGATACCACAGATCAACAGACTCAGCAACGGACTCTGAAATTTTAAAAAACTGACAGGTAACTCTCCAACTTAATCATGGAAAGTGTAATTGACCTATCAGCAGCATTTGTGTTACCCTTCTTCCACATGTGAGTTGTCTAATTGGTAAGATTTGCATGAACATTACTAACAAGTTTTATTCAAACAATCAGGTCTACCAATTATGTTCCTCAGGGAATATAGCAGAGAGTTTGAGGTGAACATCTTCAAAAAAAATTGTTCCAAAATTACTAGAAAGGACTACTGTTTCATATGAACTTTCATCTCCGGTTGCTACTAGCACAACTACAGAGTTCCAGAAAGACATAAGTGATGGGAGAAATCAATCATCCTTTGGACAACTAGTATCCAATAGCTTTCTCGACATTAAAAGTAATCCATGTGGACCTGTGAGACAACAGTACTGTAATTAATGGTTAACTGAACCTGTATAAGGAAGTCGGCACATCAAAAGAAAGTACTCCATCTGGCTTAGGATAATTGATAGGCTTATGAAGATTGGCCATCTGATCATTAATGCAAATTGATCAGTTAATTAGTTGCAGTATAAAAAAATAAACATTAATAAATCCTGCTGCTGAGAAAGTGGCTTTTCATTAGTAGCATGCAGTTACCTCTGTGGCCTCATGATCAGGCTTGCCGTGCTTCAATGTGAATGGAAGTCTTCCTTTGAAAACATAACTAACAACAGACAAATTTAAACTTAATTCAATAAGCAATTCACTGGTTATTGAAGGTGTCTGTGATTCAGAGAATCTTACCTTTCCAATGCAGAAAAAGCCAAGCCAGGAAAAAGCCCATACTCAAACGCCTGTTTATACAATATATGTATCAAAGATGGATAATCAGCTCTCTCTCACTTAACTCCTAGACAGATCAATAACTGAGCTCACAAGCACCACTTACTGGACGATAATTACGTGCTTGATAAAGTTCTTCCCAAATCCAAGATTTCTTTAAGCTGTCCAAGTAAGTTTCCATACCAGCTCCTTCATTCAATGCCTTAAAAGATGCCTCTGCTGCAAGCATTCCTGAAAAAAGATGAAAGTCTTTAGGAGGAAACTACTATTTAGGAAGCATGAATTTACTAATATTTAATATCAATGAACAAAAAAAATTATGTTTCAATCCCTATAACCTTACCATCTTCCAAATATATCCATCCCATCCTGACATTCTTGAATGTCCCCAAATCGGACTCTCCTCTAAATCAGAAGGGGATGTGCGAAGCAGGTTCAGAGAGAGAATTAAATGGTGGTTCACTTGAAGTGCTCAAGATGCTACTTGTTCTTGGGTCTGGTGAACTCCACCTAGGATGAAGAGATCCTCAAGGCTCTAGCACGTTGGTCACTAAGTAGGAGAGACTGGAGAAAGTGGAAAAGGGGATTGGTCAAGCATGGTCAGGTTACTCCTTGTCTCATGCTCACAAGTCTTGACATCCTCTTATTGGTGCTGGAGAAGCTGCAAGTTCTGCTGGAATCACCGGGCACCACAGAGGTAACTTGTCATTGATGAGGTGGAAGATGGAGTTATCATACGCTGGGACAAACACAGTGGGCTTCCTGAGTTGCCGAAGGCAAAGGTAAAGGTGGAGCCTGTCGGCAAAGCTGGATAGTGGTCCAGCCAGGATTTGGTGATCTTGATATAGGAAATGTTGGTGGGGGAGTCCACATGGGAGGGGGAAGGTCCTCCCTGAGTCATCACCACTAAACCATGCGAGGAAGGGGGGAAAAAATGGGCATGAGAGTTAAGAAAGAGGAGTTATTTTTCGGGTTATCTATGGCCTATGGGTATTCATAATTGAGTTGTTTTTCTAGAAAAAGAATGTCCTCGTACTGATACTTTTTCAAATATCAATTGACCTTGAGAATTCATTTGAGAAGAGTTTGAAAAGAGTTATAATTTGGGTTATCTGCATATTTTGGATGGTACAGATATATCTGGTACATGCCAAGTTTGTAGGAACTACAAAGTGAAAATCTCCAAATGATAACCAAGGAACATACATGGAACACAACGTATGGAAAACAGTTTCTTTTTGTTCAAACAACCCAACAAAAATTTTCTTAAGGCAGTACCCAATATCAAGAGAGATAAATACATGAGTAGGAACAATGTTAGGGAATGACCTGATTTCATGGCAGTATGGGTCCCCTTTATTTTGGGCACATTTAAGAAGCCAGCAGCACATCCAATGATTGCTCCCCCAGGAAACACTGGATTTGGGATTGACTGAAAGTAAATTGCATCACATCAATGTTTAAACAAAAATGAGATACCAAACTCACAGCAACAACAATGTGACTACAAGACAGTAAAGAGTATACCATATTCTATGCATCTTGCTAATTTATTGAGCTTCTAAAGCCAAACAAGTAATCCTTAAAAAGGACATTGTGTGTCTTAAAAGGACACTTCTTGCAGTTTTCTTCAAACATATTTGACTGTTAATTATATTCCACAGAAAGTATTCATTGTTTTGGATGCTTAACTTAATCTAATCAAGCTGGCATCTAGTGTGCGGCCAAGACACAAGATGCAGGGTGTCACTCTGTTAAAACTGGAAAGGAATAAATGCATATTTCTCAATCAATTTCTCTAGTTATGAAGCGGATATACCTGGAAACCACCTTCATTTAATGTGCGTGCACCATATTGGAGAACAGTTCCCCCTTCCAAAAGCCGCCTAATGGAAGGATGATGTTTGAATTTCTGCAAGAAAGAAAGATGTCACAAGGAATTTGATGAGAAACTTAAATATGTATAACCAATATATAAGAACATGACACATATAGGGGTCCGAAAAGATATGATTATTTTTTCAAAATAGATGCCTAAGCCACTATCATCTTCTGGCATGACATGTATTGTATCGTAGAAATGAAAAAGACAAAATGTAAAATAGCAGACCAGCATAAATAACCTGATAAAAGATGCGCATATGCAACAAGTGCATTAGGTATCGTCATCTGATGTAAACATATGCTCATCTAAAAGTCTTAAGATCGGAGCTGCTTTTAGCATGTTCATGGCTTTTCTAGCACATAGAAAAGCATGCCAACATTCTAATTGCAGGTTTCAAGTAAGAACTGTAAGTTCCAAGAAACATCTTCTTCTGGATATTAGTATTGCAAAAAGGAAACTCATAACTTGTTGGACAGTGAAGCATATGGGCACCGAATATTAGATGCATATGTCCATTCTTATATTCAATTCCTTTTGCAAGTGCACACACAACATGTACCTCATTCTAGGTCTCAAATTTTGTTACTTGTAGCATGTGTTCGTGTCAAAACTAACAAGCATGATGAAATAGATAATAGCTCTAACTATATTGACCTTTGTATCAAAGAATCTGTTTCAATGTAAAATGAAGTCTTTCTAGTCCAAGCTTGACCCAAGTTGGCATCAGTAAGATCAAGCTCAAGCATGAGTCCATCTCAGTTATAGCCTATAGAGAAACTCAACTTGACTCACTACCCTCCATCCCTAAATTAAACTGCACAGAGTGAAGACAATGGAAAAAGGAAATGCAACCAATGTCTGATAAAAGCTGAACATTATGCATTATTGCAAACCTAGCAAGTTTATATATATCAGATAGTGCAAAGAAAGAAGAAATGATAACTAATGCCAACCTGGAATTCATCATAAGGGCTCAAAAAAGGATTGTGGTAATTCAAGGCAACAACCAGACCAATTGAGACCTGCAAGTTTCAGCAAAGGTAAAAGACAAATCATATTTAGATGGGAGCTAAACAATTCAAATGTTTGGGTTATATCCATGTGAACTTGTGAAGCTTAAATCTCTCTTATTTTCCAATTAAGTATTCTATTCTGCCAAACTCCATTGAGAACTTCTAGACGCCCAGGCACAGAGAGAAGGGCCCAGGTGGGCCATGCAACCCTAGGGGTGCGGGCCCCACCTCCCCCTCTCTGCGCCCGGGAAGTTAGAATTTCCCAACTCCATTATAGTGAATCAGCATAATCTAAGTGTGGCTTATTAGGGAATAGATAATTGGCAAATGTGTCAGAGAAAAAGACTATTCTAAATTACAATTTTTTTTTAGAGATCTAACCCTTGCTCTACAGTGTCAGTTCTCTGGCAGTGGCAGGGACCTTATTCTCCTCTCAGAGTGCTGACTAAAGAGGTCACAAGCCAGGGAAAAAGGTAGACTTCTTTCCTATGAGTTGGTGGTGGTTCTCCGCCAGTCCTGCTATTTATCATTGTATCTTCAGGATATTTAGAATAATGTTACAAAACTTGTCCATCCAGGGAAAATTCGTTTGGCATGGCAGTGAGGTTCCTGTGGGCTGTCATGACACCAGCTGGAGGAGGGTGCTGTTGAACCCTCAAAAAGGTTTGATGAATATCTACAAAAAGGAGTCCTTGGACCTATTTATAATGGTCCAAATGGTTAAAAATCCTTTAAAAGATATCCTGGAGACAGGATAATTCACGCCATTGAAGGCAAGATGGGAGACAGAATCAAGGTGCCCCTCAAATTAAGGAAGGGTGCTTATGGATTCAAGTGGCATCAAGCCCTCCGAACAAACCAAAGTTTAAAGAAGTACAAGTACAAAGTACAGCACGGAAGAAATCCGGCAGCACGAGGTCCATAAAGACCAAGTATGAAGTACAAGTATAAGTACAAGCACAAGAACAAGCCTGCAATGGAAGCTCAACGGATGCGCAAATTCAAATCTCCGTCAAGCAAAACTCCGAGCAAAGAAACAGGACTTCAGCAACTCGGGTCCCCCTGAAATGGGACATGTAATGGTCTATTTATAGACAATTCTCCCCCTCCTACCGTTTTTACACAAAACGGTTGGAGGGGAGGGGTCTCCCCCCCTCCAACCATTTTTACACAAAACGGTTGGACCCCCTCCAACCGGTTTCATACAAACCGGTTGGGGGGGATCCCCCCTCCAACTGATGGAGGGGAGGGGGGGGGGGTTCTCCCCCTCTCCCTCTTGCGCATGTAACAAGGGGGGCAAACCCCTATAAAAGGGGATGCACCCCCTCCATTGTAAGAGGCCGGCTCCAAGCCTCCAAGCCTCCATATTTTCCCTCAAACCCTGCTGGAAAAACCAGTCCCCAAGTCTTGTAAAACCAGTCCCTCAAACCCCCATTGTAAAGGGCAGGTCTCCAAGCCTCCAAGCCCTCATATCGCCCCTCATATTCCCCAAAAAGCAGGGTTTTCCATTCTGAAAAGCAATTTCAGAAATAGCAAAAGCTTTCTCTTCCAAACCCCCTTTCAATTGTTCCTCAAATTTCTGGCTCGGCGTGAAGGTATTGGCTCGTTCCTTGCTTGGCGCGGAGTGAGGAGCGTCCAATAGCGTATAAGAAAGCGGGAAATCGCCTCATATATGGCATCGGCATCCCCCTCATCCCCTTCCATGGAGGGTTTCTCAAAGTTTCCATAGTATGGTTCATATCCCCACATCGAGCAAGACTCTGTGGGGATCTTACGAGATTTAAATATCGTCCATATTGAAAATGACTCTATGGACGCCCGATATTTAAATACCCTTGTATGTTTGTGCTCTAAATGCCTCCAGCCTCCCTATTGAGCATGACTCTATGGGTACGCGTATTTAGATGCCGTTTGTTCTTGTGTTTATATGCGTATGTTTCTTTGAGGAGACTCTGCCCAAGCGGAGATTCTATCCAAAGAACCTATCCATATAATCATAATTTTGTGTTTATATGTATATGTTTTCTTGAGGAGACTCTGCTCAAGCGGAAATCCTACCCGAGAACACACTCATATAACCACAGTTTTATGCTTATATGTATATGTTCCTTGGGGAAATCCTGCCTAACTGAAGGTTCTGCCCGAGAACATGCTCATATAATCACAATCTCATGTTCATATGTATATGTTTTCTTGAGGATACTCTGTTAAAACGAAGATTCTGTCCGAGGACGTACTCATATGTTCATAACTATGTGCTTATATGCATATATTTCCTAAAGGAAACCCCGCCCAAGCGGAGATTCCGTCTCGAAAAATATTCATATATTTATAAAAAGTTATGCTCATATACGTATATTTTCGGGGAGAAACTTGGTTTCTATAAAGATCCCGACAAAAAACCACATACACATGTTCACGAGTATATATTCGTGTGAATACACTTTCTAAAAAAAAAGGGAATTTCGTCTAAACGGAGATCTTGCCCAAGAAATTAGAAATTGGCCGAAGGCCATGTTTCATTAGCCAAAAGGCAAAGGAAAAGCAAAAAGCATACAAAATGAAAGAGAAAACCAGAAAAAGCCAGAAGAAAGGTAAAGGAAGAGGGATGACTACCAAGATGGTAGAAGCCCCAACCCCAAACCCTAAAAAAAAACCACCCAATTACAAGGTAAATTTCCTCCACCCCTTCAGCTGATCTAAAAGGGCAGAAAACTTGACTGGCTCACCAGAGACACTAAGATGCCACTGATACACAAAAGAGATACAATCATTTAGAATAAGGAACAAGTTTCTGAACTCCAGGTTAAACAACCTCTTATTCCTTTCCTTCCAGATAGACCTGAGCATCGCTGGTAAACACAATTTCCATAGGTCCTCCTCAACTCCTGTGGGTTTATACTTTGGCCAATAATCAATAAACTGATGCAAATTGAGGGGAACACAACATGTGACATTAATAGTCTTGAAGAACAGCTTCCATACAGTTCTGACAACTCCACAAGCAGTGAATAGATGAACCAAATCCTCCTGGAAACATGCACAGAATATGCATTCTTTTCTCGACTGTTTTCTAAACATATTGACACTGACCAAAGTAAATAGCCTCTTCCAAGCAATTTTCCACATAAAGACCCTGATTTTCAAAGGTAACCACATAAGGGTTACCTTTAAAGATCTTGCCCAAGAAATATACTCATAAGTAATAAGTTTACAAAATAACCCTGTCCATATAGGTATATTCCCGCTCATTTCAAAGTCATATACCAAATCCTCAAAAGGAGAGCTCATGCTCTTTCAAGAGAAAATCTCTTTTCCAAAATCTCAAATGCTCTCTTCAAAGGAACAAATCCCTTTTCAAAATCGAAACTCACTCTGTCTGATGATAAATAAAAGGAGAAAATATTGTATCAGAATTTTCTAGAAGATGCATATATCCTCGCCCTCGCTATGAAATAGTATTCGAGTTGAAACTGATGTTAATATAGCATCTAAGGCTTTTAACTCGATGTAAATGTAACATTGATTCTGATCGATGGAGACAGGGGTCCAGCACACGCTACCCTAATCGCCTGATGATTAAAGGCACGGAATCAAATAAGTTCAGATAAAAAGAAGAAGAAGAAGAAAAAAAAAAAAAAAAAAAAAACGGCGAGCTCGTCTGTTCCACGCATAGTTGTCAAGGTGTCAAGGCGACCAAGGCGTAGGTGGGGTCTCGGATCGCCTAAGCGCTTAGGCGCTCGCCTAAGCGGTGCCTAGGCGTTTAGGACGGAACCAAGTATGAGTTGTTTTCAAGTGTCCCTCTTACATGATATTTATGTATCTATAAATATATATAATGATGAAAATTCAATAAAAAATATCATAATATGACATACATAAGGACAATGAAAGCAACAAAAATTAAACTCCAAGTAAACAAACTCACATTATATATCATAAAGTCATAAAAAATCTAAATTGACATCTTCAAATAAATAAGAACACTAAATAAGAACAAGAAGTGCAAATATCATTCTATCATCAGAAAACTAATTTTCAACTTTTAAAACAAGCAATACACATACATGTAAATATGTTAAATAAAAATAAGAAGTGCAATATCTTAACACACTTAAAACAAGTAAAAACTAAATGAGGCCATTACATAACCCCACAATATGCCTAAAAATTGAAAAGAAACTAGAAAATGACAAGTCTCATGTGTTTGGGTAATGATAGTTTAAGTTTGACCAAATCCAGAGAGATCTCAAACAGACTAAGTGCTGTCAGTAGGAGAGCGGCTCCCTTGGAGAAGTCATATGCACGTTTGACTTTTTTTACCGGACTTTGGATTTTAGTGTTCCATATATTTTATTTGAATTATCAAATTTTTAGATAGGTCAAATTATGAGAGATTAGAAAGTTAACATTTCGCTAAAATTATCGAAATCGTGATTTTCTTCTTCGATGGGAGAGTTGACTTTTTTTTGGTAAGAGATATAATTTTTTTGATATTTTTATTAGATTCAAATAGGGAGTACTTCCTTATTTACATGTAATATCTTAAGTAAATGAAACAACAAATTGTAACATATACTTAAATGATATTCAGGTAAATAAGATGTTACCTGGAATCAGGCTGGACTCAGCCCTGAAAACCGACCTGAATCTACTGTCTAAGTGGGATATTGCGGACTCCTAAAGGGTCTAGGCGTGCCCAAGCGCCCTTAGCGTGCGCCTTGGCCGCCTTAGCGGCGCCTTGGGGCGCCTTTTCTCCTCTTAGAAAGGCGAGGTGTTTTAAGGCGGCTGAGGAAGCGCCTTGGCGCTTAAGCGGCGCCTAGGCGTCCGCCTTGACAACTATGGTTCCACGGACATCAAAATCCTTTCTCTGCATCATGCATACCTTTACTTCTGTCTGGTAGACAGGCTGGCACGCCCCGCAATACAAAGTTCAAAATATGCGAAATGAATGGATATTTAAATGAGGAAAAGAAAAGAAAAAAAATTCCCGTGTCCACAGGCGCAAAAGCAGGGAGGTGAGTGTTAGCATCAAGAGTATCACAGACTTCAAGCAGCCACATCTAGGGAAGTGGCTTTGGAAATTGGAAACTTGGCACGGAAAATAACGATCTTTAGCTGGAAGTCTCAAAGGCATAAATGCTATAGATGATCTAGAGAAAGGCATTAATGGATACCAGTACCACTATATGCAGTTTTTCACACCTGTGAAGTGGTAATCTTCAAGCTAAGGATATCATGCAACTGGAGATCTAGGATTCTAGGCCTCCCTTGACAATGTTTAACTGCCCTCCTTCATGTTCCAAAAGGTGTGGGGATTTCACCCTTGCTGACATTTTTTCTCAGGTCCATAATTTGCATATTGACTTAATGGTGATCCACACTGTCCTTCATGTTCCAAGAGGTGTGGGAATTTAATCTCCCTATTGACCTAATGGTGATCATGGACTAGATGTTCATCTGTTTGACAACAGGGCTTTTGGAGGACTGTTTAACACGCGAAATTTTCTTCAAATCTTTATCTTTTAGAAGAAAAAGATAAATTGTTGATGTTTATCTATTTTGCGGGCGTGCCAGTCTATTAGAACAACCAATTTTCATTCATTTATCAGGCGATTTGGGTGTCGTGTACTGGACATTTCCCCACCGACCGAAGTCGATGTTAATTTACATCGAGATGACCTCGAACACCTTTGATTCTCTGTCAAAGAACACATTTTGTCTCTATTTGCTGTGACAATATTGATCTTGATGATCATCCTTCATGGATATATACTCTTGCAAAGAAATTTGAAGTATTTATTGCTTATACACATGTAATTGGAAATACAAATGGTCTTTCAAGACCTTTACAAATGGTCCCAATTATATGATCGGGTCCTTAGAATTTCATTCGATCACAATCGAACCCTTTTGAGCTTGCTTCTATCACGATCAGACCGTTAGATTTGAATTTCATCACGATCAGATCGTTGGTTTTGAATATCATCACGATCAGACCGTTGGATTTGAATTTCAACACGATCAGACCGTTGGATTTGAATTTCAACACGATCAGATCGTTGGATTTGAATTTCAACACGATCAGACCGTTGAATTTGGATCTGATCACGATCGGGCCATTGGATCGCCAAGATGATCATTATCGGCCCGTTGTATTTGCTTTGTGGTCATCATCACCCTTTAATAGTGATGGGGCCTTCAAGCGGTCTCGCCAAGTTTCTGCAATTTTCTACCCTTTTGGGGTTTTACTGCAATCCTCCACTCTTTCTGGGATTTTTGTAGCCCTCCACGTTGGGATATTTCTGCAAGTATCAACCACTATGATCTGAGAGTTGAAAACTTGGCCAATGTTGTGTTTTGAAGAAGAAAACCTGGAGGAGATTTGGACAGCATTGTATCTATGACTGGTTCAAGAGCTCCTCGCCATTTTCTGACATTTCCAGGCGCCTCTGTCATTCCTTGGCCTTTTCAAACCTTCTGCCATCAGTTGATATCTTCAAGTTCTTTCCGTCATTTCTTGGCATTCTCAGACATTTCCGTCATTTCTTGGCTTTTTCGAACAGTCTCGGGTATTTCTGTCGTTTGTTGACTTGCTCGGATGCTTCTGTCATTTCTTGGCATTCTATGTCTTTTCTTGACATTCTCGGACATTTCTGCCATTTCTTGGCTTTTCCGAGCAGTCCCGGGTATTTATGTCATTTGTTGACTTCCCGGAGTGTTTCTACCATTTCTTGGCATTCTGTCTTTTGTGTCATTTTTTGACATTCTCGGACATTTCTGCCATTTGTTAACTTCTCTGAGCATCTTGTATCATTTCCCGACTTCTTGGGGATTTTCAATCATTTCATGCCTTCTGTGGATATATTTGTCATTCATTGACGACATGGATGGCAGAGTCGGCCGACTTGGAGCGGAGTCGGTCGACTCTGAGTCGGGTCGGCCCCTGGCGACCCGACTCTGGGGTGGGGGAACACCGACCCACCCACGGGACTGGTTTACAAAGTTCACTATCCCAACTCAGGCCGACTCGGCCCGACTCAGGCCGAGTCTGGCCCGACTCAGGGTCGGGATCGGCTGGGGCCGACCCAGCCACTCGACCCGACTCTGCCATTCTTGATTGACGATCCCAAAGCTTCGCCAACCGTAAACCGGACTCGGGAGAGCGCACGCCACTTCTGGGAAGTGACGTGTGTCCCGCTCCACCGAGTCATGTGAACGACATGGACCTTGTATAGTTTCTTCCTTTGAAGGGATTTTCTTGCAATTTATAAACTTCAAAGACATTTTGTTGGCTTCTATGAAGCTCGAACATAGCTTGAATGACTTCCTCACAAGCGGGAGCGCTTGTGCAATTCCCCCTTTAAGGTCTTTGGGTTTGGAACCTTTTGAGAGGCATTTCTGCAATTTCTATTCTCTGGGGGTATTTATGTAATTTTCCCAGACTCAGGTATTTCTGCAATTTTCCCTTGACAAGGGGGTATTTCTGCAATTTTCCCTTGACATGGGGGTATTTCTGCAACTTTCTCAGTCATTGGGGTATTTCTGCAATTTTCCCTTGACATGGGGGTATTTCTGCAATTTTCTCAGTCATGGGGGTATTTCTGCAATTTTCCCTTGACATGGGGTATTTCTGCAATTTCCCCTCAAACAGGGACATTTCTGCAATTTTCCCAAACATGGGGGTATTTCTGCAATTTTCCCAGTCATGAGGGTATTTTTGCAATTTTCCCAGTCGTGGGGGTATTTCTGCAATTTCCCCTCAAACAGGGACATTTCTGCAATTTTCCCAGGTATTTCTGCAATTTTCTGCTTTTCAAAGGTTAATGTGTCATTAACCCTTTGAACAAGGTTTGCATGCAATTCTCCCTTAGACAGGGACTGATTCGTAATTCTTCACATATATTCACCTTTGCCATTCATAAATCATTAACATGTCAATTCCCTGATTTTTTTGTAACTTCTGGGAATACTTATGCAATTATAGGAAAGGTTTAAGTATAATTGCAATATGCCATTCTAATCATAATATAAGTCCCTTAAAACATGTGGATGGACAAACTAATGCACTTATATTTCTTCATCAAGAAGACCATGTAATAATACATGGTTCTGTTTGCACTTGGAGTTTTAAACTTCCCGGGGCTGTCCTCTTCTTTTAGGAAGAAACAGCAAAGGCTCCTCCAAAACTTGGCCTTTTCAGAACTCTTCAAACTTGATGGATTTCAGATCTCCAGGAGTTGGTGGATTTCAGCTCTCCTCAAATTTGGCATTTTTTTTTTGAACTCTCTCTTTCCTTGGCTTGGTCTCCTTTTATAGGAGATTGGGTGGGAGGTGGGCATCCCACCGGAGACGGATCCCACCGGGGACGCGCCCCACCGGAGACACATCCCACCGGGTATGGCATTTACTGTTTCCTTTTTTTTTTTTTCTTTCTTTTCTGTCGGGACAGCAAACAGGGGGCATCGGTGGGAGTCCCACCGGGAGTGCGGGACCCACGGAGGCACCGGTGGGACTCCACCGGGTGCACAACCCGGTGGGGCCTCCACCGGGCGCGCGGCCCCGATGGGGCCTCCACGGGTGCGCGGGGCCCCGGTGGGGCCTCCCCCGAGTGCGCGGGCCCCGGTGGGGCCTCCACCGGGTGCGCAGCCCCGGTGGGGCCCCACCGAGTGCGCGGGGCCCCGGTGGGGCCTCCACGGGTGCGCGCAGGCCCCGGTGGGGCCTCCACCGGGGTGCGCAGGCCCGGTGGGGCCCCCACCGGGTGCGCGCAGGTCCCGGTGGGGCCTCCACCGGGTGCGTAGCCCCAGTGGGGCCTCCATGGCAAGGCTCCGGTGGGACTTTCACCGGTGCCGATATCCGTAAAACCTCGATGGGAGTCTCACCGGGACATCTCGGCAGGATATTTTTTATAAATTCCTGACCACGTGTCATTCTCATCACGTGTCTTCTTTTGTCGTGCGAGGAGGTGGATTTTGGCCACATCATTTTTGATTGCTGACATGGGTATTTGACCGGACCCCTGCACACTTAAAAATGAACGCCACGTAGGACGCCTTCCACCGGGATATCCCGGATCATTAAATTTCGTTCGCCGGCATTGGGTTTAATTCCGGACACACCGGGAACATGGGGTTGACTGATTTCTGTTCTTGGTCAACCCCCGGAGGTTTTTCTTCGTCACTCCGAAATACGCAGAAATATTTCTTTTTCTGTATTTAATTTATTCAGAAAATCCAAAAACAAGTGATTTCCTTTCGTTCACTCATTCTAGAAATTCTGAATAAATGACTTTAAGGGTTATCCTTTACCCGGGACCGGGATAAATATTTTCCCTTTCGCATGCTTATTCCACACATTTGAATCAATTGATCGGCGGAGATTTTATTCCGAGAACACCGGGGTTTATATGGTTTCAGCCCCAACTTGATTCGGAATGACTCCCATCCAAAATTCGAACATGCGCAGAAACCTGTTTCTGTTTTCTGCTGTTTATCCATTCCGAAAATTCAGAACAAATAAATTTCTTTCCTTCATTCATTCTGAAATTTTGAATAAATGGGTTTGTGGGTTGTTTTTATCCGGAACTCCGGACAAATATTTCCTCTATATACACTTGCTCTAAATATTTAAAACAAGTGTTTTTTAATATAAGGGAAAAAAATTTCGTTCAACAAGGACAATGAGGCATCACATCCTATTGGAAACCTGAGAGATGATCAAGCAGTTCAGATAGGAGGGTTTTATAGATGTTGCAGAACTAAAGCTTAGACTTGAACAAGCTAGCCTATAAGAGATGGAGATGGACGACTGATGGGAAATTAACTGTCAAAACTGTTCATACCTATATGTGGAATCCGAGGAGCCTTCAAAGATGAAAATTCTAATGTGGAGAATTTCTCATGGTAAAATCCATGCTAGTGATTCAGTGATTGCCCTGCACATTTCATGATGGATATTAGAATTTAGGACAACCTGCTGCCTATGTGGACAGAAGGAGGAATCTAGATGTAAACTGCTTTTTGCAGTGGTCTTTTGCACAAGAGTAATAGTAATATTCGTGACAAAAGACTCATTGAGCACAATCAGGTTCCAGACACATTGATAGGTTACTTTTGTGTGGAGAAGGTGATGAGAATTATTGGATCTCAAGGAGTCAAGGATGACTGCATTATTTGGCAGCTCATCCTGCAGGCAGTTCCTGGAGATATAGGACTTTTAGCAGGGGGACATATACTCCAGGCAGGGTTGTCAATTTGTTTTCATGTGTTTCAGAAATGGGATTAACTCTAACGTAGTATTGATGATCACAACAGTACTATTCCATTTTGGAACGAGGTATGGCACACCACCGTGATGTTGTTGTCCTTTTCCTGTTGTATTGACAGATGTTAGAGAGCTCACAGTCTATATTTGCATATTCCCCTCTTTTTTACTTGATAAATTTGTGACTGTCCAGCCTTGGTGCACACACATGGGGGGTTGTGTGTGTGGAGGGGGGGGAGAGAGAGAGAGAGAGAGCTTGGCCTAATTATTCTACAGCAAGTACTATTATAATTAAGCTTAGAGAACGGCATTTAACATCAAAAGTTAGCAATCTCCTGACAGTAATGAGTTAGTTGCCATAACCAGTTGATATTGATGAAAGCATAATGTTGGTTCATGAGGATTCCAATTCTAAGAACCCTATCTTTCAATGAAGCTATAAAGAATCAATTGCAAATGTACCTAGAAATTCAAAAGTCTACACATCCATGCACTTGTTAGTCATATATGCCCATCGAAAAATACTGACAAAGTAGTGGATACAGATTGCCTTTTAGAGAGGGAAATTTGCACCACCTCATTCCTCAAGAGTAAAAGAGATGCATGTCTTAAATAACTGCTAGTTTCATAGGTTCCAAGGATAACACAGGTTTAGTTTCTATAGATTGACTGTTCAGAAGCGGGATATAGAAATTACCATCCTATCTTTCATGTGGTAAAGAAAAGTTCCCCCATATGTCTTTCTATCCAATGGCCATCCAATTGTGTGAAGCACAGAACCCAGTTCATGCTTCGCATTGTCAATTTCCCAGACCTGCATAAACCATAATTATGTACGATATGAAAATTCACTGAAGTTGTTCAACATGAAAACCATATATTATACAACAACATTCTAGATGGTATCTATGAGACAAATATCTAAAATTTGACTGCTTGAATAATAGCATAATGTCTAACAAACAAACTGACAAACTTTAAATGACAGAGGACCCACAAAATAATTGGATTTCTTTTTTGAAGGTGCCTGAATAGCAGGATTTCTGATAAATTTAAATTTACTTCTCTGTATATTTCAACATCCTATGTGAAACTGAATACTTATTTGCAAAGTTTAGTTTATGCCTTTTTTCTTTGGGGAGGGGGGGAGGGGGGGTGTTGTAGTAGTCCAGGGCTACAGCTTCCGGGTTCCTCCCAGCCCTACTCACCCAGATGCCCACTCCATCACAGGCTGATAAATATGTTGCAACACTAATTGCCAATAAATACATGACCTTTAGAAAAACAAAATAAACAAATGATCAATAATGTAGCAGACCAACAACAACCTTGCAATCCATTTAACCCTTTCTTCTACTTCTGGAGATACTGTTATTTTCCCCCAGATGCTACAGCCAAGCCCACCAAGTGTCTCAGCTGGAAAAGACTGAAAACCCTCCCTTGTTTAACAGCAGCTCATGAATCACACCAAAGGCTATGATATTGAGTCTGCAATCTGAGCTTTGAAGGGTTTTTCATAGTGTTCTTCCTTTGAACATCAGACCAATTGTCTAATGGATTTGAAACAAGCAGAGGTTTCAGCAGGATAGATCTTCCAAAGATGGTTACAACTTCACTCTCAGATGAGGACAAAACTAACTCTAAGTTATATTGGCATCATCTTAGATGAAACACTTAAAAGTTAAAACCTACTTTGCACAGCAAGAATAACATAATCCCTACAGGTACACAATGATAAAGCATGCCAAATGGAAAAGGATAAAGAATCCACATTACCTCTTTGATTCCTAGCGCATAAGTTTGATGTTGCACCAAACTCTTCTCTCGTAAATTGAACTTCCTTATTATTTGCTGTAACATAATATTCAGGTTACATGCTTAATGAATTTGAACTAAAATATGGAATGTAGAACATGGCCAATTGTCAATTATAAGCAGTAATACTAAATGTAGATTGGAGAGTCGATTAAAAGGAATTTATCATGGGACCTCAGATAGTGAACCTCTGCATCCTTCAGCAAAAAGCGTAATATGCCCTGCAATATCATTTCACAGTCAGCAAATCCTCACTGACTGTGAAAAGACAAATCAGTGGAAAGTATCCCAATAGCAAAGGAAAAAATTTGATTTAATGGCATAACAATAAAAACATTTTAAAAAGGTATTTCTAAGTATTCATTCTAACTACATTTTAGGAGGTAAGTTTTCATTCCAACAATGATGATGAAGCGTAATACTACTGAGGGCACAAGAAGTTGAAATTTTCAAACAAATTAGATGTTTACAATTTCTTGACACAATGCCAAAGTTTGAACCTGGCATTTATATGCTGAATAAAGGGAGAAGACATAATAAAAAAAGAGTGTTTTCATACAGTGCCCATCATGCAAGGAATGCATAAAATGTGCAATGAGATGGAAATGGTATGAACATGGTGATGAGGGCAATTTACTAGCAATCACTATGCAGATAGTTTAAAAAAAAGAATGAAATTACAAATGACCTGTGTTGTATTGAACACATGAAGGACCATGCAAGATTCAAGAGAACTGAAAAGAAACTTCACTGCTAAGACAACGACGTCAGTTTCCGCTATCAACTGGTCCATGGTCTTTTATAATGATACTTCACAGGTAACAACAATGCTCCAAGGAACATAAAAGAAACAAGAAAATACGATGAACGTGACTGGATAAAACAAAAGGAGAGTTCTGTATGCCTTTCAGGTCAACTCCATGCTGGAAAGTTTCCCTTCTTGAGCCATCTTTAGCAACACCCATGTCATTAGTTCTGATGCCGACAACCTTTTGATTTTCATCATATAAAATCTGTCATATCATCAAATACAAATTCCCATTCATTCTCACAATTAACATAGAGCCATTGCACAACCAATAAATTCTTACCTCACTGGCAGCAAATCCAGGGTATATCTCAACACCCAAATCCTCTGCTTTGCTGGCCATCCAACGCACGAGCTCGCTCAAGCTGGAAACCATGCATATCAACTTAAGGAATAAAATTTGGAGGCACTAAGATAGTAAGATGTGCCCAAACAGCTGAAATATAAAGGTAAAAAAATTATGAACAAACATAGGACCAGTTAACAGACAGTTAAGTACAGGAACATGGCCCTCATGGTGGACGATAGAATGCTTGGCAGCTTAGTATGTATGGGATAGTTATGAGCAAAAACTTCCAGCTATGAGCAAATGGAAAAGGAAAATATAAAATCATTTTCCAAGATATGGAGTGCAAAATGTGCATCTATGTGAGTTTCCATGCTTTAAAGGCATATTCTACAACATACGATTGACAAATTCCTTTTTTCTCTGTAAAGAATAACCACAAAGTCAGTTGTGGGCAAGATAAGGAAAGAAAAGGGGGCAAGATGGCAATCAAAAATCAACAGTAAAACGAGTTTTCCTTCCCTCTTTATTGAAGGAGAAAATTCATGTTTCTTTCTTCCTTCCCTTTTTAGAAAAAGGGAGACATCAACACATTTCCACTTTTTCAAGAGGGTGGAGTGAATTGCCTTGTTGGGGAAAATGATAGTATGTTCAAAGCATAAACAAATGGTATTGCTGTCGCATCGTACTTGAGACTATAAAGACTAGATAAGAGAAAGGAACATTATAGATCTAGATCATGTTCATTGCATTAAGGATGAAGATCAAAGGGTCTTAGTTAAGGACTTAGAGGTTAAAGAGATATGGTGTACCTATTTTCATAAATTACTTAAGGGAGATTGCTTTAACGATGTCTCTTTAGAAGAGGACCAAGAGTCAACAAAATTTGATAAATATCAGAATTTCAGGCATATTAAGATGTCAGAAGTGAGTGATGCTTTAAGAAAAATGAAATTGGGCAAGATCTTGGGACCGAATGGCATACGCATTGAAGTGTGGAAAGGCTTAGGAGGCATTGATATTAAGTGGCTAATTAAACTTTTCAATAAAATTTTGAAGGAACAGAGAATGCCAAAAGAATAGAGAAAAAGTGTTGTGGTTTCTTTCTATAAAAACAAAAGGGATATTCAAAGCTGCAATAATTGTCGTGGAATTAAGCTTATAAGTCACACTTTGAAACTTTAGGAAAGAGTGATCGAGAATCGAATGCGATGTATGACCGCTATATCAGAAAATCAATTTGATTTTATGTCGAGTAGATCTACTACAGAAGCCATTTTCTTATTACGGCAGTTAATGGAGAAGTATAGAGAGATAAGAAGAGATTTATATATGGTTTTTATTGATTTGGAGAAGGCGTATAATCGAGTATCGAGAGATTTGATTTGGTGGACATTAACAAAGAATGGAGTCTCTCAAAAAATATGTGACTTGATTAAGGATATGTACGAGAGTGCTATTACTAGTGTGAGAACTATTGCTGGAGAGACTTGTGAATTTCCGATCACTATAGGTTTGTATCAAGATTCTGCTCTAAGTCTGTATCTCTTTGCTCTAGTTATAGATGAAGTAACTAAGCAATTGCATGATGATATCTCTTATTGTACGTTATTTACGGATGATATTGTCTTAATTGATGAGAGTATTGATGGTTTAAATGTTAAGCTAGAAAGTTGGAGGCATGCCTTGGAATCTGAAGGTTTTAAAATCAGTAGGAGTAAGTCAGAGTTTATGCATTATAATTATAATAATCAGAGGGTGTTACAACAAGATATAGTTTAAATTAATGGACAAGACATTCCTAGAGTAGTGGCTTTCGATACTTAGGGTCTATCATCCAAGAGAATGGTGAGATCTATGACGATGTGACACACAGGATTAAGGCATACTAGTTAAAATGGAGAAGTATATCAGGAGTCCTCTGCGATCGTCATATCCAGTGAAACTTAAAGGGAAGTTTTATAGAACAACAGTGAAGCCTGCGTTATTATATGGTATCGAGCGTTGGACAGTGCGAAAGGAACACATTAACAAAATGTGTGTAGCAAAGATGAGGATGTTGAGATCAAGGTTTTCCGAATCGGAATCGGAAGGCGAATCGGGTTGCTCCTGATTCGCCCCGATTCCCCCAAAATCGGTCCGAATCGGACCGATTCGCATGGGTATATTGTATATATAATATATCATATTTATAATGTATAACATATATTACAAATATTATATATATATTATATATAAAGGGAATCGGGGCGAATCAGGGATCGGGTTTCCCCTAATTCGTACCGATTCGGGGGAATCGGCCGATTCGCCCCGATTCGGCAAACCATGGCTGAGATTGATATATGGTAAGACTAAGAAAGATAAGATTATGAATGAGTGTTTCCATGAGGACTTGGAGATAGCTCTAATTGATAAGAAAATGATAGAAAATAAACTTAGGTGATTTGGACATGTGTACTGTTACCCAAACTCGGCACCGGTTAAAAGATGTGATCAAATCTTAGTGAATACCAGTAAAAGAGCTAGAGGAAGGCCTAAAATGAAAATGATGTGATGTTATTAAGGACTTAGACTTCTTGAGTTTAAACACGAATATAGCACTTGATAGAAATCTTTGGCAGAAAATGATTTGTGTAGCCGACCCCAAATAATGGCATAAGGCTCTAATGATGATGATGATCAGACAAGCAATGTTCTTGAGGCAGGGCAGAAAGCAAAAGCTTATGTTCAAACCATGCAAAGCAGGTGCCCAGAGAAGGTACAAATTTGGGGAAATTTTGTGACAGGAAGAAAAGGCAGCATAGCTATTATTATCAATCTATTTCCTGATATAACAAAATAAGAAAGTTAAACAACAGAACATAAATCAAGAGCAATGGAAAGAACCTGTCAAGCATCTTCTGGAAATATAACAAAATGGAATTTAAAACTTTATCCACTTGTGGTAGTCCTAATTCAAAACCTTATCACATAATTTCCGGTGTTATCAAATGGAGATGGGAGAGGGACTGCACGATTTCTAGTGAGAAAATAGAACTTGTCAGAGGAGACAGGCACTTCAATTGGAGCCTGCAAAATATATTGAGAAAGATCAGTGGTATAGGAGAACCATACCTATTATGAATCTTATATTTATAGGAAACATATATAAAATGCTTTGAATTGCTGGGCAATGCCAAATAGAGTGACTTTACCACTCATTAAAAAAAATCACTGCATATTCAGAAACCAATGAAAAATGAAAAGAAAGCATAGTTTTAACCCCCTCTTGACGCCATTGTGGAATAAGCTCATCCAAAGAACGAGTCTCGAAAACGTTTCCCGATAAAGTATGAGCGCCTGAAAATTATCGTCGATATTCACTAAGAAGCTTTGAGGAGAATCGAGATGTCAATTCTTTCAGCAGCAATGACAGAGAACTAAGTCAAAAACAATAGTAAATGCAGAGCATCCAAATTTACTAACACAAAAAGATATGCTCCATCTTTTAGTCCAGTAAAATTCCCCCCCCCTCTGACTTGCAAACAACGCTCGGAGAGATGGTATCTACTGTCTAGGCTCTTCCTACTATGCATACTTGGTTCTTTGTTTTACTAAAGATTGACTATTAGTGACAAGTTTTACGATCTACGGATCCAGATAAAATTACAAAGCATAAAGGGAATGATCACTGCGTGTGATTACAAAGCTTTCAATTTTACCTTACCTCCAAGTTCCTCCAGATTTTAGTCACCATTTATTCTTTTTCGAGGATTCGCTCATGTCAAAACTCCGTCACTTTTTTAAATATCCCTTATTGTTTTCCATGCATTCCCTCCACAAACAGTGCTGAGTCTGCTGACTACTACAAGTTGGCAGTCACCAGCGCTTACCCACTTCGGCGCCCTTCTCCACAACGCAGACCGACAAGTCGGCGCCCTGCTCCCGGCACATCTGCTTCAGCCGTATCGCCGCCGAGAGCCCGGCGGGACCCGCTCCAACGATCACCACGTCGTAGGAAAGCGACTCCCTGCCGCCCGTCGCCTCGCCACAGAAGAACCTCGAGCCCCCGGCTAGGCACCCAAGACCGCGTAACCACAGCCGGCCCCGGAGGGGATCCAGGAAGCCGACGGGCTCCCCGTGGCGCGCGGGTCGAGAGGGGCTGTCCCACGCGGCCGGGCGAGGCGGTCGACCCGCAGGCGAGGACCATGCGTGGCAGCCGCCGCAATCATCGTGAGGGGTAAGGGCTGCCGGAACTCCGGCTCTGAGGAAGGGCACCCGGAGGGGGTGTGATCGGGGGAGACGGAGTCGGAGCATGGCAGCAGAGACGCCGTGGCAGGAGAACACAGCTGCTACGTTTTAAATATTCATGAGTAACGAGGAGGGATCAAAACAAAGGGAGAACCGAGAACGAAAGGCGTGCCCGTTTTCGTTGCGAACTCTCTCACACTCTCTCTCTCTCTCGATCGCCCAAGAAGCTCTTATCTAACGCAAATCCACGTCACTTCCTCGTGTCATTGGTTTCCACTGATGTCATAAACCCGATTTGAAAATAAAATTTCTCCATGTATTTTTTTATAATGAAATTTTTCTCCACGTGTCATCGCCAGCTTGGTTTTCTAACGTACCCCTAATTGGACGCACTGAGTATGCACTAAAATTCCCTTTTTAAAAATTTTGAAAATTTTTGTATAGAGTTCTAACTTGAGTCGTGCTTACTGTATCCAAATCATCACCTCACTAGTGTTGATGGGATTCATGGACCGCCCAATTAGACTCGATCCAAACAGGCCTAAGGATTTAGGAAGGAGCAAGTAAATGTTCCTCAAAAGAGAGTTAATCTTATATTGAAACTTACAATTTCTTCCCACCAACAGTCACAGATGAAAAAGGAGGATAAATGTCATCTCAAGGCACACTTCAACTCTTTCCACTCCAACTCTCCAACTTTTTGCCCAAGTTAAAAAATTTTCTCTTACTGATACTGACTGGTTATTGGAGAGTCATTTTGAAGACTAACATTCTCAAGATCAACTATCTTGCAACTTAAAAAAACACAAGTCGAGTAGAACACTTACTCCTCATTTCTTCCTCGTTGCCCGAGTCCAAACTCGAGCAAATCACGATCGCTCTCTTCGCACGCCCGTGAGTCGGGTCAGAATTAATCATATTGGATGTAATATGATATAAATAGTGGTGTCAGCAATAGTAATCATTGATGCATTAATGGCATAGTGGTAGAGATTGATGGTGGTAATACAAGGGGCAAGTAATAGCAACATCATATACCATATTATGTTGGTGTAAACATAATGTAATGGTAAGCATTAACGTCCCACCATTTTTTTTTTGTAACGAGAAAATCCCGTCCCGTGTGATTTTATGGGTTCAAGATTAGTGTTCGTGAACTCCAAGATCTGTGTACCTGTATTGTCATTATCTCACTTGATCAGAAAAATTTCGGATCTACACATCTCGAGAATTGCATGTAAATTAAATAAACAAAAAAAAATCGAACTCGAGACCTCCTACTTTTAAGCAAGAGTTCTAACCGATCGACTCAACCGGAGTCCTTTGTCCCACCACATTTCCCCTTCATCCTACCCTCTCCTCAAATAATAATAATAAATGACATGAACTGTATATAAGATCCGTGTGATGTTATGTCGTTACAATAGTCGATAATAATGAACGCCAATGCCAACTAACAACTAATAATGGTGGTTCACAAATAACAACGGTGGCCAATAATTGGCGTCTATGGCCAATGACTTTGATGTAGTATTTATACGCACCTTTAAATAAATCTATCAAATTATCAAAAGCGGAAAAAAGATGGTCTCACCTTAACCCACAAGATGAAAAGCGAGAGTGAGTTAGTTTTACCTAACAACGAAAGATCAAAGAATACGACGATTTTATGGCAAATAGTCAGAGTAGATGGGCTAATAAATAATTAGGTAGTTTCGGGGTTTAAAAATAAAATTATATTCATTTTTATTCGGGCAAAAGTGAAGAATGTGTAGAGTATTTTTTAAGAAAAATTAATTAAGAGTCTCTATTAGACGTTTGACTTATTTTTAATCTATGATAAAATTATAATTAATTACAGTAAGTGTTATCTTCTGTTACAGTATATGTTAAGTCTTATTATATTAAGAACATCTCTATTACATTTAAAATTTTTAATTAATTTATATTATTTTTATTATCATTTTTAATATATATATATAGTATTTCAATCATATTATTTTCTTCGGGCAAGTTATCTTAAGATTTCAAAAATATTTTGTATTTATAAGAGAGAGATATGTAGGTAAATATGAATATATAATATATATTTATACAATCTTATAAGATTGGTTACATGAATCTTTGATAGAAAAATAATTACGTAGTCGACCCCATGATGATTAATATTCTAATAAGAGGTATTTCAACCATATTATTTACTTCGGGCAAGTTATCTTAAGATTTCAAAAGATATTTGTATTTATAAGAGAGAGATACGTAGGTAAATATAAATATATAATATATATTTATACAATTAAGATTGGTTACATGAATCTTTGATAGAAAAAAATTTACGTAGTCAACCCCATAATGATTAATATTCTAATAAGAGTATATAGGGGGCGCCACTTTGGTAATAAGTTAACTCAGAGTTAATTTTATTTAACTCAGAGTTAACTCAAAAAATACTTTGATAATGTATAAAATTTAACTTAAGTTTAATGTAGTTAGATCAGGGTTAACTCTGAGTTAACCCAGATTTTCTCAACCCACCTCGGAGGGTGGATTAAAGGTAACCCACTTATCACCTACCCCATTTATCCCTCCCGTATCGCGTACCGTGAAAAAGCTGCTGCACCTCCCGCGAAAGTATCTGCCATCATTTGTTGGTGAAGCTTTCCGCCCAGAAGGCTTCCTCCTGCCATCGCAGAAGAGGCTTCCTCCGGGCATCACTCCTTCATTGTCTCTGTCGATCCATCGGACATCCCCTTTCGCCCGTGACAAGGATTCCTCCTGTGAAGCTTTCCACCATCGTCGTGCGAAGCTTTCCCCTTTCGAGCTCCCGCCATTCCCATTTGCTGTTGTGATCGTGCCCTATCTATCTAGCTGAAGATTCCTCTGTGGGGCACTATGACTACTCCATGTGCTTCTGGTTTCTGCAGGAAAACCATGGTAGCCTGAGTTGTCGACTCCCCCATCGTCGCTCGTGATGCTTGCTTCATACAGGAGTCACCTCCTTTGGCCTTGACTGTACCCTTCGTTGCCCCTTTCTTCACCCTGGTAAGTATGACCTGATTCCCTGTGATGATGACATCCCCTTCCGAAATTACGGTGTATGTGCCCTACTCGTGATTGTACCCTTCCTTGCCCCTTTCTTGAATCTAATTCCAACGGGTTGTGTATAAATTCCCAACACTGTCTACTTCTCACCTTCTTGCGAAAGTGCTCTTGTGATGTTGTTGGGGCAAGTTCTTGTCCATTTTCAATTTTTTTATACTCTGTTAAATTTTGGCTAATTACGGGTTCTTTTTTTTATTTTGGGTGCGTTACTGATCATGGGAGGATTCTTCCGATTGTTCCTACCCTCAGAAAAAATGTTAGATTTCTTATATTTCATTTTGATTGTATTGGCTATCTCTGTTACAATCGATCGTCTCCATGTATTTTGTTTTGTCCATTGTGTCGTATAATCTGTTAAATTTGGACTATCTGGCTGTTGTGGTTCCTTTATCTTCCCCTCCCCATGTTTGTCTTCCCCTCCCCATGTTTATCTATTCCTGGTAGACACTCTATCTATGGGTTGTTTTTCCTTTTGGCAACAAACCATGTTCATTCTGCAAAAGGTCTTTGATGTTTACTCTACACAAGATATATTCTAAGGATGTTTCCATTTCTTTAATATGGATGTCTATCTCCATTACAGTCCCTCTATTTGTTAAACTATCTTCTACACATAGTAGACATCCGTCAAAGAAGCTATCTCCTAAGTGAAAAAAACCAAATAATCATATATGACTTGTTTTATATGGTTGGCTATCTCCATGTACACCAAGGCATTAGAGCAATAACTATATCCTATGGATGTATGGTCTTTTGATTGTGTTGGCTATTTCTGTTACAGTCTGGCCGTCTCCATGTATTTTGGTTTTCTCCATTTTTTTCGTATGATCTTTTAAATTTGGGCTATCTATGTTGTGGTTCATTTATCTTCCCCTTCCCATGTTTGTCTTCCCCTCCCCATGTTTATCTATTCCTGTTAGACACTCTATCTATGAGTTGTTTTTTCTTTTGGCAACAAACCATGTTTATTCTGCAAAAGGTCTTTGATGTTTACTCTACACAATGTATATTCTAAGGATGTTTCCATTTCTTTAATATGGATCTCTATCTCCATTACGGTCCCTCTGTTTGTTAAACTATCTTCTACACATAGCAGACATTCGTCAAAGAAGCTATCTTCTAAGTGAAAAAACCAAATAATCATATATGACTTGTTTTATATGGTTGGCTATCTCCATGTCCACCAAGGCGTTAGAGCAATAACTATATCCTATGGATGTATGGTCTTTTGATTGTGTTGGCTATCTCTGTTACAGTCTAGCCGTCTCCATGTATTTTAGTTTTCTCCATTTTTTCGTATAATCTATTAAATTTAGGCTATCTATGGGTTGTTGTGGGTTTTTTATAATTGCATTTCGAGTGAGGGTTTTTTATAACTCATATTTTGAGCTGAACCAGCTGTTGAAACCATTAAATCATCATTGTTTCTGCTATTTACTTGTATGTTTTGTCATTGTTTCCCCTATTTACTTGTATGTTTTGCAAGATTTAAGCATGTATTTCCCCAGCTGGTCAGATCTTATTCTATCAACTTAACTATGTGCAAGAACCCATAGATATAAACAACTTTCTTTCAACTTAATCAGCTTAATTATTCACCCATTAGTATCCATCCTTGAAGTGCTATCCAAGCTTGCTACTACAAATCATGCTCTTAACTAATTTGTCTGGATGAGAAATGAAACATATCCAAGAACTCAAAAGGAAAATTAGATTCTTCACAATAAAGAACAGTGGAGAAAAGTTGTGTTGTCCATTCCTTTCTATCAGGTTATTCTATGCTATTGCGTGCCTAGTCATTATTCATCCTTGTTTACGCTCATACTTGATCATGCTTGTCATCAAATTTTCATTTCTTTTATAGTTTCTGGATAAAAGAAGATAACATGATTCTTGCACTACATAGATAGAGCAGATAACATTATAATAAAAACATTTCACAAGCTGAGTTATACCTTTGTGCCTCTAGAATTATGGGATTGGCAACAAACTCCTTTTTAAAAACTCATGTTGCCAGTGGTAAACTTATGCTTTTTTGGCTTCCCTTCTTGTGTTTAGATCCACCTTTACTGCTGCCAGTGGTAAACTTACTCAGCCGACTACTCTTTATTAACTTCCATTGATTTAATAAATCTAATTAAGTTCAGAATCTTCATTCAGGCTTCTTGTCACCTGCCCCAACTGCCTCAAGGTCAATGTCCCAACCAGGTACAATTTGAACTTCCTATCAGCTATGCATAGAGTACAATGTGGTGCATTATTTTGTTGAAAACTATTTTATGAAGGAAGTATTAAATATGTAGAATGAATGCCTGCCCTCATTTTGTTTACATATAGTGCTCATTATTATTTCTTACCAACCACTTAGGTTATGTGTGGACCTTCGATATGGACCGAACATTTCTTGATTTGCTTAGGAATGAACTATTAGATGGAGACTTCATACCAAACCATGCATGGGACATGATTAAGGAGACTTTTGTGAGAAAGTATGGTTGTCATGTGACTATAACACATTTGAGAAGTATATTATGTTTTTACAAGAACATATATGTCATATCCAAAGACCTACAAAACAATGTAGGTTTTATGTGGGATGATGAAAAATCAACATTTGTCGACAACAACATTATGTGGGATGCGTACAATGTGGTTTGTAGTTCACAAATATTCTTGCAGGTATGAGTAAAAGATCTTTAAACTCAAATCACTAATTCCTTATTCCATTTGCAGTTCAACCCGCTGGCTTTGTGGTTTAAGGGAAGGAGCTTGCCATTTTATGTTGACATAGTCCAATTATTTAGTGAGTCTGAGGACCCATGACTTAATTGTTATGACTTGACGAACTGTTCATGTATGATGTGTTTGTTTGTTAAAAAATGAAGGCATTGTCCTTATTCTTATGTTTCATGTTTAAAGTCATAACCGTAATTATATTGACTTCTTGTTGTGCCATCACGTTATTTTAAATTAGAAAACTCAGTGCCTATATCCATGGGAAAGGGTCGATCACCAAATTGGACCTTGCGACAAGACAAGATATTGTTAGGTTTGTTGATTGATGTTTACCATAAAAGATATGGTAGTCAAGGCACATTCAAAGCACAAGTCTTTCAATACATTTTGGATCGGTTCAATAGCACTGTCAATGTGAGAAAGGATAAAGATTGTTTAAAGAATCGTTGGAGGAACATAAAGAAAATATACCACATCTACGAACAATTGCGTACACAATCTGGATGGGGATGGGATGACGAACGAAATTTACTTTGTTGCATCTGACGAAGAAAGCATACAAGCAACAATTACGGTAAGCTAGCAAGTAAAATATAGTCCAAACTACACATTTTCTATATCACATGTAAATGAATTTTTTTAATCCACAGTCCAATTCTGAATTCAAGAAGTATTTGGACAAACCATTTCCATACAAAAGACAGTTGGACATCTTGTATGGAAAGACAACTGTTCGGGGCAGTCATTTCATGGGCTCGACCCAAGAAGTAGATGTGGAGGCTAGACGGTCTTTTGGAGATGATGATAGTGTTGACCGAGAGCAATTTAATGCTATGGGATTAGAGTCAAGCCAATTTTATTCAATTCATGGTGACAATTTCAACCCTTTCGACTTTCCATCATCCTCACAACCAAATCCTCCATCACGGCCAGTTGGAGAGAAGACACCGACAAACATTCATCCAGTGGAAGATGAGGCAACATCCCCAGCTAGAAGGAGGAACGATCATGCATCCACATGTTCTCGAAAGAGAAAGAGCAAGAAGTCATTGGATCCCACAATACTATCACAGTATTGTATGATGAACGATGAGCGCATCAATATGGTCCGGGCTTTATTTCCTAATTCATCAACCACATCATCCACACCATGTCACGTCCTAATAAAATGCTATTTATTGGGAAATGACAGAAAACAGGCACAAAGGACAATATTAATGTCTATTCTTTATATCATAGTAAGCAGAAGTCTTTATTACATAAAGCTCCTCATCACAAACTAAGCGAGGAGTAGAGAAGAGTAAACTATTACTCATTACATTCTTTAATTACACTACTAAACAGAATATGGTTGGACAGCTCATCATCGGGGTCCACTCAGCACACATGCCCTTCTTAAACTTCTCCCCCATCTGGTTACCTGAAAAGGGAAGGATAGGTGAGCTAACTAGCCCAGTAGAATTCAAATCCTTAAATCTAAGGAGCAGGAATACATGATAACCAAGGTAAAGAACATGTCTGATATCAAAGAAGGACAGTTAAACCACTTAACATGTCAGTGAATGTGAAACAGTAGTACGAAATCACAGGCATGCTAAGAAATTCTCGTTGAGGCTCAAATTCTGATTCATATAAGTATTCATACAGGACAGTTAATATGATGACCATAATCAAGAAGTAATGATGCAATACCAAACATCCCGTCGCCCTTTATCATTTCCGTATGACCGTAATGAATTCGGGTGCTCCTCCCAGAACTGGACCAGCCCTATTTGCACAGGCATATCAGTCAAGTGGGTCCAGGGACCCAATAATTGTCATCACAGGTTTTTCATAACCAACAGGTGTACTCAAACATTCAAGTTCTCATGATGTTGAAATCTATGAATTCAAGATACTAAACACAAGAAGTTATAGCAGTCTAGACATTACTTGAACATGAAGAGTTAAGGAGTAATTCAAAGAGAAGAATAGGAAGCAATATGGATGACCATTTGTAGTGACATATCAGTGAATATCCAAGGGAAAGAGGATGGTAGTTTGCTAGGTTAATAGCATGAAGTTTCAACAAGAGTTTGCACATAAAAGGGTGCTGGAACACTGACCAGGATAGTATCTGTCGACAGCCAAGAATTAGCTGTCGACAGGTATGGGTTCCCAGAACCAGTTTTCTGAATTGGGGACAGTACCTGTCGACAGGTAATGTCTGGCTGTCGACAGGCAAGCCCATCTGTCGACAGACAGAAGTCATCTATCAACAACTACTGGTGCTTCCAGCAGATTTGAGTTCTGGAAGCGTGGAGTCTGTTAACAAGCAATTTCTACCTGTCGACAACTACCAGGTTCACTTCCAGAAATGGCTTAACAAGCATTGTAGGGATCAAAACAATGAAATCTATGGATCTAATCAAGGATAATATCAAGTAGAAAGCCTTATTTCTAGCTTCTAAGATTAACTTACAAACTGAACAAGGTGTGTCATAGGAAACATAACCTATACATGAGTGGTTAGGAACCTATTACAACATGATACTAAAAGAAAAACCTCTGTAACAATGATTAAGTGGAAAGATTCCTACAAGGTAGACACTTAATTTTAGAAGTATTTAAGGAGTTAAATTCGAGGATTGGTGGTACAGACACCTAAATAGGAAGCAAGAACTCTGTACTAAAATGCTTGTGACTCCAAACAAGGCTTTATAGCTAAAGATGGAAGTAGAAGGAATAATCTCCTACATGGATTAGAATAAACTCTCCTACTACCCAACTTAACAAATCCACAACTACAGGTGAAGGAACAGGAGGATCTAAACAATGAACAAAAGCCCCTATAGTAAGTGGGGAAGACAAGAGGAAGAAAGGAAATGAATCCTATTTAGGAAAGAACAAGTTCTTCTTCTTTGCAGTGTGAAGATCAATTGCAGCCGGAAGGAAAGTTGCAGCTCTTCTCGGTAGTAGTAGAAGGAAGCAGCTTCAACAGCAAGAACTACAGCCCCTTCGATCAGAAGTAGTGGCTATTCTTGGTACACCACACAGCAGCCACCACTAGCACCAAAGTGTATGCACAGCAGTAGCAGTAGCAAAGAACACAAGGAGAAGAACTGAGGAAAGTGCAAGAGCAGGGAGAAAAGCAGAAGTTTGCATTGGAAAGGTTGGTTTGTTGTCTACGGGAAGGTTTTTATAGCCCAAGCCTTTTCTCATGCACAAGGACACGTAGGCACACAGGTGTTGGGGTAAAAACCCCATTTAACTGCCCACAGCCACCTGGTCCACGCACTTTCTAAAAGTTACACCTGGTAACTAACGTGTAAGGGGTTTAACTTAGCATGATAGGCTTGCGTTGCCCATGATACGTCATCATACAAAAATCCCAGAAATGGTTTCCGTAAATGGGTCATAATTCGGCTGGTCCAGTAATCCCTATATAACTATATCCAATTAGTGTCCATTTGTGTTGAAATTTCAGCCATAGGCTAATATAATGGTTTTACAAATTATGATGATTTTATTTTAATTTTTAGAATTTATTTTCCACTGGATGAAAATCACCCGAAAAATAGTTAGGTCGGCTTAATCTCGAAATCCAAATGCCAACAAATCCGAATATTTACATTTCTGATATCTCCATATATTTCTAGAAATTATGGTATTTTCAAATTTCAATTTTGTTACAGTTTTTCGGTGTCACCCTGTCGGAGCGTGCATGTCTGAGTACGACATTGGGGTAACGTTTATTAACGCTAATAATCCTAGGTATCAAGTATTTTAATCTAATGATCGTAGTTAAGTCTAACAACCTTATTATTCATGTTTCCCAACAAATAAAAATTTCGGGGTGTTACAACTCTCCCATACTAAAAAAATTTGGTCCTCCAAATTTAATTACATAAGTGTATGATTACTGACCTGTAAACAATTCTGGATACTTGTTCTGATGGCATCTTCCAACTCCCATGTTGCCTCTTCTTTGTCCTCGCTTATTCCATTAAATCTTTAATAAAAGAACTTCCTTGTTTCAAAGTTGCTTAATTTTTCGATCGAGGATCTCCATTGGTCTCTCTTCATAGGCCAAATTTTCTTGTACTTCCAGATCTTAATATTCAATAATGTGTTCTGGATCATATGCATACTTTCTCAACATTGACACATAAAAGATATCATGCACATGAGATAACTATGGTGGAAGTGCTAGTTGATACGTCATTTCTCCAAATCTCATCAGTATTTCAAATGGTCCGATATATCTTGGACTCAATTTTCCTTTAATACCGAATCTTTTGATTCCTCTCCGGGGTGATACTTTAAGAAATACATGTTCCCCTTGCTGAAATTCCAGTTCCCTTCTACGTCGATCGGCATAACTTTTCTATCGGTCTTGGGCTGCTTTCATTCGATCTTGTACCAACTTGATAACTTTTGTCGTCTCTTGGATCATTTCAGGTCCAAGAATATGTGTTTCTTTTAGTTCTACCCAACACAATGGTGATCTACATTGCCGACCGTATAAAGCTTCGAATGGTGCCATTTGAATGGTAGACTAGTAACTATTGTTATACGCAAATTCCATGATTTCTAAGTGAGTGTTCCAGTCATTTCCGAACTCTAATACACAAGCATGACACTATCCTCAACAATCTGATTCACCCGTTCAGTCTGCCCGTCGGTTTGAGGATGAAATGCGGTACTAAACTTTAACTTAGTTCCAAATGCATCCTGTAACTCTCTCCAGAAATGCGAAGTAAATCTTGCATCTCTATCAGAAACTATGTCCTTGGAATTCCATGTAACTGCATAATTTCTTTCATGTATAGTGCTGCTAAAATATTGACAGTCCATCTTGTCTTAATTGCTAAGAAATGAGCCAATTTAGTAAGTCTGTCAATGATTACCCATATGGCATCAAATCCACTTCGTGTTTTGGGTAATCCCACAATAAAATCCATACCGACACTATCCTATTTCCATTCTGGTATCTCAAGCGGTTTTAGTTTTCCTGCCAGTTTTTGGTGTTCTGCCTTAATTTTCTAACATGTCAAACATTTAATGACGAAGTTAACGATGTCTTTCTTCATATTGCACCACCAGAAGTGCTTCTTCAAATCCTGATACATCTTGACAGCTCCTGGATGAATAGTGTAATATGACCGGTGAGCTTCTTCTAAAATTTGTTTCTTAATTTTAGGGTTATCTGGCACACATAACCTATTTCGAAACCGAAGATTTCCATGAACATCTTCATTAAAATCAGGTATGAAAGCCAAATTTTCTCTAATTTCTGTCAATGTAGGATCATTGTCTTGTTGCTCTCCTATTTGCTTCAGCAAATCTGACTGCACTGTCAAGTTATCAATTTCAACCTTTTCCTCTTGTGGTTCGGCCTTCAAACTCAATGTGGAAAATTTCTCCAACAATTTCCATTCCTTCACTTGCAATTGAAATACCTTGGCTATAGGATTCCTGCTAAGTGCATCAGCCACGGTATTACCTTTTCCTGGATGGTATTCAATCTTAAAGTCATAATCTTTAATATACTCCATCCACCTTCTTTGTCTCATATTTAATTCTTTTTGTGAAAATAAATATTTAAGACTCTTATGATCGGAGTACACTATAAATTGGTTATCGTATAGGTAGTGCCTCCAAAGTTTGAGAGCAAAAACTACTGCGGCCAATTCCAAATCATGTACTGGGTAGTTCTTCTCATGAGTCTTCATTTGTCTAGATGAATAAGCAATGACTCTTCCCTCCTGCATCAATACACAACCAAGTCCAATATTTGAAGCATCGGTATAAACCTCAAATATTTTACCTTCTACCGGCAAGGCTAAAATTGGCGCAGTTGATAAACATTCTTTCAATAACTGAAATGCTTGTTCACAATTCTCACTCCATTCAAACGCGGTTCCTTTTCTAGTCAATTGTGTGATAGGCGAAGCAATTCTAGAAAAATCTTTAACAAACCGCCGGTAGTAATTGGCCATACCAGAAAACTTCTAATTTCCGTGAGATTCTTAAGTTGCTCCCATTTCTGTATGGTTTCAATTTTGGAAGAGTCTACTGATAGACTTTTCTTGGAAATAATATGTTCTAAGAACATCACTTGCTTCAACCAAAACTCACATTTACTAGACTTTGCATATAATTTGTGATCTGAACACATCATTCATCAAACGCATGAATGCAGCTAGTACATTTGTCAATCTGAACGACATCACTACAAATTCATAGTGCCCATATCTTGTCCGAAAAGCCGTTTTATGAATATCTTGTTCCTGAATTCTGAGTTGATGATACCCAGACCTTAAGTCAATCTTGGAAAAAACACTGAGCTCCAGACAATTGATCAAATAGATCATCGATTCTTGGGAGTGGGTACTTGTTCTTTATAGTCAATTGATTCAATTGTCGATAATCTATGCATAACCGCATAGATCCATCCTTCTTCTTAACAAACAATATCGGAGTACCCTAAGGTGAGGTACTGGGTCTAATGAATCCCTTCTCTATCAATTCTAACAATTGCCTTTTTAGTTCTTTCAATTATTCTATTGACATTCTGTAAGGTGTTCTTGACACTGGTGTAGCTCCTGGTACCAATTCAATTGAAAAGTTCACTTCTCTACTAGGTGGCAAACTAGGTAACTCTTCGGGAAAAACATCAAGAAATTCTCTTAATACTGGAATATTTTCCAATCCAATAATGTTTTGATTAATCAAAGTTACAGAAGCCAAATACCCCTGACAACCTTTCCGTACCAATTTATAGGCTTTGACTACTAAAATTATAGGTATTTTCCTTGTACGGGGTTTATCAAAAGTCATGGAATAGATTTCCTTTCCTAGAAAAGTCACTTGTCTTAGATGGCAATCTAAGTTTGCTTGATATTTAGACAACCAATCAACTCCAAGAATTACATCATAATCTCACATTTCTAAACATATCAAATCACTGGGTAAATCATGTCCTTTGACTATGATTTGGCTAGCATTGTAATATTCCTTAAGTTTCTTACCCTCACTCAAAGGAGTTGCAACTTCAAGCTGTATGGGTAAGGTAACTGATTTTACTTTCAAGGATTTAGCAAATTCATAACTAATAAAAGAGTGCGTAGCTCCAGAATCAAACAACACATACGCAGGTTTTGAGTGTACTAACAATGTACTTCTATTAGTCCGCCTTCCTGCGGAGAGTCAGGTTCCACATCCTGAATGGCTTGTAGTTTTCCTTGCTTCACTCGGGAGTTCTTATTTGTTGGTGCATTCTTGGGCATTGGGCAATCTGGAATTCGGTGTTGAGTACTCCCACAGCGGAGACAGGAACCCAACCGATGCCAACAGTTCTCGGCCTTAATCCCACTAATATGACAATGCTTGCAAACATCTTTACCTCCAGCTGGAGCTTTTCCTGCCTTCTTAGCAGTTTGCTGACTCTTCGAGGCATCCCCCGACTCATATTTTCTTTTTCGATCCGAAGATCCTTCTCTAGACTTACCTCTAATCTTATCCACTGTGTCATTTACAGCTTCTAGTGCCAAGGCTCTCTTAACCATTTCCGAATAAGTAGTGATCAGATGAGGAGTTAACTGCATAATAAAATTGGGATGCAGTCCATTCATAAATCTCTTGACTTTTAATTTATCCGTGGCTATGAGATGCGGAGCATATTTGGATAGCCGGGCAAATTGGGCCTCATACTCTGACACTGACATCCTTAGTTGTTTTAAACCAGCAAACTCATTTGCTTTCTTCTCCTGAACTACCTCGAAGAAATATTGATCATTAAACAGTTCCACAAACTCTTCCCAACTAACTTGATTTGAATCCTCCAGGGTATCCTCCACTGTTTCCCACCAAGCACGGGCATCCTGATCTAACTGGAATGTAGTCAGACGAACATTTTCTTCTTCTGTACATTTGATCATTTTGAAAATTCGCTCAATATCTTTTAACTAGTTCTCAGCTTCGTCCGGATCTGTACTTCCTGCGAATCTCGGAGGATCCAAACTTCGGAAGTCCTTAAATAAACCCGTTCCATTATGGCTGTTATTCTTAGCTACAGTTCTCATCACCTGGGTCAAATCATGCATCGAACTTTCCATTTCCTCCAATTAGCGTCACCTCCGTCCATAATTAAATTGAGTAAGTATCTGAAACATCCAATGATACACACATTAATTCCATATTCAAGCCATACCCACATTCATCATGCACACACTTTCGATTTCACAAAACATACTATTCCCATTAACCAGTTAAAGATATACATCATATGACATCACTACTTGTCCACAAGCCAAAATATGTACAAGCTTCCCCCTACTATGTCGAATTATTTACAATAACATCTATACTGCCTAACCTCTCATTACTCACACATACACATGTGAGTTATATATACAACCATTACTTAATCAAAAAGAGAGGTTACAAAAGGTAAGCTGCCTAATTTCAACTCTAACTTTGGGTCAAGTCTACAACAGATTCCACTGACGGTGGTTGTTGTTGTCCTCCAACCCCGTGATACAATTCTCTTGCCGCATCGGTTAATGCTTCCCAATAGCCTTCAACTTGATGGAGCAACATATCCTGCCCCAGCTTATTATCCAAATGGTTCATGACTTGGGTCATGGTGTCTAGGGAAGCACGGGGGTTGCCCACAAGGTGTAACACCCCGGAAATTCGGTAATTGGAAAATTAGAAATAAATCGAAAACGATAAAATCAATGTTTGTGAAATAGCAAAAATGCACGTGTCATTATCATACATACAAAAACCCATTAGAAAATTTCAAAAAAAATCATAGTTCAACTCTAAATAATACTCCCTAATGACCCACAGAGAAATTCGTGCAAAGGAAATTGGACGGTCCAAGTTTAAGGCATTTTACAACTGAGTGTCGTAATCATGGAATAAGTCAGGAAATCATTATCACACATACCTAGAGGAGCCGGAAATTAAATAAAAATCATAGATGGACTTCAAATAATATCCTCTAATGATCCATCAAGAATTTGGGTCAATAAAAGTCATTTGGGATATATTTAAGAGTTAGTGTGACTTCTTATCGTAATTAGGAAATAAGTGGGACAACCCATTATTAGGTGTATAAATGAGATCATAAACTAAATGAGAAATTTATGGTGGACTCCAAACAATATGAGGGGATAGTCCATAAAATAAATTGGATCAATGAACAACTTATGTCACATGAACAAATTCAAGTATGAATTTAGTAAATAAATAACTTCCGTACTATCGGAATGATAGAACTTACGTACCACTATTGTACGTGAGAAAACACATCAGAAAATTCCGTAGAAATTATAAATCAACCCCAAATATTGTCCCTAAGTGTTCCACGAAGGAATTCGTGCAACGAAAAATCTGATTGGTCGAGTGTACGTCACACGTGACCAAGTTACCCGAATTAGGAAACTAAGTCGGAAAATTGTTAACACGGAAAAATAACCTAACCATAAATTAAATAAACATATTGGAGAGACTTCCAATATCATGTATTAATAATCCATTAACAAGATTGGGCTAATGGAGCACACTTGGCCCAAGGATAGAAATTGGGACAAGAAAATACCCAGAAATTCGTGTATGTAATTATGCCATAATTAAGAGGGCAAGTTAGGGTTAAAATAAGGGTGATTAGTCATGCAAGGTAAGCCAAAACCGAACCCAACCCCAATTCGTGGTTTCCTAAACCGCTGCTACCTCCTTTGGGTGAGAGAATCCCAGATTTCTTAGAAAGCAGGGAGCAGAATTTGTAGGCCCTTTCCTAGTCCCGTTAGGACTTGTAACTACACCCTAAAACTATAAGAACTCCTCACAAAACATTTAAGGAAGGGTTAGCAACAAGTTTGGGTCGTGAGCAACACGTTTGGAGCGCTGGAGGAGTGGAGAACGGCTGGGGAAAATCGTGGTCTTCCTCAACCTCGCTCTGCATCAACCCAGAAATCTGCAGAGAGTTCTTAGCATTCAAAGGTAGGTGTTCTCGGGCCAAGATTAAAGAAAACCAACACCATCATGTAGATTTTCGAGTCTAGGATCATATGCACATGGTTTGACTCAATTTCATGGAGTATACATTGCGTATTCGCAGTTTTCCCTAAGTCACGCACAGTTAGGGCTTTTCCCATTCTTCATATTATGCACATGATTCAAGACCGAATTTGACTAAACTTCCTTCATAAAAGTTCTTCTACTTGAAGTCACTATCATCTTTTATGTTGGACGTTTTGTCCAAAAGTCCCTTGTTAGAGAGTTATAGGTGTGGTAAGAGAGTCGCTGCATGATACTGTGATTTCGGGCTACACTTGACGTTTTGTTCTTCATATATTTTCTCGGATTCGAGACCTAATTAGATTAAACCTCCAACATCAAATTTCTTCTACTACTTGTCCTCGTCATCTTTCATGTTGAAGGTTTTGTCTAAATGTCATTCGTTAGATAGTTATAAGAGGGGAAAGTGAATCGCTGCATGAGACGTGTTTTCTGGTTACACTGGAGTCATGTGTTTTTGTCTGTGAGGGCCACTAGTGTCGACACTACTTGAACTAGTGTCGACACACTGTCCCAAAATAGCCCAGAAAGTGTTCTGGAAAGCTCTCTAGTGTCGACACTACCTGATCTAGTGTCGACACACTGTCCCATATTGGCCAGAAGGTTTTCTGGAAGCTGTCTCTAGTGTCGACACTACTTGATCTCGTGTCGACACTACTTGACCTTTTTGCCTTGTATTTGAAGCACTGTGTCGACACTGCCTGATCTAGTGTCGACACTACTTGACCAGTTTTGCATGCTTTTGTTTTGTGTTTGAAGCATTGTATCGACACCACTTGATCTAGTGTCAACACTACCCTTACGAGAAATTTGCATATTTTAGGTCTAATCATCTCATGATGTCTACTAGCATGTGCATGATGTTATATAGTATGCATGGACCTAAAATAAATCAACCCATTGAAGAAAATGGTAATGATACGAATATGATTCTAATGTGTAATTTTGATTGTCCTTATGTTCATCAGATTATCTTGTGATCTTGCTTATTGTCAATTGATAAGATAAGAATATGATATGAATGTGGGGATGATACATGTTAGTATGGACTTGTTAGTGGTGTTAATGTCATGATTTGCATATGAGTTTCAATAGTTACATGCTTTCCGGTATTAAATTAATTATCTGTCCATATGCATACATGTTAGGAAAGCACATGTTATATATACGATCTGTCTTTAGAAACATCCTCATGTCAAGACATTAATGAACTATGAAACATAAGATACGTTGTTATCCTGCCTTGTTCTCTTGAGCTATTTGTCATACCTTGACTCTATGAATGATCATGTTCCTTGTTACTATGAGCTTGCCATTGAAACTCTGTGGCCATAATATGAATATGCTTGTTCGGCACAACGTGGGACTCTGGTCCAAATTTGATCCAATGCCCGTGCAATAGGGGCCCTGTCTGGTCCTGGGGAGGAGCGCCCCAACGTACTTATTAATCGCAGGAGTATGGACTCTTGGTGCTTGGCATAGCACAACAAACACGCAAGATTGTGAAATGTGCCTTTGTTTGATATGATAAGTTTGACTTGACATGATATGATTCGTTTATTCATGTGAACACATGAGATCTGTTTGAATATGGCCAATCTCTTTTGATATGATTCTACTCTTGAAATATTTGTCCATTGTATATGCAATTCGATATTTGATTTGATCTATCATCCGTTCTATTCCTCTGCTCAATCTGTTAGAAAAGCATGCATTGTCATCATATTCATGTGCATATCTGCCTATATAAAATGCTAATCATGTATATCAGTGCCCGCACACTATTGAGATGTAAATCCTACTGAGCTAGTTCGCTCACCCCTATCATCCTGCCCTTTTTCAGGTAGTGATGAGGAACCAGTGGAGTCAGATGGGACCGGGCAAGAGTGACGAGCACCTGTCATATGAATAGTTGTCAGCTTAGAAATAGAAATTTAAGTAGTCGATGTATTAGAGAAACGTTGTTATTTGATTAATAAACCTTTTCAGTCGATTTTTCTTATGTAAGGTTGTATCTAGTTGAATGGAATGAAATAAAGTATATTTTTGGGTGATCATAATATAGCCTCAAATGTGTTATTATATTCAATTGTGACTCTGTGCTATTCAACTGTGATACGCCTATTTGTATCGTTCACGTCCCCCGGTATTTATTCCGCTGCTAAATATCGGGGCGTGACACAAGGAATGCGCCCGCAGTCAAATTGAGCACTTCCTCTTTGATTTGTACATGGGCTTCCCTTTGCGCTTGGGCATACAACTCTATGTCCTGGCGTAGCATTTCCATGGTTGCTACCAACCTCTCTTGGGCATTCATATCCATACTGGAATAAATAACAAGTTAAGTGTCTATAAAGTTACAAAATCAGAATTACCATTATAACTAATCTCAAGTTTCTACCCCAACTCATTGGTTATCCCTAGGTTTATCGACCTAAGGCTCTGATACCAAATTATCTGTCACGTCCTAATAAAAGGTTGTTTATTGGGAAATGATAGAAACAAGCACAAAGGACAATATTAATGTCTTTTCTTTATATCACAGTAAGCGGAAGTCTTTATTACATAAAGATCCTCATCACAAACTAAGCGAGGAGTAGAGAAGAGTAAACTATTACTCATTACATTCTTTAATTACACTACTAAACAGAATATGGTTGGATAGCTCATCATCGGGGTCCACTCAGCACACATGCCCTTCTTAAACTTCTCCCCCATCTTGGTTACTTGAAAAGGGAAGGATAGGTGAGCTAATTAGCCAAGTAGAATTCAAATCCTTAAATCTAAGGAGCAAGAATACATGATAACCAAGGTAAAGAACATGTTTGATATCAAAGAAGGACAATTAAACAACTTAACATGTCAGTGAATGTGAAACAGTAGTACGAAATCACAGGCATGATCAGAAATTCTCATTGAGGCTCAAATTCTGATTCATATAAGTATTCATACAGGACATGTAATATGATGACCATAATCAGAAAGTAATGATGCAATGCCAAACATCCCGTCGCCCTTTATCATTCCCGTACGGCCCGTAATGAATTCGGATGCTCCTCCCAGGACTGGACCAGCCCTATTTGCACAGGCATATCAGTCAAGTGGGGTCCAGGGACCCAATAATTGTCATCACATGTTTTTCATAACCAACTGGTGTACCCAAACATTCAAGTTCTCATGATGTTGAAATCTATGAATTCAAGATATTGAACACATGAAGTTATAGCAGTCTAGACATTACTTGAACATGAAGAGTTAAGGAGTAATTCAAAGAGAAGAATAGGAAGCAATATGGATGACCTTTGTAGTGAGATATCAGTGAATATGCAAGGGAAAGAGTATGGTAGTTTGCTAGGTTAATAGCATGAAGTTTCAACAAGAGTTTGCACATAAAAGGGTGCTGGAACACTGGCCAGGATAGTATCTGTCGACAACCAAGAATTAGTTAACGACAGGTATGGGTTCCCAGAACCAGTTTTCTGAATTGGGGACAGTACCTGTCGACAGGTAATGTCTGGCTATCGACAGGTAAGCCCATCTGTCGACAGACAGAAGTCATCTGTCGACAACTACTGTGCTTCCAGCAGATTTGAGTTCTGGAAGCGTGGAGTCTGTCAACAGGCGATTTCTACCTGTCGACAGCTACCAGGTTCACTTCCAGAAATGGCTTAACAAGCATTGTAGGGATCAAAACAATGAAATCTATGGATCTAATCAAGGATAATATCAAGTAGAAAGCCTTATTTCTAGCTTCTAAGATTAACTTACAAACTAAACAAGGTGTGTCATAGGAAACATAACCTATACATGAGTGGTTAGGAACCTATTACAACATGATACTAAAAGAAAAACCTCTGTAACAATGATTAAGTGGCAAGATTCCTACAAGGTAGACACTTAATTTTAGAAGTATTTAAGGAGTTAAATCCGAGGCTTGGTGGTACAGACACCCAAATAGGAAGCAAGAACTCTGTACTAAGATGCTTGTGACTCCAAACAAGGCTTTATAGCTAAAGATGGAAGTAGAAGGAATAGTCTCCTACATGGATTAGAATAAACTCTCCTACTACCCAACTTAACAAATCCACAACTACAGGTGAAGGAACTGAAGGATCTAAACAATGAACAAAAGCCCCTATAGTAAGTGGGAAAGACAAGAGGAAGAAAGGAAATGAATCCTACCTAGGAAAGAACAAGTTCTTCTTCTTCGCAGTGTGAAGATCAACTGTAGCTGGAAGGAAAATTGCAGCTCTTCTCGGTAGTGGTAGAAGGAAGCAGCTTCAACAGTAAGAACTACAGCCCCTTCGATCAGAAGTAGTGGCTATTCTTGGTACACCCCACTTGGTACACCACACAGTAGCCACCACCAGCGCCAAGGTGTATGCACAGCAGTAGCAGTAGCAGAAGAACACAAGGAGAAGAACTGAGGAAAGTGCAAAAGCAGGGAGAAAATCCAGCAGAAGTTTGCGTTGGAAAGGTTGGTTTGCTGTCTACGGGAAGGTTTTATAGCCCAAGCCTTTCTCATGCACAAGGACACATAGGCGCATAGGTGTTGGGGTAAAAACCCCATTTAACCGCCCACAGCCACCTGGTCCATGCACTTTCTAAAAGTTACACCTGGTAACTAACATGTAAGGGGTTTAACTTAGCATGACATAGGCTTGCGTTGCCCATGATACGTCATCATACAAAAATCCCAAAAATGGTTTCCGTAAATAGGTCATAATTTGGCTGGTCCAATAATCCCTATGTAACTATATCCAATTAGTGTCCATTTGTGTTGACATTTCAGCCATAGGCTAATGTAATGGTTTTACAAATTACGGTGATTTTAGTTTATTTTTAGAATTTATTTTCCACTGGGTGAAAATCGCCCAGAAAATAGTTGCGTCAGCTTAATCTCGAAATCCGAATGCCAACAAATCCGGATATTTACATTTCTGATATCTCCATATTTTTCTGAAAATTATGATATTTTTGGATTTCAATTTCGTTACAATTTTTTGGTGTCGCCCTGTCGGTGTACGCATGTCTGAGTACAACACTAGGGTAACATTTATTAACGCTAATTAATCCCAGGTATCAATTATTTTAATCTAATGATCGTAGTTAAGTCTAACAATCTTATTATTCATGTTTCCCAACAAATAAAAATTTTGGGGTGTTACACACAACAAGAGCAATACACAATGAGAGAATGTATTGTTAGGATGAAGTATTTGCCAGGATACAACCAACAACTACTATTCCTAGCATCGACCCTCTTCGAGAACTCTGAGAAGAGAGCATGGTTCATGGATCTTGATGATGAGGATGCTTTAGCATGGATCTTGAATGCAACTTCTTGAGATGCGCGCCATGTCAGTCCTTGATGTGGGTCTTTTGTGTTTGTTTCTGTCATTTCAGTATCATGTTTCTGTATCTTCATCCTAGTAACATGTATTAGAAACATCATTTGCTTTTTTAATTCTGTATCTCGTACAAGTTCTCTCTCTTCTACTCCTATGTAATTATCATTATGAATATGAGTCTCCACCTTATGGTATTGAAGGCCAGTAGTCATTCTGAAATGGGCAAGTATATGTGCTATGTAGTTTGTGTTGGTCATCAACCGGGAATATACCACACTTGGGCTGATTGTTAATTATGCCCAAGTCAATGGATACCCGAGAGCAAAGTTTAATGATTATCAAACTTAGAAGAAGTGTAACACGCTTACTATGGAATGGTTGTGTAACGGCCCTGTATATTTATGCAACAATAAGGCTCCATATCCAGTCCGCCTCTCGCGATCGGACCGAAGTCTCGCAAGGGATAGCTCGCACAAGTGTCCAGTAAGAATATAAAAGACAACAACAACAGTATAAGACACAAGAAAGTACATGTGCTTATATCTCTATACAACAATGTATAACTGTCCCATTACATTATTACATGTCCAATTAAAAAGTACAACTACCTGGGGCATACCCCGAGGGAGCACAAGCTCACACTAACACACTAACTCTACTGCTGGTGGTATAAGTCTGCCATGACTCCCCCACAAGTCACACAAAGTCAGCTACACCTGAAAAGACTATAAGGGAGTGAGCCTCAACAAGTCATTGGCTTAGCAGGGATCTCCCAAAAACAACAACTAAACACTAAAGAGACCTCAACCACAAGGGTCTCACTGGCAACACCGGCAGCCGAACACAACATGCTCACACAAGGCATGTCTAAACAACAAATAACCATAAGCCTACCAGTTAATTCAAACCTCGGAAGGTAAGGGAAACAACAAGACTAGGTCGGCACCACTAGTCCGTCCAACAGCTGAAACACCTCGACTACAAGCCTCACTGGCAGATCACTGCCTAGGCTACTAGTCTCACAGGCAAACCATTGCCTAAGCCGTATGCCTCACAGGTAAACCACTACAACAACTGGTCGCCTAAGCTTCAAGCTTCACAGGCAACCTACTCAAGCAGGATAACAGGACTGGCACCAAGTTACCAATCCTCACACATATCAAAACCACTATCGAAAGCTTACCCTAAACAGGGTAACACACGATGCGTGGAAGGTCACACCGCAAGACCTCCACAGAGCACAAGTTCACCTCAACACCGGAAGAGGTTGGTACACAACGTACCACAACACAGCGCTACCCACGAAGGGTACAGGTACCTACCACCACGAGGTACCACCACGGAACCACAACCACAACCACAACTGTGCCAATGCTAGGGCACACCATAACGGGTCAAACCTCTACCGGCAAGTCACTACACACAAGCCACAACCAGTGGCAAAGCACGAGTCGGAACAGAACGACGCCACCACACGGGAACGGATTATTGGTTCATGACGCCAGTATCCAACCCGGACAACACAACACAAGAACCACCTCTCAGTCTCGCAGTCACGGACGAAAGGTCCAACTGCTACTCCACATCCACAAGCCAAAGAATAGTGGAGCCTAACCAACACCACACCTGCAGACCGCACAGCTACAAGTCTAAGCCTAACACCTTTAGGGACTCCGGCCCGAGCTCCCTAAAGTGAGGCACTGGAAACACAGAACTAGCTGGGGACCAGTGACGTCTATTGGTGTCCGTCCCCCAACCACGAGCGCGCTACAAGCGACTGCACACCCACAAACACAAGTCATTGCCCACAGTCGTCTTTCCCTCAGCCGGACGTACAACTCAAACTCATGAGTGAGGTTGCCCAGGAAGACGACACAGACCTCGATGGCACACACAGTACCGGGATAAATCCCGAGCACCACACACGTGCCTAGCTCTCCTAGGAACCTGGGGTACCCCGACTGAAGAGGTATTCCGGAATAGGCACCGGACCACCAGACTCGGCAAATACACAAACCACGATATACATACTTATACAATACTTTATCTATAAATCACAGTATTCAAGTATTATGATTAGCTTAACATCGGTCACCATGTGACCCTCAAGCTATCCCACACTAATTGTAACACCCCCCTCTGACATCACACAAACACATACATAACCTTTGATCGGAAGAGGAGTTACGCTGACAAACTTTCATTATGGGTAGATAAATCCGTGTAATGCTCAATCATTAGCAAACCATTCCACAAAGGTATCTTTGAACATATTATACTTCACTAGGTAACAAAGTATTAATACTCATTATTTACAAAAGATAAGTTTCTTTCTCTCTAACTTAATACATCATCAACTAAAAGAAACTACTAAAACTACACTATTCTTCTTCATCTCTTCGTCGTCCGCAGTGGAATTAGGATTCACATGTAGCTGAGATTATATACACTTCAATCTGAAAGGGGTGGAGGAAACAAAGGCATGAGTCGAAAGGACTCAGTAGATATCAGTAAACATAGCGTAGAAGTTTCATTTGCAGAGCTGAATGAATATTCAAATAGTGCATACGTGGATCAAAACATAATTGTTCATGAATTTCATACTTAACAGAAACATATAGCTCAAATTAATTTCATAATGAGCTCCAACATCACAGAATAAAAGTCATATTTGTCTTTCAGAATTCAGACCATCACTTAATTTGGAAACAAATTCGGCAGACATCACTGCTCTCAAGAGGTTACTATATAGACGTAATATACCATCCTCAGTGCCTAGGCGATTCCAGCACCTTAGATCTTGTTCATTGCGCAAGAACGGGGTTTATTACCCACCATCGTCAGTCCATTGACTTGGATTTACCTACAAACTGTCGCCCTCAGCTAATCACAAGTGGCTGGTGCTACCACAAGTGATCTTAAACCCTCTTTTGAAGAGAACACTGTCTTCATATCATAAATTTCTTTTCATGAGCATAACAGAGATTGGAAATCCAAAGGTAGTTTTGATTGAGAATTAATACATATATCTTGGTGACAAAGTTGTTCGGAGTTCAATAATATAAGAAAGACAATTGGTTGAGACAGGGTTATGACTCAAAGCCAATAACTTCGGAAGGTTGAAATCACATAAGAATCCAAGGAAAAGAAGATCCACAATTGTCATCACAAGTTAGTCACATCTCATAAGGTGTTCAAACATATGAACTCTCAGGTGATCAAGTTTTATAGACTCAGTTACCGAATACGGAAGAATAGACTCAATCGGAGTACTATTCGTAATTGACAATGTTAAGAATAATTCAAGGGAGGTTAAGGTACATAATGTGGGTAAACTTTGCTGTGATATGACAGTAAATACCAAGGAAAATGAGAGGGTAACTTGCTAGGCTTTTAGGATGAAGTTTAAGTAAGGATTCATACACGGAAAAGTGCAGAAATTTGAATCAAGGTTGTAGCTGTCGACAGCCAAGAAGGGGCTGTCGACAGATTGTAGCAGATAGAGCTTAGGTTGCTGGTCTGTGTTCATCTGTCGACAGCAACAAGATGGCTGTCGACAGATGCACACAGTCCCAGTTATTCCTAAGTTCAGGAAGGCTGGCCTGTCGACAGCTATGAGCTGCCTGTCGACAGCCGCCAGTTCTTCTCTCATAAGTGACTTTGTATTCATTCTAATCACTCTAACCATGGAACTTATAAATCAAGACATGATTTATATCAATTTGAAGAGTCTAATTGTAGTTCTCACAGTAGTTTATAAGCTAAACAAATGGGATGAAACAAGAGGTTTACAAACCGTACTTGTCTAGCTAGAAGTTAACATGACATAGCACTGAAAGTATGGCCCTTATAACAAAGATTAAATGGAAAGATCCCCACAAAATAAACATTAATACTCAAGGTATTTAAGACTCAAAATCAAAGTTTGAGGTACAAACATCTAAATGGAAAGTAATCACACTGTTCTAAAGATATGGCGACTTCTAGCAACACTCTATAATTGGTACAAAGATCAAGGGTGGAAGAAGAAGATAGAAAATAGTCTTTAGAACAAGGTTGTTCTTCTCCCATTAAGAACGTGTTTACCAAAACTGAAAGAAAAATAGAATAGCTTCAGGTATATCATCTTGTATGCTTATCAAGAGGATTTTCTTATCATGTGGGGAGGACAGAACCGAATCAATGGGAGATGAATCCTACCTTACTGATTAGAGTAAGTTTATCTTCACAGAAACAAGAAGAAGGAATAAGAAGCTTGCACGGTTGACCACTTTGACAGATGCAACCTGAGAGATGTAATCCTTAGCAACGAAGCTGTAAGAACACACAACAACCAACTCCAATTGTAGCTATCCACGCAAGGGTGCAGAGATAACTTCAGCAAGGCCACTCCAGCAGCAAGAAACAGAAGAAAATGGAAGCCGGAGCTATGGTGTGCAAGGGTGAGCAGGTACAAAGGGTGGAAAGGGTGCGTACGAAGGGTGAGGAGAGGTTTTTATAGCCTATAGACCATCACATGCATGGCGCCACCTCCTGTAACCAGGTGTAACAGTAAAAACCATTTGATTTTTACTGTGACACATGTTTCATGCACCCCATCTAACACTTACACCTATGTAACTAACGTGTAAGAGGTTTAACTCATGTTTTATTCTTATCCTAATGTGTGTTGGCCTTTGTAGAGCCTGACACGTAAATCACCCAAAAATCCATCCCGTAATTGACCCTTAATTCAACTGGCCCAATAATCTCTATGTAAAGGTGTTCAAACGACGTTCGTTTGTGTTGAAATTTCAACCATATCCTAATGTGATGGTTTTACAAATTATGGTGATTTTAGTTTAATTTTAGAATTTATTTTCCACTGGGTGAAAAATCACCCCAAAAATAGTTACGTCGACTTATTCTCAAAATCCGGTCGTCAAAATTTTCGGATAATTACATATTTGATACCACCATATTTTTCTAAGAATTATGGTATTCTTATATTTCATTTTCGTTACAATTTTCCGGTGTCACCCTGTCGGGGTGCGCACGACCGAAAGTGATACCTGGGTATGATAAAGTGATCTTAAACATACCCTTAATCCTAAATATCTCAATTTAAGTCTAATTGGTTTGCATAAACAAGAATTTATAAGTAAAACATGATATTTAAAATTCGAGGGTATTACATTTCTCCCCCTGTTAGAATAAATTTCGTCCTCGAAATTGACAAATTTTACTTACCGAATAATTGTGGATACTTTCTTTCATCTCTTGCTCCAATTCCCACGTTTCTTCTTCGATGAACGCGCTTTTCCATAAGATCTTCACCATAGAAACTGCTTTATTTCTGAGGACCCGTTCGTTCTTGTCCAATATTTTCACGGGTTCCTCTTGTACGTTTAAATCTGACTATATTTCCACATCTTCATGGCTGATCACATGAGAGGGGTCCATTATGTATTTACTCAACATAGATATGTGAAATACATTATGAATATGTGACCAAGAGGGCAGTAGAGCTAACTAATATGCTACTTCTCCTATTCTCTGCAATATTTCAAAAGGTCCTACATATCTTGGACTGAGTTTTCCTTTCTTACCAAATCTCATGATACCTTTGGTTGGAGAGATCTTTAGAAATACATGATCACCTATATTAAACTCCAGTGGCCTTCTTCTCCTATCATCATACTTCTTCTGTCTGTCTTGAGCTATTAGTAATCTCTTCCTAATTAGCTTAATCTTCTCTGAGCAGTTCTGAATTAATTCTGGCCCAATGAGACTCTTTTCTCCCACTTCTGCCCAACAGAGGGGTGATCTATAGGGTCTACTATATAATGCCTCATATGGTGCCATTCCAATACTTGTATGGTAACTATTATTGTATGCAAACTCAATCAATGGTAGGTAATCATCCCAGCTAACACGCCAATCCAAACTACAGACTCTTAGCATATCTTCGAGTGTTCTGATAGTTCTTTCTGATTGGCCATCGGTTTGTGGATGATATGCTGAACTAAATTTTAATTGTGTACCCATGGCTGCCTGCAAACTTTTCCAAAATCTAGCAGTGAACCTTGGGTCTCTATCTGAAATTATTGACAAAGGAATTCCATGAAGTCTCACTATTTCCTTTATATACAATTGAGCCAAATATTCTAATGATTGTGTCTTCGTAATTGCTAGAAAATGAGCCGATTTAGTTAATCTATCCACAATTACCCAAATAGCATCATGCTTCTTCCTTGTCTTTGGCAAACCCATCATAAAGTCCATAGTTATCTGCTCCCATTTCCATATTGGAATTTCAATTAGTTGCATAGGCCTTGCTGGCTTTTGGTGCTCAGCCTTTATTTGTTGACATGTCAACATTTACTCACAAATTTTGCTATGTCCTTTTTCATTCCATGCCACCAAAACTGTTTTTTCAAATCCTGATACATTTTAGAGCTTCCAGGATGAGTCGAATACTGAGATTTATGCCCTTCCTTCAATAACTCACTTTTAATTTCTTCATTCTCCGGTATGCATATTCTGTTTTGAAATCTAGTTATCCCTTGACCATCTCTGATGTATCCTGGTTTATTTACCATCTCTTTTAGTTTCTGATCTTGGTTCTGTGCTTCACTAATTTTATCTAATAATACTGACCTTATTGTCAATTGTGCCAATATCAGATTTTCTGCATCACACCTTCGTGAATATTCGATCAAATCTGTCATTTCTTTCCACTGTTGGTGCAATTGTAATGCTCTTGATTTCTTTCTGCTCAAAGCATCAGCAACTACATTAGCTTTACCTGGATGGTAATTTATTGTAAAATCATAATCCTTCAAAAATTCTAACCATCTCCTTTGTCTTAGATTTAGTTCCTTCTGAGAAAATATGTACTTTAAACTCTTATGGGCAGTATAAACTTCAAATTGTTCCCCATATAAGTAGTGGCGCCAGATCTTCAAAGCATGTATGATTGCTGCCAATTCTAAGTCATGAGCCGGATAATTCCTTTCATGATCTTTTAATTGTTTAGAGGCATAAGCTACCACTTTCCCATGTTGCATAAGAACACATCCAATTCCTTTTTGAGATGCATCCGTGTAGACTGTAAATCCTCTCGATCCTTGAGGTAAGGTAAGAATCGGAGCTGTGGTAAGCTTCCCTTTTAATTCCTGAAAACTGGCCTCACATTCCTTATTCCACACAAAATGTGTCTCTTTTCTGGTTAACTGAGTCAAAGGCATAGCTACAGAAGAAAAGCCTTCAATAAATCTCTTATAGTAACCAGCTAATCCCAAGAAACTTCGGATTTCTGATGGATTCTTGGGTCTTTCCCAATTCAGAATTGCTTCAATTTTACTTGGGTCTACAGCCACACCTTTTCCAGAAATCACATGACCCAAAAATTTCACTTCCTTGAGCCAAAACTCACATTTACTTAACTTACCATACAATTGATGATTCCTTAAGGTTTGTAGTACAACTCTCAAATGTTCTGTGTTCTTCTTCATTAGATGAATATATCAACACATCAACTATAAATACCACCACAAAATTATCCAAATAAGGCTGGAATACCATGTTCATCAAATCCATAAATACAACAGGTGCATTAGTGAGTCCAAATGGAAGTATTAAAAACTCATAATGTCCATATCTGGTTCTAAATGCTGTCTTAGGAATGTCATCTTCTTTAACTCTCAATTGATGGTATCCAGACCTTAGATCAATCTTAGAGAATATTGTGGCAGACCGAAGTTGATCAAATAAGTCATCAATTCTTGGTAATGGATATTTGTTCTTGATTGTAACTTGATTCAACTTCCTATAATCAATACATAATCCGAGAGATCCATCTTTCTTTCTCATAAACAATACCGGTGCTCCCCATGGTGACACACTTGGTCTAATAAAACCTGTGTCTAATAAGTCTTGCAACTGCTTCTTTAATTCTGCCAACTCAGCTGGTGCCATTCTATAAGGGGCTATGGATATAGGCAAAGTTCCAGGTAAAAGTTAAATGGTAAAGTCAATTTCTTTAATTGGAGGTAATCCAGATAAATCATTAGGAAAGACATCTGGAAATTCTTTTACAACATCGATATCTTGAATTGATATCTGCTTATGCTCATTTGATATGGCCATCACACTTGCCAGATAACCTTGACAACCATTTCTTAGCCATTTCATGGCTTTAAGTGCTGATATAGTCTTCTTGTTTCCCTTATTCTTTGGACATGTCACATGTATAGCTAAAATCTGCTAATCCTGGCCTTTTAAATGTTAAAACTTTCTTATGGCAATCTAATACTGCATGATTTTCTGCTAACCAATCCATTCCCAACATAATGTCAAAATCTTGCATGTTATCCAGTACATATACATATGCAGTGAGTTCACATTCTCCTATTTTCAGGTTTATTTTAGGAATAACAGAAGTAAGTGTAGCTATTTGACCAGTCGGACAGTCAAGTACCATACTTCCTACCAATTTCTCTGGTTCCGAGATATGGAATTAACAAATACTCGAGAAATAAAAGAGTGAGTAGCTCCAAGGTCAAATAACACTCTAGCATACATATTTTCGGTTAGGAGAATACCTTCAGTTACAGTGGGGGTGTCTTGAGCTTCCTCCTTTGTCGAAGCAAAGACTCTAGCTGGTCCCTTAGGTGGTTGTCTTGGGGCTTGCTGAAAGTAAGGTTGTGGCTTTTGCACTTTTGACTGGTCTGCTTTGTGTGGACAGTCCTTAATCATATGCCCTTTCTGACCACATCCATAACATTTTCCTGCTACTTTCCAACACTCATCACCGGGGTGTCTTCCTCCACATTGAACACACACGGGCCAACTCTTTTTCTGTTCTCCCTGCTGCTTGGTTGAATCAACCTTTCGCTTTGACCTTTCGTTTCCTTGGTATACACATTTTTCTTCTTACCCCCATTGGTTTCTTTGTTTTTCATATATTCCATAAACTCAGATTCCACTATAAACGCAGTCTTTAGTGCCACAGCCATGCTCTGGAGATCTAGTGGAGCTACCCTACTCCTCACACTGGGTTTCAATCCTCTCACAAACTTCTTTACCCTTCTGAGTTCATTATCACAAATGTGAGGTGCATACTTTTTCAGTTCAGTGAATTTTGTTTCATATTCTGCCACCGTCATGTCTTTTTGTTCCAATTGCAAAAATTCCACTTCCTTCCTATCCTTGATATGTGGTGGAGTGTATTTCTCATACAACTCTCTTAAGAATTCACCCCAATTAATGTTATCTTCTCTATTTCTGAATGCATTTCTCATGACAAATTGCCACCATTCATCTGCTCTATCCTGAAGCATATAAGTCGCCAATGTGACTTTGTCTTCTTCTTCACATCTAATTGCCTTAAATATCTTTTCCATTTCTCTAACCCATCCTTCTACAATTTCAGGTTGGCTGCTTCCTTTGAAGGCTGGAGGTCCCATCTTCTTAAATTTCTCTAACAATGATGCTCCAGAAATTCTTTCTCCACCCACATCTTGTTGGTTCTTCATTAGTGTTTGCACCATTCCCTGAAATGACTGCATAAAAGTAGCAAAATCAGGAGTCCCAGTGCTTCCTTCTTGAGAGTTTCTGGCCAATGGGACATTGGGAACTTCCCCCCTAGAACCTTCTTCAATTTCCTCATGTCTATCTTCACTGGATGTGTCGATAGCTTTCTCTTTGTCTGCCATTTCCTGGAACACCATCAAACACATCCAATTAATTCATGCTAACCACTTAAATTTTAAGAACCAAAATGATCTTTAGAGATTCTAGAATACACACAAATGTTTTATTTATTTCCTTTGTGAAAATGGTCACGAAGATATCTATCACCCATAACCTTGCTCTGATACCACCTCTGTAACACCCCCCCTCCGACATCACACAAACACATACATAACCTTTGATCGAAAGAGGGGTTACGTTGACAAACTTTCGTTATGGATAGATAAATCCGTGTAATGCTCAATCATTAGCAAACCATTCCACAAAGGTATCTTTGAACATATTATACTTCACCGGGTAACAAAGTATTAATACTCATTATTTACAAAAGACAAGTTTCTCTCTCTCTAACTTAATACATCATCAACTAAAAGAAACTACTAAAACTACACTATTCTTCTTCATCTCTTCATCGTCCGCAGCGGAATTAGGATTCACATGTAGTTGAGATTATACACACTTCAATCTGAAAGGGGTGGAGGAAACAAAGGCATGAGTCGAAATGACTCAGTAGATATCAGTAAACATAGCGTAGAAGTATCATTTGCAGAGCTGAATGAATATTCAAATAGTGCATACGTGGATCAAAACATAATTGCTCATGAATTTCATACTTAACAGAAACATATAGCTCAAATTGATTTCATAATGAGCTCCAACATCACAGAATAAAAGTTATATTTGTCTTTCAGAATTCAGACCATCACTTAATTTGGAAACAAATTCGACAGACATCACTGCTCTCAAGAGGTTACTATATAGACGTAATATGCCATCCTCAGTGCCTAGGCGATTCCAGCACCTTAGATCTTGTTCATTGCGCAAGAACGGGGTTTATTACCCACCATCGTCAGTCCATTGACTTGGATTTACCTACAAACTGTCGCCCTTAGCTAATCACAAGTGGCTGGTGCTACCACAAGTGATCCTAAACCCTCTTTTGAAGAGAATACTGTCTTCATATCATAAATTTCTTTTCATGAGCATAACAGAGATTGGAAATCCAAAGGTAGTTTTGATTGAGAATTAATACAGATATCTTGGTGACAAAGTTGTTCGGAGTTCAATAATATAAGAAAGACAATTGGTTGAGACAGGGTTATGACTCAAAGCCAATAACTTCGGAAGGTTGAAATCACATAAGAATCCAAGGAAAAGAAGATCCACAATTGTCATCACAAGTTATTCACATCTCATAAGATGTTCAAACATATGAACTCTCAGGTGATCAAGTTTTATAGACTCAGTTACCGAATACGGAAGAATAGACTCAATCGGAGTACTATTTGTAATTGGCAATGCTAAGAATAATTCAAGGGAGGTTAAGGTACATAATGTGGGTAAACTTTGCTATGATATGACAGTAAATACCAAGGAAAATGAGAGGGTAACTTGCTAGGCTTTTAGGATGAAGTTTAAGCAAGGATTCATACACGAAAAAGTGCAGAAATTTGAATCAAGGTTGTAACTGTCAACAGCCAAGAAGGGGCTGTCGACAGATTGTAGCAGACAGAGCTCAGGTTGCCAGTCTATGTTCATCTGTCGACAGCAACAAGATGGCTGTCGACAGATGCACACAGTCCCAGTTATTCCTGAGTTCAGGAAGGCTGGCCTGTCGACAGCTATGAGCTGCCTGTCGACAGCCGCCAATTCTTCTCTCATAAGTGACTTTGTATTCATTCTAATCACTCTAACCATGGAACTTATAAATCAAGACATGATTTATATCAATTTGAAGAGTCTAATTGTAGTTCTCACAGTGGTTTATAAGCTAAACAAATGGGATGAAACAAGAGGTTTACAAACGTACTTGTCTAGCTAGAAGTTAACATGACATAGCACTGAAAGTATGGCCCTTATAACAAGGATTAAATGGAAAGATCCCCACAAAATAAACATTAATACTCAAGATATTTAAGACTCCAAATCAAAGTTTGAGGTACAAACATCTAAATGGAAAGTAATCACACTGTTCTAAAGATATGGCGACTTCTAGCAACACTCTAAAACCGGTACAAAGATCAAGGGTGGAAGAAGAAGATAGAAAACAGTCTTTAGAGTGGAACAAGGTTGTTCTTCTCCCATTAAGAACGTGTTTACCAAAATTGAAAGAAAAATAGAATAGCTTCAGGTATATCATCTTGTATGCTTATCAAGAGGATTTTCTTATCATGTGGGGAGGACAGAACCGAATCAATGGAGATGAATCCTACCTTACTGATTAGAGTAAGTTTCTCCTTGATGTAAAGCTTCAAAAAACAAGAAGAAGGAATAAGAAGCTTGCACGGTTGACCACTTTGACAGATGCAACCTGAGAGATGTAATCCTTAGCAACGAAGCTGTAAGAACACACAACAACCAGCTCCAATTGCTCAAGGGTGCAGAGATAACTTCAGCAAGGCCACTCCAGCAGCAAGAAACAGAAGAAAATGGAAGCAGGAGCTGTGGTGTGCAAGGGTGAGCATGTACAAAGGGTGGAAAGGGTGCGTACGAAGGGTGAGGAGAGGTTTTTATAGCCTATAGACCATCACATGCATGGCGCCACCTCCTGTAACCAGGTGTAACAGTAAAAACCATTTGATTTTTACTGTGACACATGTTTCATGCACCCCATCTAACACTTACACCTATGTAACTAACGTGTAAGAGGTTTAACTCATGTTTTATTCTTATCCTAATGTGTACTGGCCTTTGTAGAGCCTGACACGTAAATCACCCAAAAATCCATCCTGTAATTGACCCTTAATTCAACTGGCCCAATAATCTCTATGTAAAGGTGTTCAAATGACGTCCGTTTGTGTTGAAATTTCAACCATACCTAATGTGATGGTTTTACAAATTATGGTGATTTTATTTTAATTTTTAGAATTTATTTTCCACTTGGTGAAAAATCACCCCAAAATAGTTGCGTCGGCTTATTCTCAAAATCCGGTCGTCAAAATTTCCGGATAATTACATATTTGATACCACCATATTTTTCTAAGAATTATGATATTCTTAGATTTCATTTTTGTTACAATTTTCTGGTGTCGCCCTGTCGGGGTGCGCACGACCGAAAGTGATACATGGGTTTGATAAAGTGTCTTAAATATACCCTTAATCCTAAATATATCAATTTAAGTCTAACTGGTTTGCTTAAACAAGAATTTATAAGTAAAACATGATATTTAAAATTCGAGGGTATTACACTAATACTTACATGAACCACAATAACACGTAATCACCTTGTCTATCATTGGTCATCTCATGACCTCCATGACAATACTAATCCCTAATAACACACTTATCATGAATCACATGATTCACAACTATTCACATAATAACTCTTAACCCTACACATGCTTTATTAACCATTAACCACCTTAAGTATACTTTAGAAGACTGTAAAAGACCAGGGCTAGGTTTACACTAGAACCTCACTGCCCAGCCACCACAAGCCAACCTCGGAAGCTAAAACGCGTAGGACACAGACGACGCCTCTAGAATCACGTCGACCTGTCCGGACGCCATTCAAAACCTTAACGCGATAGAACCAGGTGTCGCGACCATGTCATGACGGCCTGACTTGTCACCTTCAGGCCCAACCAGTCAACATCACGGTCAACACCAAATCGCGTCGGACCACACGGACGTGTTCAACAAGAACGTGTCGGGTCAAACGGGCGCGTTCAAGCAACCACCACAGCGCAACAGACAAAGCCGAAATGCGTCGATGCAGAGCGACGCGTTCATGCCATGAAGGCGTCGGTTAACACGACACGGTTCAACAGCGACAGTGGGTTCAGCTCACAGGACGAACCCATCTTCCCCACAAGGAGTCCACACACAAATCCGATGCAAATTCCAAACTAAAGCATTAAACAGAACAAACTAAACATAACAAACCACCCTCACATGCACCCCCTTAAATCCCATTCGAATCCTTCCAAAACATCATAAAAAGGGTAGGAGGTCTCCCTACCAGTTGGAAGAAACTGAAGAGCGTCAAAACCACCTCGTCGCCGGCACGCCCATGCTTCGGACGCCATCCTCACGTGGTTCCCGCGCCGCACGAGCCTCCAGGTATCGGAATCGTTGGAGAATCCTCCACAACATTGCTCCTTTGCCTGGACAGAGCCTCCTCTGCTCTGTCTGGGTTAAACGAAGCACTTAACACTCTAATCAAAATCGCGTCGTGTACAGCCGCCGCGTTTAACTCCTTTAAATGCGTCCACCCTGTTCGACGCCAACCAGAAACTGCGCGACACGGGTCACAAAGTCGGTTCTCAGAATTACATCTAGAGAGACCAACGGGTTTAAATCGCATCGTCCTGCTCCGATGTGTCCACAAACAATGAACCTGTGGGCCAATTGGGCTGAAAGCTAAGGCCCATAATGCCCACACAACGTGCATAAACCATGACTAAGGCCCAATGACCATCTCTTGATCATGAGCACCACTCCAAAACCCATAAACACATATTCGAAAAGACCGAGTCATCACAGGTTGTACGTGGATCTACGTCTCAAGTACCAAGGAGATCTACCTATGCACCTAATGACTCAGTTACCCATGCACGAAGAGAATCGGAACGCAATGGCCTGAACAATGACATTCCCATACTTATTATGCTCATGATATTATTCCTTATTTTTTTGATCTTCTTAATGTTAGTTGTCATGTTCATTGTATTTTAAGAAACGTAGCTGACTACTTCATGCTACTTGTCATGTTATTTCATTTGTAGTGACTTCTTCTCTTTCTTGAGACAATTATTATGTTTATCTAAATATTAGGACCTTCTGTTGATGTGGACACATTAGTACGGGAGATCCTTTGTGAGGAGAATGCCATCTTCTTAGCCATGGATGAAGCAATTGCTGATGAGATTTTTGAATCAAATGAGGAACACAGTGTCCCAAGGCCTATGCACACAAGTAGTCATAGTGGACACATTTGGATTCATGAGGTTCTGCAGGGACATGAACGACGTTCCTACAACGTGTTCAGACTACATCCCACGATGTTCATGAAATTAAGAGACGAACTTATGGAAAGAGATCTTATTCATGATTCCCGTTATGCCACAGCAATCGAGAAACTCACAATTTTCATGTATGCAATGGGCCATAGTGTGGCATCCAGAACTATGTGCGAGCATTTTCAACACTCTTATGAGAAAATCAGTAAACACGTCTGCGAAGTCACAAAAGCATTGGCTTCCCTACGCCTCACTTACATAAAACTACCAAGTTTGACTGATCCTATGCACCCCTGCATCCGACATGATGATAGATTTTATCCTTACTTCAAGGTAAAAATTATAATTTTAAATTAAAAGACCTCATTTTTCTTAAGATTCTCATTTTCACTTTGTATTTAGGATGTCATTGGAGCAATTGATGGTACCCACATCCCAACGCATATATTGCGAGAAAAATAAGTACGGTATAGGAACCGCAAAGGAGTGGTCAGTCAAAATGTCATGGGGGTTTGTGGTTTTGACCTTGTCTTCCAATATGTGGGGGTAGGTTTTGAGGGAGCAGCTGCTGACATGGCTGTCCTCAGGAGGGCTATAGATGTAGATGGCTTTCAAGTTTTGGAAGGTATGATTATCTTGTTATGACTACCCACATATACTTCGTTTAATGTAAAATGTGCTAATGTAATGTGTTAATATCTCATAGGAAAGTACTACTTAGTGGACTCAAGATATAGAAACACTGCTCATTTTGTGGCTCCATATCATGGGGAAAGATACCATATCCAAGAATTTCAAGGACGTGGCAATGCACGATATAAGAACATGAGAGACAAGTTCAACCATCTCCACGCCCAACTTCGCAATTGTGTGGAACGTGCATTTAAGGTGTTGAAGAATAGATTTCAAACATTGAGAGAGGGGAATTGTTATCCATTTCGTACACAATTGTTGATTATTATTGCATGTTGTGTTGTGCATAATTTTGTACGACGTCAACAAGGCGATGATTTTTATTTTAACTTAAGTCGTGAATGAGGGAGGGAGGACGAAGATGATGAACCTGAGGAAGATCCAAATCTTTCTGTTAGTGCATCTGACATGACGCCAGGAGGAGCTCTTCGAGATGCGATTTCCACACAACTGTGGATGGCTAACTGAGTTGTAATTTGACCTATTATCTTAATATTATGTTTCTATTAGCATGGTTAGAACTTTATTATCCAACTAGTGAGCTGTTTCGTGTGTCATTGTTTTTATTGTAATCAAATTTTATTATGCACTTAATGAGTATTTCAACTACATGTAGGTGCAATTTGGAACCTGGAAAAGGACTTTCTCCTGATATATTTAATTGGACAACAAAAAAATTGTAAAAACATCATAGGAGATACTTTGAATGAGGAAGGATGGAAGAACGTCTAAAACGTTTTCAACAAGGACTTTTGCGTGGCTTGACCCGTATCACATTCAATTCCCTACATCGTTTTACATTCTATAGGTCATTTTACTTGATCGCACATGATCTCATCAATATAGTCAATTTTCACTGGTATGAAGAGATTAAACAAATACGAGGTTCAGAATTAGCTTGGCATTAATATCTTGATGTTTTTTTTTTTAAATTTTACCTATGACGATTCTGCATACATATTATTGACCAAATTAATTAATTACTATTTTATTCTTCCATTGCAGTTCAACCCATTGGCTACAGGGTTCAAAGAAAAGACATTGTCATTACACAATGACCTTGTCAAGTTGTTCAATGGTTGGGGATCATAAAGACCTTGTGAATTCAATGGTTTTGGGCAATGATGAGTGTGCATCCTTATCCAATTCAATGGTCGGATGGTTAAATTGGCAACCACATTGAAAATACAGATATATTTTGTGTAGCTAATCTGAGCCAAAAAAATTTGTACTATAAATTATTGAACATGTGATATCACATATATACTTACATGGGCAATGATGAGTGGGCATCCTTATCCAATTCAATGGTCGGATGGTCAAATTGACAACTCCATTGAAAATGCGGATATATTTTGTGTAGCCGATCTGAGCCAAAAAATTTGTACTATAAATTATTAAACATGTGATATCACATATATACTTACATGGACAATGATGAGTGGGCATCCTTATCCAATTCAATGGTCGGATGGTCAAATTGGCAATCCCATTGAAAATGCGGATATATTTTGTGTAGCCGATCTAAGAAAAAAAAAGTACTATAAATTATTAAACATGTGATATCACATATATACTTACATGGGCAATGATGAGTGGGCATCCTTATCCAATTTAATGATCGGATGGTCAAATTGACAATCTTATTGAAAATGCGGATATATTTTGTGTAGCCGATCTGAGTTAAAAAAATTTGTATCATATCATATCATACAAATGTGATCCAACATTACTACAGGCTGACAACATTCAAGTAGGAGTCTATGTCATCAGAGAAGGTACATTCATATTTCATAAAATTTTATGTTCAAAATTTTCATAAATTATACTGTCTGTCATGTGACTAACATTGCATTCATTTTGTCACATATTTTATCATGCACGACAAATGAAGGAGGCGATTAAAATAGTTCCATGTATAAATTTGAAGGCTGCATTGAGTCTTCCATGTTATGTTATTAATTATTGTTCAGTAAAATTTGTTACATTTAAAATTTACCATGGGATCGGATCCATGTTATGTCTTTTTTTTTCTTCCAAAGTTACGTTGTTACATACAGGAACAACTTGTGTTGTTAATTAATGCTGAATGAATTTTGTTGCTACATGCATGAACATGTACAAATAATGAATGTTGAATGTCTTCCATGTTATGTCTTTTTTTTTTTTCAAAGTTTTGTTGCTACATACATACATGAACAAGTACAAATAATGAAAATATAAGAGAAACAAGGGAGGTGCTATCTTTTTTTTTTAAAAATAAATTAATATAAAAAATAAATAGAGGTATGATTACAACCTATAATTTATTGTTATTAAATAAAACGTCATTTTGTATTAATTTGTTGTTATTAATTTTTCTATTAATGTTATTAATTTTTCTATTGATGTGAGAAAAATGAATGATTATAAAAAAATATTATAAAATACTACCGCACCTTTTTTAGTACTATTGTATTTTTTAAGAGATTATTAGAATTTTTAATTGATGGTAATATGTTGATCCCATTTATAAAATAGTTTTTATGATTAAACTATTCCAAAGAAAAGTATATAATTTAAATGAATAAAGTATTGGTTCATGAGTAATTTGGTATTCTCATCAAAGTGGAAAAAATTCACCATTCAATGCCAACCAAAGTACACAATAAATATGTGGATTAACTCTATTTATTTAAGTCAATTAACTCACTTATTATCAAAGTAACAAATAGATTAACCATGTATAACTTTGAAGTTTACCAAAGTGGCTTGTCTTTTAGTTTTACCAACCCAACCCACGCCACCGGCTGGTCTCCCAGTGCCCGCCGCTGCTGCCTGGTACAACCACCGTTCCACCGCTCTTTCGCCGTCAGCGGCGACGCCGCCGAGATCCTTCGTTGCCCCTTTCGCGTCCACCATTATTGGCCCCGCGGACGTCACTGTCGCCGTCCTCTTTATTCCGTTCCCCTTTGTATATATTCTCACCCACACCTGCAATCGCTCTTCCCCTCGTCCGCTGCGCAGTGATGCCCGGCTCACGCCCTCCGCCAACATGTACGGCTTCTCCATCGCCGACGGCTTCCTCGACGGTAACCTATCGCCTCCCTCCTCCTCATCCGATGGAGTCTCCTCTGCCTGACTCCGATTTGGCTTTGATCTTGTCCGCTGCGATTGTTTCTCTCCCGGCAGTGAGCCAGGGCGTGGAGGAGATGATCAAGTATCTGGCGAATGAGCCCTCCGTGGGCCTCTTCTTCGTACAGCAGCATGCGCAGAACGCCATGCCTAATGTCCTTAACCTCAAGGTGAGCTGGGTGGCTTTTCGGTCTCGTTCTCGTATTTTCTTCGTTTATGGTTTTCTTGGTTTGTCGTTGCTTGTTCTACCATTGAATGGAACTAGGCCTAGTGGGAATTTTAAGAATTAGACCGTTTGGTTGATCCGATGAGTAACGGAATTTTGAGTTTTCATTAATTGTTGCTGTTAATAATGGAAAAGGATTCCAATACCGTAAAAACGGGAGAAGATGTTGAGCTTAGGTGCAGCCCGACGCTATGATTGCCTCTGGGGTAGTTTGGCATCTACTGCATGGATTTCCCTCCCAAGGATGCAACTTGGAGGGTTGATGGACGGAGACTCTATCATCAATAGGCTTCATGACCAACTCAGGACTGCAGGGTCTTGCCTTCTGGGAATCATTTTGTATTGTCTCGTCTCGGAGCTGATCTATCCTCTACTGTGTCTTATGGTGTGGGCGTTTTTTAGAGTTTTTGAGAATTGTTTCTGTACGCTTTTGAGGAATCATTTTTTTGTTTTTTTCTCGCTTTAGAGCTGATCTGGCCTCTTTGACATTCTTAGGGGTCAATGCTTTTGAGAATTTGAATGGGTAGAGAGAGCTATATTGGCGGGAATGGGCTTAACGGCTATATTGCATAAGTTTTTTTTGTGTGGCATTAGCCATTAATTAAAAGCAAGGTGTTAATGAGTATATACAAAGCAACCCCAAAAAGCCGATATAATCACATGCAACATCATCTCTCTACCAAACTTGCTCATCAATCCAAATCTATGTCAAGTGGGAACCATGAAGCAACTGCAAGACAATGGGATAAGGGGTCAATTGAAGCCACATCATTGCAGAGAAAGAGTTCTGTACATTCTACAAAAGCAATAGTACATGCATTTCTTTTTAGGAATGTGGTACAGCCCTCACTCATGACCCTTGAATTGAGATCATATGAGAAAATAGAGAAGAGAAAAGAGACAGTCACACTAGGATACAAGGAATTTTTCCATGGTTTGGAGGTGGTCTGCCTTCCCGCATCCACAGCCACAGTAGGACTCCACTAGAAAAGACTAAAACATCAAGTACAATGAGAATTCACCTACTCTTTATACCAGGAGACTAAGGCACCCTATATCAAAACACCAAAGACATGAATAGCCCTGTTATAAATAAATATTTACCGTGCAGGTTGATCTGCGTGTGAGCACTGCACGTTGGAGAGTTTAGGCTCCACATCTAAACTTCCATCCTTAACATTACACAAATAATAAGAACTCCTCATATCTTCCAAGAAGGAAACATGTGGGGAACTAAACACAAGCAGCTCTCCAGATGATGAGTTTAACTTTCAAGTGAAGGTGAGCTTATAAATCTAATGAAATGAAGGCAATTTCATTCCCGCATCAGCAATCATATGTGGGCGGATTTGACAGACAAGGAGCCATCATTTACCTAATTCCGTTGCCCCTGTAAACTGTATATTTATGAAGAGCTCAGCTTCAGAGTGAAGGTAGAATGTCAAACTTCAAATCGGTTTCTTTCTCATGCAACTTCCTCTCAAGGGTAGGAGCCCAGCCTCCTTCTCTATTCTGGTGAACATAGTCCTCTTGTAAGATGATATTAGCATTGGAAATGCTAGATGAGTTTGGGAAAGCTTCACCAATGATGTAGAGTTACATCATCTATTCTACCAAAAAAGAATCTTCTGGTATCACCTAAGAGAAAGGTACTCCTACGCCACCATGTTCATAGGCTTGAGGTGTTAGATGTGTGTTGGCTTAGTGAAATCCCAAGCTTGAAATCACAAGCACGTCTTCCCTTCAACTAAGGGGTAAAATACACTCAGCTCTCTGTTGGTCTTCCCTTCTACAAAGGGAACAAACGTTTGCACAACAAACATTCTCTTACAAAAAGAGATACAACTTGTATCTCAAAGAGATTACAAGATCCCCAGAACAAGTTTACAACGACAAGACTTGATCAGAGACAAAGTCCAAGAGAATAGAAGATGAACAAAAAAATCTTCTCTCAGACGCAAGCACCACACTCTTTTTTTCAAAAATATGACCAAAAGTCTACACAAAGAGAGAGAGAGGAACGAAGAAGAAAGCTAAACAAAATGGTTTCAGTCAAGGTTCAAAAACTCGACCGGATCGGGATCGGATCGGCCGAGTCGGCTCGATTTTGGCCCTCCCGATCCGAGCCGGGGTAACCCAGCCGCGCCTGGCACGGGGATCGGCCAGGCTCGGCGAGCCCGGCCCGATCCGCCGCGGATCTGGCCGATCCGGTACAACGGCTAATTCTTGGGGGGCGCTCCCCAACGGCCAGAAACGGCTATTTTTGGCGTTTGGAGGCCTTGGGGGTCTATATAAACCCCCCAAAGGCCCCCATTATGCTCCAAACTCAAGTGTTGAGTTCTCCTCCCCTCCTACCAATTTTTGGGCATTCTCTCTCTCTCTCTCGGGCGCTCTTTTGCACTATTGCGAGGCGATCTCATCTTTCACACTCTTGCTCTTCGTCTTCGACTCTTCGAGCTCTCTCACACACACTCTCGGCCCGAACTCTTGGTTGCAATTGATCTCCCTCTCTCTCAGCCGCAAAAAAAAATTATTTATTTATTGTTTGTTTATTATTTAACTTCTTTTTTTGTGTTCTAAGTGATGGCCACCGAAGGTGGTGCTGCTCCGGCTCCCCAATCTTCAAGCAACCCTCCCAGCACCGATCCCACTTGGGAGGGAAGCACAAACCTCAAGTCAACAATATGCACGGTAGGGGAAGAAAGTGGCATCTCAATTCCAAGGGCAAGGCCAAGGGCAAGGCCAAGGCCGACAAGCATCCGAAGATTCGGGATACAATCCCAACTTTATTCTGCATAGACGAAATTGGTTAATGAAGAAGAAGAAGATGCAAGAGGAGTGGGAGCGTCAAGAAAAGCTAAAGATGGAGTTTGAGACCATGGAGCAAGCCTCAGATACATCATCTTATGCTTCCACTGAAGGATACTACCAAGTACCAAGGGCAGGGAGGCTACTTGGCATATCCTCAATACCCGGATGCATCGTATTACACCGGAGGCGGAGCATATGCACAATCTACTGAGTCCGATTCGCTTTCACATGACTCATATGAGTCAGATGACTCATATCAAGTGCTTGAAATATCTGGATACACACCAATTACTATCATATATGCGAACACGGATGCATATAGTCAATATTTGACTCAATATGAGGCATATTACCAACATTATATGTCTTGGACAGATTATGTAAACCTTATGACGAGAAAGTGGGACTACGGACAACGCAAATTCGGCGATAACAACATCTTTATGGCTTGGCGAAAAGTTCTCACAATGTTGATGTATTTATTTAGTTATTTGGGTATTTGATTGTAAAAATAAGGCCCAAATGAGGCCCAATAGCACGTTTGTTATTTTCTGGTCATTTTCGGATGCAAATTTTGCACTATTTTTAGGTCCAAGGGTATTTTAGTCAAAAAAGAATCAAAATAGGGTTAGGGTTAGCCTAGCTCCTATAAATAATCTTGTAGTCTCTCTTTTGAAAGGAATGGATGATTGAATACAGAATTTGTGAACCCAGAGCGATATAGCTCCCTCTTCCCTCTCCGGTGGATTCCGGTCTCTCTGCTTCTCCCTCTCCCTCCCAGCGAAACCCCCCACTTCTTTCCTCTGCTTTCTTCTTCTTTTCCCCCACGTTCCGCATCAGTTTGGTATCCGAGCGAACGGTCCACGTCCGAGAAACCACCCCCGCGCTGCGTCCGCCCTGAGCCCCGCCTCCGCGCTGCCCCGTCGAAAACAGGTGTCGCGACTCCCGCGTGCGCCTTGCGCCTGCGTGCGAACCCCTCCCTGCGGCAGCCTACCTCCGTGAGCCCATCCGCGCCACGCGCCCGCCACTGCGCCAACCCCGCGCCCGCCTCCGCCAACTCCGCGCCGCCGGTGCCGCGAGCGCATCAGCGCTCGCGTCAACGCCTGGCCCGCCTCCGGGCCCCTTCCCCAGCACACGGGAGGCCGACCCGGCGCCACCCCGCGTCCCTGCTCTCGGCCCAGCCCCTCGCCCCACGCGGCCAGGCAGTCCGCGGCAGCCGCGAACCCGTGCCTCCACCCTGCTCGCACACCAGCGCCCCAACCCCGCGTCCAGCCCACCTCGCCACAGCACCGCGCCCCCCTTGCCCTGTCTTCTCGCCACGCCGCCCCGCGAGCGCACCAGCGTCTCGCGTCAGCCCTCCAGCCCTCCCTCCTGCGCCGTTAGCCCAGCACCACATTGGCCAGCCGCCTGCCTCCGTGACCCCCTCTTCCGCGCAGCGACTCCACCCAGCCCGCGTCTTCCTCTCCCGCGTTGCCTGCGTCAGCCTCGCCCTTCTCTCCCTTTCTCTAGCTTCTCCTTGCAAGTGGTCAGAGAAAAGAGGGAGGAAGGAGGAAGCCGCCCCCTCCCCTTTAAAGTGGATCGGTCAAACCAGTTTGACCTGGTTGGGCCAGATCCGGTTTGCTACAGTGTCGCGCTACAGTACCGTGCTACAGTGCCCGCGCTACAGTCTATGCTACAGTGCAACCCGTTGAATCTGCCTTGGCGCCCTCGGACTCCTCCACGCTAGTGTCCACGTCGTCTGGGCGTCTCGCCAGGTACGCACCGTCGTCTTCGTCATGAGTGTCAAATTTGAGGTCGAGTTGCCAGAAAATTTACAAACCACGGTGACATTTACAAGAAGCTCTTAGGGGTAATTCTGTTTCTCAATCTATTGTTGATTCCCTATGTAATTCAGATTATATTCAATTCTCTGGGGATCAAGTATGCATACAATTCTTTCATCGCTTCAAATGCACCAAGACGTCGAAATCGTACCGATATTATGATGGTGCTTAGTGTACAATTATACCCAATGGATCAGGAATATCTTTGGGTCGAGTCTGGATGGATGAGCGTCGAGTTATGATTGATCACCAAGCAAGATTTTGTCTTATACATCCAGAGGGTTACAACAAGCCTTTTCGAGTGTTTGATTCATATTATATCGCACTGCAAAAGCTTAAAAAGACGTGCTCGACATTTTCAGCTGTGACGGAAGCATCATTAGCTCTTAGATGGGACCAAAGATTGATTGCAGCTGCTGGCTTTGATTTGTTTGAGGACTCTTTGTTCGAGGAGGACCCACTACTCGCAGTTGATGTGTGGGATCAAACATTGTTTGTGCGATCCGGGTTGGGTCGTATATCTTCTGATATATTTGCAGCTCCTCTATCTGTGCTTACTCCAGTTGATGGGTCTGTTCTAGCTGATGTGCTATCAATTTATCAGACTGTTGATGTGATCGAGCGGGAGCAACCCTTAGTTGATTTGATGTGGCTGAAATTTTGTGATTTGTCGATGGTGCACCAGTTCGTGGTCCTTGATATGAGTGTTTGCGTGGAGTTTTATATGTGCACTCTGGTGTTCGTTTTCCTCTTGCTTCGACACTTCAAAATTCGAGGACGAATTTTTTCGAAGAGGGGGAGAATGATGAGAAAGTGGGACTACGGACAACGCAAATTCGGCGATAACGACATCTTTATGGCTTGGTGAAAAGTTCTCACAATATTGATGTATTTTATTTAGTTATTTGGGTATTTGATTGTAAGAATAAGGCCCAAATGAGGCCCAATAGCACGTTTGTTATTTTCTGGTCATTTTCGGATGCAAATTTTGCACTATTTTTAGGTCCAAGGGTATTTTAGTCAAAAAAGAATCAAAATAGGGTTAGGGTTAGCCTAGCTCCTATAAATAATCTTGTAGTCTCTCTTTTGAAGGGAATGAATGATTGAATACAGAATTTGTGAACCCAGAGCGATATAGTTCCCTCTTCCCTCCCCGGTGGATTTCGGTCTCTCTGCTTCTCCCTCTCCCTCCAGCGAAACCCCCACTTCTTTCCTCTTCTTTCTTCTTCTTTTCCCCCACGTTCCGCATCACCTTATGTCCAGACAATATAATGTGTGATTCCAATAAATATAATTTTATTGCTTTTCCTCAGTACCAATGATGTATTATGTCCTATTTTTTCATGTATTTCAGTTCATAAATACAATGGTTATATTTTTTCTATTTTTTTCTATTTTTTTCTAATTTGTTTTTAATTTTTTTTGAGGGGGCCGATCCAGCCTCCTTTAGCTCGGCCAGACTTGGCCGGGCTCGGCTAAAATAGATAAATCAGATTTACCTCGTTAACCGTGTATAAAAATTCTCAATATTCACATTTTTAGAACTGGGGTTGGGATCGGCCGGTCCGATCGGTTTGGGGCCGGCCGATCCGATCCCGATCCCCGGGTTTTTGAACCTTGGTTTTAGTAACTCTTGCTTTCTCTTCAGGTTCAGAAAGAATGTGGGCAATGATATGCTCTGGAACTTTAAATGCTTTTCCTTTTGATGGAGAGTGTTCCTTTTTGTGACTGCATCATTCTCTTCTTTTATAGACTCTTGGCAGGTCTTTTGCTCCAACTTATTCTTTTTCTCTTTTGCTCTTCTATCCATTACACAACAGATTTTTCCGTTGCCTCTGTGTAATCCAGTTGTTAGACTCATCTTTAGTAGCCATTGAGTTTTCAATAGAAGTTCTTGTAGGCTATCTTTGAGTCCTATAGCTTGCATGTTTCCAACGTTGTTGGATTTGCATACGTATCAAGCACCTGCAAGCATTTAATTAATAGAGAGGAAGATGTTAGGTGAGATTTCATCTATCAATCAGACATCCATACCTCTACTGCAGAGGTCCTCAAATTTTGCTGACAGATTTCTATTCTAAGTGTCTTCTTTTTTATCTGATAAGGAAGAAAGGCCATCAGTAACATGTTCAAGATGTGAACACACAATTTGGGTCTGAAAAGGTTGACTGAGCACTTAATGTAGAGATATGTGTGATATTTTATGTAAAAACATGAGAGCCAAATTTGAAATGAAGCATATTTGGGTGCCAAAGAAATTTGTTTATCAATCGATGTGAAACGGAACTTAAGTCAACATCAATCGATTGTCTATATACATCGGTATGAAAATAGCACCAAGCGGAACAAAATAAGTATTTGTTCGCCAATCGAAAGGAAAATAACATCAATCATTATTTTGGTCACCAATCGGAATGAAAATGACAATAATCAGTAGAAACATGTGAAATAACATCAATCGTTACGAGTTAAAGTTATTTGGTCACCAATCGATATGATATAATAAGTAGTCACCAAGCGGAACGACTTATAACACCAATCAATAGAATGTTCACCAATCAGAACAGAATATAACAACAATCAATATTTTGATCACCAATTGATAGGATATAGTAAGTAGTCATCAATCGGAATAGCTTATAATACCAATCGACGGAATGTTCACCTATCGGAACAAAATATAAGAGCAATCGATATTTTAATCATCAATTGATAAGATATAGTATAAATAGCCATTTGTTCATCAATCGTTAGGAAACAACATCAATCGATATGGGTTAAGTCACTTGGTCACCAATCGATAGACTCTTTGAACACCAACCGGAAGGTAATTTGTTCTTCAATCGATATTATTGAACAGTGATTGATAAAACCTATAAACATCAATCGGAACATTTGGTCAGTAATCGATTATTTATTGAAACTTTGACTGGTCAAGATATAAACTTCGGCTGCTAAGAATATCACACAGTCAGTCAAAGTCCCACTTCGACTGGAACTGAAAAATAATACTGTCAGTCACTTCGACTAGTAACTTCGACTGACTAGAGATTTCTTCTTCAATCGAAGTGGACTTAAATAGAAAGAAAATTATCTATGAAGCAAATAGTATGGAATTAATTTAAACCTACAGAATACTTACAGTAATGATCCTTGGAGTCATAAAAGAGATTTATTTGTCTGTTGACAGACTTAATGAAAAATATATATTAAAGCAAAGTATTATCAAGATTCATCAAGAATAAGATAAATGAGTACTAACAAGTATGAAAGTTTAAGTATGTGTCGACACCAGATGTTCACAGGTCAACACCAGTAATGAGAATGAAGATGCGATTGAACATATGAGTACATTAGATATGATGATATGTTTTTAGGGTATAGTTATGACTAATGACATGTGATTTTGAGGTTTTTGTTATCACCAAAATACATAGTCATGGAGATAAAAGAGTCAACAATGTGGTGCTGGGTTTATTATTAAACTTTGGATCCTCTTGTAGTACTCTTGAGTAGCAACTTCCAAGCATAAACCCCTTTCCTCAACACCCATATTCCAAAGCCATATAGACATCAAAGATAGGTTGAACTTTGAAGACCTAGAGATCCTTGATGTTAAGGGTTACTTTTCCTCATTGTTTTTTACATTCCCTTCTTAACCCACCACCTCAAATTCATACCTTACCAACCCTTACGTACTGTCATTCCCATGCCATAGAAAACCTCCGTGGATGTAATCTATCATCCTGGTCATCATCTGAGGAAAAGAAAAAGGTAAGATGGCTCTGCTGGGGAGCACCAGTTTGAAAAGCACCAATCTTCTACCGCAGGACTACTTTTCAACCATCATATCTCCTGTCCATCTTAATTAAGCTTTCCCAATTGCTGTTCTACACGGCATCCCCAGAGTGGGAGTCCCAAGTAAGTGACAGGAGAAACTCGCATCTTACAACTTATCTTTAGTCATCCAACCCACTCTTGATTGTCCTAAATGGTGTGTGTAAACTAAAAATGGAAGCTGTGCTTATTCCATCTGCTTTATAATAACTTTACTTGTAAATGATGCTATTATGATATAGCATCACATGAAAAAGTACAACATATTTCTTGTGTATGTTATATATCTGACTCTCTTGCTTTTACAACCTTACTTTTGTGTGCATCTGATTCACCTCTTTTAGGTTAAGATTGTAGAAAAGACTAATGAGATGATCCTGCACACTGAGGACTCAGAGGATTCTATATGTGCCATCAGATCAATGACGGAGTGTGGCCTTCCAATTGTTGATGGAATGATTAAAGACATAAACAAATTGCTGCATGTGATGTCAACATCTCAACCACGCAAAGGGTAATTTTTCGAACCTTCGTCAGGTGTTTGTGGGGTCAGTGGCTTCAAAAAGTTGAAAGAGGCTGGTGTTAGATATTTTATGAAAGTTGATTGGATTAGTTTTTTTTAATATATTAATCTTGAATTTTTGAAGATGAGATTTTAGCTTTGTTTTTTCTTAAAAAAATAGGTTACACCAAGAAGGCTGTAACCCACCACAAACTCTGCTTGTTGCGTTTATTTGATATGTGTGTCCCACTGATTTCTTCAAGAAACTTTTTGTGGATTGTGCAGCTTCTTTCATGGAAACAATGAAGTGAATGTTTTATTTGAGAGAACCAATCCTATGTATGATAATGAGCAAAGGAAAGCAAGGAACTCTCCCTTGGTTTTAAGAGAGGACATGTTTTTTTGCATGCATAGGCATCATTTATCGTGTATGTATGGCCATAAGTTTGAGGAAGCATGGGGTGCCTAGTTAGCCAGGTTCTTGCAGCATGGAGGATTATTGTGCTGAGTGATAATGATCAGAATAGGTGAATGAGATAGCTTTGGCAGGATGAGATCCTTCAATTGACTGATGAGGTTATGCAACCGTGAGGAGTAGGGGATCAAATGGTTTACGGAAGATATTTGATTGATTCTGTTGTCAAATTTGCTTTAAAAGGCAAAATGAGGAAATATCCGTTTTCTCTGAGATGTTGACAGCCTCCTGTTTAGCAAATGCCTATTGGCATGCACTTGTTCTATTTCAAAATGGGATCGGACTGTCTGGTTCAACTGAACAGACTAGGCCTTGCTTCTTCTTAGATTTGATTAATTAATTGCTTACTCTTTTGTGCCTCCTCCCTTCACTAATGAATACCTGCGGATGACACTGAACTAATCGATCTTTTAGGAGACAGATTTTGTATGTGAAGCAAATAGGTAGCATTGATTTCTGCCTACTTCATAAATACAGGTCTCTGCGGAGCTCGAGTTGGAGTTTTCAGAGGGGGAGCAGCAGCTCACAGGCATCCACTTCATTTGGTGATCTAGCATTCTATTCCCATGAAGAGGAAGGAAGCGGCCGTGGTTATCTTTCAACAGTTTTTAACTCTGTAAAGCAGAAAGCAACCACCCTAAGATGGCCCCAGATTGATCCCTTACCAGAAAGGAGCGCTGTTTCATCTGCAAGTCCACCATTGTTGGCACCATCCACAATCACTGCCGCAATGGATCTGGACATAGAAGTAGATGGGCTACCCTTGTCAAGCCAAACTATAGATGTGCAGCTTGATGAAGGTGATACCACCACGGAAGATGCATCAAGTCATGACTTAGTATCGACGATCGATAACTATGAGAAATTCAAGTCTGAACGAGAGGTGAAACTTGAGGAATGGTTAGAAGATTTCGAAGAGCGTGGTAAGCCGGCTGAAACAATCTTGTAGAGAACTCTGCATGGAGTTTGCAGGATAGAGATAGCTTGTCTTGCAAATAAAATATGTAGAGAAATACTTAGTGCCCTTCTAAGAGGGCAAGAAGAATAATGTGGATTGTTTGACCAACTGGCACTAAGCATTTCTCTAAAAATGTATTCCAAGCCTTGAACCGCGCAAAATGGTGATTTGAGAGTGCTAATATTCATCTCCCCTCTTTGATTGTTACTTTTCTACATCAATGACGTATTCTTGGTGGGTTCATCCACTTTAGCCTTTTGTTTTCTGCCCGTGAAATGGTAATGGGGAGGTATCTATCACCAGGACTCTTTGGGCCGTTGGACTAATTCCAATAATGGTCAAAAGTTTATTAAGATGGTGTACCCGATATGTTTCCTTCACTCGAACAGTCAGAATTTTCCGACCCCGATTCTGATGCAGAGCTAGTTTCGATGAGAGTCTTGGACCCTTGGTCGCAATAAAAGTGAACTTCAGAAACATTTCTACATTAACCTTCGGGCACTACGAATTTAGCATGTGGACATACACTACTAAAAATAGTCAACAGAGAAATTGAGGAATTGAGAAGTCGACATGACCTCAAATTTTGCCTCCAAAGGACAATCTTACATCATGGAGTTACTTTCTAAACACAACTGGGGCCACTGAGAAATGAGAACTACCCTCGGCCCCTCGGGGCCTTTTCTCTGCACCCAGACAGTAATTAAGTGCTTCCCGGGCCACCATAGTACTGTCTTTTCGCTGATCCTTTACTTAGCTCTTGCAGGAGGGATATTCCATTTTCTAGGTTGAAAACTCAGCTCCTTTGCCTAAATTAGAAGAATCCTTGGTCATCGGAGTATACAACAGAAAGTTTTGCCACTTGTGTATTTGAATTATACTCTATAGAGAAAGAGGATTGGTTGCTACTTGCTTGAGAAATGCTTATTGCAAGAAAAAAAAGACCAATCTTATTAGTTAAAAGTAGGTGTTTCTCTCTATCCCCAAGCAATAGGATTGCTTCCTTACAATCTATATCGTCATTATTGCAAAAATTGATCTTGCACTAAATATTTCACTTTGATTGCTATGTTTCACTTCCTTGCGTAGTCATTATACTCCAGAATCCTTAAGTAGGTTTTGGTGGCACCTGTCGTTTGAGATGGAGACCAAGGGTATCTGACACGAGTCACCAGAAAACTATTGTTTTTCCTATGAATGCATAACTAATACCTTTTCAACGCTGGATTTAGCACAGCGGAAATTGGACTCCAGATTCTACGGTTCCATGCCCTATTTAATTTCTTTCGTCGATGGAGATTGGACGGAAAATAATTCACAGACGTAAAAATGCATCTTCGATGTCAAAAAGTGCACACTGACAATTTACTTAAAGATCAGCATTTTTTTTCTTGGTTAAAACCAGGCTTTTTCCTCAGACAGATGATCAGATATTTTACAACCTTTTAAAAATGAAGACAGCAGAAACTGGTGAACAATTGAAGCGTCTCATTTACAAACATATTATACAACAATGGAATGAGATGCGAGTTAGTTTATACAACGACAGCAGCAGCCTATTGATGGTGGTGCGTCATGCGATTTTCTATACAAGTGCAGAGGCTAATGCATCATCCGAGTCCAGCTTCATCTGTAGTCCAAGAATCATAAATTCCAGATTTTTAATCCAGAAATTTAGTAGTCACATAAGAAGGTAAGGGATACCTGTTTTAGATGCTCCACCAACGCTCCTTTCAGTAGTCCTTTGAGTTTACCACACTGGTCAACCAGACGGCCAGATTTTTGCATCTCCTCCAGTTGACACCAGAGGCGCTCAATAGATACATATGGAAACCAAACTGCACACATCCTTTTCCTATTGAGAATTTCAGATGACCTCTGTGGATGATCAAACAATGTCACTCAGTACATCGGTGTGGAAAGCAGAATGATATAAATCTATCCGCAGAGGCTGAAATAAATATTACATGACGAAGATACCAAAAGATTACCATGGAAGCAAATGATTCTAGGTATTCAAGCAACAAATTTGTTGCTTCTGGAAAACGTCCATAGTCTATGTACAGTCGGAATAAAGTTGCAGGATCTGCTTCTTGGCCAGCCATTCCCGAGGCTGATCTTCTCCCTCCCTGTTACATCTCAGATCAAGTTTACCTGATTAAGTGGAGAGTAAAGAAAAGGCAAAAGAGGCCATGCAGTTTGGGATCAATAAAGGGATTGTGGAATAGTGGTCCTGGGATCAGCTGGCTCTGGTCCTCTACATATTGAGAAGGTATCCGCCTCAAAACAATTCCAGACTAACTCAGTCAAACAGTTTTTCTTCACTTTCTTTCTTCTAATTGAATGAGGAAATGAACTTGCCATTGAAATTCCACCAATTTACAAACCATAGATGAAATAGTACGGTTTCAAAAATGCATGAACAATATAACGATATATCTATGAAGTTATTTATTATAATGAATAAATATGTTTATTAACATAAGCCTTCCATAACGATTGCAACATAGTTTACCTTGAACATATGAATGAGCCAAAGAGGCAATTCAATTTGAGGATCACTGTGCAGCAGTGTTTCGGCAACAGTGACAGGTAACCTTGGATGCAGCTTCTTGTATTTCTCCTGTCATTTTCAAATACATCCACAGTCAAGCATCCCTTTTAGAAGTAAACTCATAGACACCACAAGTGAAAAGGGCGCAAAGTAAATAAGATGAAAAATTTAAATCCAACCAACAATTATCTATGTCCAGTTTTTGTGACTTTGTCATTTTAATGCAACCTACCCTGCACATGTTTTTTTTTTCCTTTTAGGGGGTGGAGGGTAAAGCACCTGCATTCTCAACCTCTCATAATGAAACACTAAGGATTTTGACATAAAATGAGGTTGCTTCAGTACAATACGGGTTTAAAGTTCATTAATGATCAACAACAATGTTGTCATCAATGATAGAATTGGAGAAGAACATAGGACATATTTCGCTTATTTTGATCTGTTTTCAACAATCCTGGTCTTTCCAGAAATGCTCATGGAACTCAATAAGATCCCAAGTTTTGGCAGCATGCTGAAAGTTAAGGCTTCTTTATACCAGTAAGTTGGAGAGAGAGGGATATTATACAGTTCTACTGAGTTTTCCTACTTGAATCTACATTACTTTAAAAGCCATTTAGTCTGCATTTATTTTCATCATTTCTGCACTGAAAACTTATCAGATGCTAAGGATGTAAATTTTCACAAGGATCTCCTTATTTATTTGATTTCTGCCACAGTCATAACGTGCATATGTAATTGACAAAAGAAAGCATTGAATGATCAAATCAGACAAGATGCATGTCAATCTACTAATAGACACTCACAAGAAACATATAGAGATGCTGCATAACATAGCGAATTAATGAATATTTCCTATTGTACTTGTAAGAGATAGGGTAGACATTGTATCACTCTCTAACATCCTCTGTCCGCCATACTCGTAATGAAGAAACCATTGATAATCTAATGTACTCATTTCTTGTCACCCAACTATGTCAATGCACAATTCATTTCCCTTTGACAGAAAAAAAACAGTTAAACAATGATAATATGGACAGATCTATCATCTATTGAATGACAGGAGTCAAGAAGATGCCAACTCAATTAACCGCTTACAAGATAATGTTCAAGTGTTTCCCATTGTGCATTTGCCTTGGGTTGATGAATCACAGGACTAGCAGCTGCTTTTCCATTGCTATAGTGCACATCTTTAGCAGATGTTAACAGAGGACCATGCATTATGTCCGACCTAAAAAAGGACAGAAAACATGGAGAATGGAATTTTCAAGGCAATCGAGAACTGGATTGGGTCTTCATAAACCAAAACTCTTAATATGAAAGGAAAATGCATGTTATATAGGGAAAGAGTTACCCCATAAAGGAGGTGGCTGCTCTATTCTCACAACATTTCTCTGATATAGCAACGAATATCTTTTCCAGTTCTCTGTTAAAAGAACAAGATGCCATGTTACAATCACTAAAACCTTATGGGACATTGACGAGGATAAGATTAAATGTTACAACATACTTATTCAAAGCAGAACCCCTCCAGAATTTAAACAGAACAGTGAAGGCCATATCATAGAAATTTTCATGGATTAAGGTATACACCATATTTTCAAGATGTGTTTGACTTCCTGCTGAAAGGATGACAAGAAAAACTAATTTCAGTCAGGACTCAGGAGTGCCTTGGATAATCAGATATATATAGCTACTGACTGTCTTACCAGCCAATGTAGATTTATCTTTCGCCAGGACAAGCAAATATTGCGCTGATGCAAGCACATATTCCTTTTCAAGAGTCTCAATATCAATGTGGGCATTTGTGCTCGATGAGTGATTTTCACCAGCAGTAGAAGCTGCAAAAATCAACCAATCAGGAACTCTCTAGGAAGGATAAGGCAGCATACAACAAAGGAGAAAATTGTTTAATACATAGATAATAGAATACGTCAATACGAATCTCAGTTTGTTTATGGTACATGTGGATGGTGTTGTTTTGATGACGAGTGTAGATGGTTTAATAGCACGGTAGTTAGGTGCCTTAGAATCAATGGGTTTTGATTAATTGAACTAAGTCAAATATACAAAATGCATTTTGAGTAACGAGGGCAGACCAAGAGGAATGATCTATGATGGACAGGCAACTCATTCTTAAAACTAGCAACTTTGGATATTTAAGGTCTGTCATCTGAGTGAACACTAAGACCCAAGAGAATGATATGCCAAGGGTTAACCTGTGCGGCTTGCAAAGAGAAGTGCATCTGAAGTCCTTTGTGAGTAGCAAACACTTCTAAAGCTTAAAAGGACTTGCAGAAATGGCTGAGAGACCTACCACATTATATGGACTGAGTGTCAGGCAGTTGAGAAAGCGACACATCGAAAGTATGAGTGGCAAAGGTCAGGATGTTGAGATGGATTTGCAAGAAGAACAAAATGAACAAGATTTGAAATGAACATATGCATGGAAACTTAGGCATAATTTCAATTGTGGTACACAAGGTCAGCAACAACAGGAAGATGCAACCAAACTCAAGTGGAGGATGTAAATTTTAGAAGGACTAGAGAAGCACCTAAAGTAGGATGGCTTAACATTGTAAGAATTGAGACACAACTTTTCTAGGTTTAGCTATAAACAAGGCATGGGACAGATCAAAACAGCATAGCTGAGGACAGTTCTGATTACAAATTTGATTTTCAAGAAAGGAAATAGGCTGGGGATAGACCCTAGACAATTGGGATAAGGCTCTGATTATGATGATGATGAATAAGATATCAAGAAAAGAAATACAGAAGAGTTGTATATAATAAAATATCGAAAGGCATACCATTGTCTCCAAGTGTTTTTCGTGCCCTTTTGTTTGGTGAATATTGATCAGGATAGTGGTAATTCCCATGCTGAGAATCAAGCCAAGCATATGCTGGATTAACAAGTTGCAGAGCGCTGATAGCAGCAGAAAGCCCCCATATTCTCTCTTGAAATGCTGAAGAGAGCTGGTGGTGGTCCTTAAAATTTGCCTCTGTTCTCAAGCGAACTGTATACCGGTACATGTAACTTGCTGCCTTCCGCCAGTTGCTACGGTATGATTCAAAAGAATAAAGCAGCTTGTAAAGATTTGGTTTTACAGTTATATCAGATCGCTCAGCCTGTGGTGTTCAGAATGCAGTTGTATAATCAGTTACGAGGAAAATTTTGAAACATTAATACACATGTACCCCATACAAACAAGACACTTTATCAAGCAATACTTGCACACCTTCCAAAATAGCTCCTGCTCAACTTTTTCCAATAAACCAACAAATGGAAGGTTGCCATCGCAGAGGATCTGTGACAATGCACAAGATATTTCATTAATGTAGGAGATAGCAAGGGACGGGGAAATTTTTTTTCATGGTGTAGGAAGAAAAAGACAAAGCAAGTTGACCAAACTAAAATTAAATTGATGGTAGGAAACCACAATGAAAATTTAGACCTCTGAAATAAAGGTGCAGAAAACATATATGAGGTCAGTATGACATACATATCTCCATTACCAGAGTATGACTATCAGGATCAAGTATGTTGAACTTCAAGCCACTAATACAGGGTTAAAATACAGGACGTACGTATTGCAATATGAATCAAGATTTGCTAAAAAATATTGCAAGTCCATAGCAAGATTGTAAAAAAAAAAAAGGCTCCCTTGGTCGGCAAAATTTGTGTTAAGTCACCCATACTGTACACAAATCTTCACTTTACTGTGCGATTTCATCCTTTGTTACAGCATATTGCATAATAAATCAACCTTCCATAAAGGGCGTACTCAGTGTGTGAGGATCCCGCTCCCGCCAGCGTGGGGTCTGGGGAAGAGACGATGTACACAGCCTTATCCCGATAAATCGAGAGGCTGTTTCCGGAATCAAACCCGTGACCTCCATGTCATACAGGGGCAACCTTACGGTTGATCCCGGTCTGCCCTTCAATGAATTAACCTTCCATCGGAAGGGAAATTGTTAAAAGACACCAAGCCCCTACTTCATTTTGCAAATGACTACACTCTAGAGTGATAAAGAATTTGCCAACACCAAGTCAACGTTGATGCAGGTACAATGCTGCTGGCTTCAGAAACACTGCAGGACACTCATTTGTACCTACATCTTTCTCTTTTCACCCCCAGTTCCTGCCCTTCTACTTCCTTGTCCTGGATTATTTATGGATTCTTCATAGTTTCAATCTAAAAGATTATGGGATTGACAGCTGCATTCAGAGAAGGCAAAATTTACCATTTTAACAAATCCTGGTAAATCAGGGAAACCACCTCCATCTTTTCTGGTATATTCTTATCATGTACTGGGTTCACTAAGCATCCTGTGTATTATTGTGCTATTATATGCAAAGAATTTGGAAAACATCGGGCACCCACGTCAGGTATGCCCAATTCGAGCTTGGCTGATCCAATCGGCCAATTCAGCTTAAAAGAAAAGCATCTTCATATTTAAAAGTAAATTTCAAAATAAAAGTTACTTGATGAAGAGAAACCTGTCACAGCTGATCCTTGTCTGGATTAGCATACCCTTCATTCCATGATTACACATGTGCTAACCATTCAGGAGTATAGATCACGGAATCGTCTGATTCCATATCGGATCAGCCTCCAGAGGGGTACCCCCTGGATCATAGAAATTCCAGCCGAATCAGCCTGGATCGGCTGATCTCAGACTGATCAGGTCGATTCTGCCAAAGAAAGAAAGTTTCTTTAATACATTAATTAATACATGCATTAAACCATCATTTCACATATATAATTAATGCATATGTATATATTACACACAAAATAATGTCTAATATGATTGTGTACATTAATTTACACATTTATGTGTATAAGTACACAAACATGTATAGACATATGATATAAGTATTATATATCATATTTGAGTCTTTGACAAACATATATATAGGATTACATATTCAAGCATATATGTATATATGTATTACATAAATGTACACGTTCATTGTATATATTATTATTATTATTATTATTTTTTTTTTTTTGGAAAGTGGGTAGTACCACGTGAATATATTAAGAGAAATCGAATGTACAAGTATAGGTGGGTCCAACCCCAAAAGAAGCCAACCCCAAAAAACCTATACATCAAGATGGTGAGAGAGACTACCCAAAAAGAGGAGATAAAAATGAATTTACATTAGAGAGATTGGTGGCCCACTCCTTCACCCTATCCAAAACAATGCTTCCTCCGCACAAAACTCCCTCCTAAAAATTCGATGATTGCGTTCCCCCCACACCGCCCATAAGGTGGCATGAAGAATGAGCCACCACACCAACCTATCCGCCTTGAGGGGCCAAGACCTATGCCAATCTTGAAGCAAAAAGGAGACTCCGCCTCACTGGGTGATAGATCAACCAGTCTTCCTAGCAATCCCCCTCCATAACTCCTGAGAATATGAGCACCCCGCAAAAAAGTGATCCATCATTTCCTCTTTAGCACTGCAAAGACAACAAGTGAGACTCAAATCCGGTAAGTAGCGGGCCAACCGATCCCTAGTAGGGAGCCTCCCATGAGCAATCCTTCAAGCCAAAATCTTAACCTTGAGATGGCTGTTCGGTCTCCAGACTTCTTGGAAGAAACCAGAGCACACACCCCCATCCGAGCAGATTTTATAAGCTGATTTGACTGAGTATTTGCCTTCCTTCCCCCATCTCTAGATCCACTTGTCCTCCCAAACCTGCAGGTAATAAGATAGCAAACTCAATAGTGCTTGGAGCTGTTCCACTTCCTCCTGTTGGGAATGACGCCTAAAAGTGGGAGCCCAGGAGCCACCTGGGACTTGTAGGTCAAAAGCTTGAGTGACAGAACCAAATGGAGTCAATGAAATAGTGAAGAGGTGAGGGAATAGGGACTCCAAAGTGAAATCACCACACCATCGGCTCCTTCCAGAAGAGGCACTTGTGGCCATCCCGCAGCTGCACCTGGACTCCAGAAATAATGTCCCTGCAAGAAATTCTCTCCACAAAGCGGATGTCCTATTAACTCTGGAGAAGATAAAATATTGCCTCCTGATAACATCAAACCATAACCCCTCTTCCCCATTCCCCAACCACCATAACCATTTGCCCAGGAGATCAAAATTGAAGCTTCTGATATTCTTCAGGCCCAGACCTCCTTGCTACTTGGGGGTCGTAATCCTACCCCAAGAAATGTCATGCCACCCTCTGCACCTGTCTCTTGAAACGTGCCAAAAAAATATGCTCTAGATGGAATGAAGCTTCTTGGTCACAGAGCACGGGATGCGAACATGGAGAGAAAGTAGGTCGGAAGACTATCTAAAATTGAACTGCACAAAGTGAGGCGGCCCCCATAAGACAACAATTGTGCCTTCCACCCTGCAAGTCTAGATTCGTGCTATTGAACAATGGGGCACCAATCAATACAACAAGGGGCCTCTAGGGAAAGAGGGAGTCCCAGGTATGAGATTAAAAACTCTCCAAGGCACAACCCAACATGATAGCAGCCCTCCATAAAGATGTGTCCTCCAAATTCACACCAACCAACAGACTTTTATGGAAATTAACCTTCAATCCAGTAACCTCCTCCGAAAGCTCGAGTAAAAGTCTTGCAATAGCAAAGGATTGACCTACATCCTCCAAAAATAAGATAGTATCATCAACATATTGAAGATGAGAAAACTATTGAAGATGAGAAAACAAGGGACCAACTCTGCAAACTTGAAAACCACTGATCAGCCCAGAATTCACAGTCTTTTGCCACATCCTACTAACAACACTAGCCACCAACACAAAGAGAAGAGGGGAAAGAGGTTCCCCTTGGCGTAGGCCCCAACCACTACGGAATCATGGTGTCATATTCCCAAAATAAGGACAGCGAAGAAGGCTGAAGTGACACAAGCTCTCACCCACCTAATCCAGATGGCCCTAAACCCCATCCTGTGTAGATCATCAAAGATATACTGCCAACTAACTCTGTCATAAGCCTTTTCAAAATCCAGCTTCAGAACCACACCCTTCCTCCTCTATTACTTGTAGGCATAAATACACTCATGAGCCACTAAGAAATTATCCAAAATATGTCTCTCTAATGAATGCTCCCTAAAAAATACTGACCAAAGAGTTCATCACAGAAACCAGTCTTCCAGCTAAGACCTTGGTGATAATCTTGTAAGTGCCATTAGCAAGCTGATAGGCCAAAAATCCCTAAAATCCTGGGCACTTGATTTCTTGGGAATGAGTGCCAAGATAGTCTTGTTAATACCTCCTAAATGAGCTTTGCCTTCTTGAAATTATCTCAGATTCTCAATGTAGCAATGAAGTCCTCTTTGGTGATACTCCAACACCCTTGGTAGAATATAACGGAAAACCATCCAGGCCAGGGGTCCTATCGCGTGCCAAGGAAAAAACAGCCTGATGAACCTCCTCTAAGAAAAGGAGGGAAATAGCTTCCCTCTCTAGGTATAAGTGGGAAAGAAGATCAGGAGCAATCCTCCCAATACAAGAAGTATCTTTTGAGAGCAAAGATGATTAGAAGATTCTCGCTCGCCTGTGATGAGAAGAAGAGATCCCCCACCTTGATGCTAGAGATGGAGTTAAAGTCTTCTCCTCCTCAAGGCAATCCTCCGAAAAAATGCAGTGTTCCTGTCCCCCGTAGGGGTGTAAACAAGCCGAGTCGAGCCGAGTAGTATGCTGCTCAAACTCTGTTCGTTAATTTTAATCGAGTTCGAGCCGAGCTCGAGCATTGAAAATGCCTGTTCAAACTCGGCTCGTTTAAATATTCTCGAGCTCGAACTCTTAACGAGTATCTTAACGAGCTTAATTGAATTTGCGAGTTCGTATATATAAGTAAATCCAATCCAATTTACAAGTAAAAAACTGATCGTTTATAAGAACTAAATTTATATTATTTCAAGCTCATATCTCAATAGTTTGGAAATGTTGCTTAATTTAACTATTTTAATATAATGTTTGAAATATATTCATAATTTATCACAAGTAATATGAAATTAATAGATAGACACCGCAAGAGATGGGGTTGGTGCGCGAAAAGGTAGGGGCGGTGCTGCAACTCCCCTTCGCACACCGCCCAGAGCCCCCTTTCTGCACCGTCGGTGACTGTACTGTGGTCGCCGAGAGCACCGTCTACCACTGACGGATGGTCCCCAATGGTTGTCGAAGATGTCAGTGGCCGACAACGCATCCCTCGGCCCCACCGGAGGGCTCACCTATTACATAGGTCGGTCTCAGGAGGAAGAAGATGCTTGATATGTTGGGGGACCTTGCAACACTAAATTTTGTGTTCATGCTCCTATTTACATGATTTGTGTATATATCATCATTTACATAATTTGTGTATATACTGTGGATTTAGTCTATGACATTTAAGCCCTCATAAATATTTTATATTGTAATAATAACTATATAAAAATAATAAATATTTTTATATCAATATATACTTATTATATTTAAAGAAATATTTAAACGAAGTGTTAACGAGTACTTAGACAAGCTCTTAACGAGTATTTAATCGAGCTCTTAACGAGCTCTTAAATGAGCTGTTCACGAGTATAATCGAGCCGAGCTCATATGTGTTCAGACTCGGCTCGTTTATGAATCGAGCTTTTTTTTTGTTCAAACTTGGTTCGTTAATTAAATAAACGAGTCGGACCGAGCTTTTATCGAGTCGAGTTTCAAACTACTCGTCGAACGTATCGGCTCGTTTACACCCCTAGTCCCCCGCCTTAATCCATCTATCCCTTGATCTCTGCCTCCAGTAGATCACCTCTCTGATCAATAACTCATGAAACTGTCTCTTTAGTGAGTTCCTTTCTGATATGTCTTCCTCTTCATAAGACTTGCTTCCTCCAAACTGTCCAGCGCCACAAGATGCTGCAAAATTCTCTTCTTAGCTTCCCGTCTAGGGAAGGATTTTCCTACCCCCCCCGCCCCAGGATTGGAGGATAGATGTAGTATGCTTCAGCTTCTTGACAAGGGTGCCCATAGCAGAATGGCTGGAGATCGAGCCCCTCCAAGCCCTCGCGACAGTCTTCAAGAAGTTAGGCTCTCTGAGTCAAAATTGCTCAAACCTGAAACGGAATGAGCAACGATGCTGCCCTTGAAGTCCTCAATAAATTGGGTTTGTGATCTAAAATTAATCTCTCCAATCTCAACACCTACATCTAAGAGAAGTAATCCTCCCAATCCATAGATACTAAGAACCTGTCTAGTTTAGAACAAGCAGCATCAGCCCTCATGTTGGACCAAGTGTATGTCCCATGGGACATACTAAATCCACCAAAGCAGCCTGAATAAAATGAGAGAAGTCATCCATGTCCCCGCTGGAGCATTATTCTCTGTCCTCTCCCAAGCAGCAGACTCCCCTCCCCTGGACACCACGAGTGGTCCACAACTGACACTTCTCCCTAGATTGAGGGTCATATACTCCCGTGAAATCCTAGAGGAAGCCATCCCAAATACTTTTGAAATGCTAAGAGACAGCCACTTAGAAATAACCCTCTCTTGAGACATCTCCTCCACCTCAAAGAGATTCAAAAGGACCATAATCCCCCCAGATCTGCCCACTAGAGGGGATGATACCCCTTGAGAAAGCCTGCCACCACCAATGTCCCTAATGAACTCACTACAATCCCCTTCCCACTTCATTTCCTGAATGCACAAAATGTCAACCTTGCACCTCCTAATCAACTCTCTCACAACCCTCCTCTTCTCCGCCCCTCCTAGTCCTCTCACATTTCAGGAGATGATCCTCGTTGATGTGTGGATAGTGGACCCTCTCCCTCCCCCTCCCCTTCCTTACTACACCTAGCTGCTCTAGAACGGGATCACGAGATCTCGTCCCTCCTTTGATGCTAACTCCATTGTTTGAAGATCTTCAAGAACCTACCCTCAAGTCCTTCTCAGCTGCCTTGAAGGAAATCCCCATTGATCAGCCACCTTTGCACGCTCCATCACAAGGGCCTCTACCTCGTTGAGCATCTCCTTAACCCATCTGACCCCCACCCTGTTTCTACCCCAGCCTTTGACATCGTCCAGCTTCCCCCCTCTCCCCCAACTAGCACAAGAGCTCCTGCCTCAGCCTCCCCATGTGATGGATCTCCCTCGTAAAGAAGTAGAGTAGCAGGCACCCACGTAGCTTCCTGCACTCTGGATGGCAAAATCGGCTGACTCGGAGCGGAATCGGCCCATGGCGACCCGACTTGAGGGGGGGGGGGGGGGGACACCCACCCACCCATGGGACTAGGTGGAATCGGGGGTGGATCGATCGGACTCGGGTGGAGTCGGAACGACTCAGCCCGACTCCGGCCGATCCACGCCGACTCCACTCGCTCCTGGCCGCTTCCACGGGAAGCGGGGCCATTTCGAATGGAGTCGGCGATCCAGCCTGACTAGGGCCGACTCCGCGGATCCCTCCTTAAAGAGGGATCGGGAGTCACGGGACTGCGTAGACAAAGAGTAGTCTGTGCAGTCCCAAACTCCCCCTTCCCAGTCCCAACCTCCCAGCCCCTCGCCGCCGCCGAAGCTCCGAGGAGGCTCACCACCAGCCACCGCCACCACCGCGGCTTCCATCTTCCTCTCTCTTTCTGTTCTCTCTCTTCCCTCAGGTGAGTTTTTTAATTTTAAAAAAATCTGAAAAAATAGGAAATGTTGAATATGTTATAGATCTATAGATAAATAGCATTGATAAGATGTTATGACCCTCATTCTCCAAAATCCCCAAATTGAACCATAATTAGGGTTTAAAAATTAGGGATTTTGTGTCCATGAATGCAACTAATGTGCAATTGAGTGTCCAATACAATCATTTTAGTTGATTAGAGTTTTTTGGTAAACTCAATTGCATTGCATGATCCATTTTCCCTAAAATCTCCAAATAACCTAATTAGATTAAAAATTAGAAATTTTGAGTCATTAATATAATTAATGTGCAATTGAGTGTCCAATGTAGTCATTTGAGTTGATTAGAGTTTGTTTGTAGATTCAATTACATTGCATGACCCATTTCCCCCAAAATTCCCAAATTGAACCCTAATTAGGGTTTAAAAATTAGGGATTTTGTGTAATTAACGTGCAATTCAATTGCATTCTTACATAGGAATATGGCACATCAAGAACATGAAGAGCAAGAGGTGAAGCAGGCCATTGATCCTGGTTGGGCTCATGGTACTCTTCTTGATGCACGACAGAAAAAAGTGAATGTAATTGGTGTTCAAAGGAGATGTTTGGAGGCATATATCGCCTTAAACAACATATTGCTGGGATTTCTGGAAATGTAGCAAAATGCCCATCATGTCCACTTGAAGTTAGGAATGAAATGAAAGCATACATGAAGGGGAAAAAAACTGAAAAATTATTGATAACTCAACAGCAGCAACAACTTCAAGATGAGATTTCTGGGCGACAGATTCGTAGAGATTATACTTTACCAATCAATGTGGATGATGATGAAGATGATCCTGAGTTCACTGCAGCTGCACGTGCTAGTCGGCGTTCTTATGAGGAAGATGAGAACGAAGGGGTTTGGGGACATCGGGTTCACATTTGTCTAGAGATGACTCTAGGAGATCTCTTCCTAGGAGCACATCAGTTCGTAGGGCTGCCGGTGCATTAGGGTGTGGAGGTAGACTTTCAGATGTTCATGTTCCTACACAGGGTCCTATGGATACATATTTGTATAGATCAAGATCTGTAAATCAAGCAGGCATTGAAAGGAGTGAAAGCCATTGCAAAGGCAGCAAAAGGAGCAATCAAAGGCATTGTGAAATGGTTTTTACATGCAGGTGTGCCAACACATACGACAGAGAGTCCATATTTCCAGAGAATATTGGATGCAATTGCAAAAGCTGGGCCTGGTCTTAAGGCTCCCACACGGAAGTACATTTATGATGCTGGGCTTGAACAGGAGTATGATGAGTTGAAAGGATGGGTGAATGGCTTCAAAAATGTTTGGAAAGAACGTGGTTGCACCATTATGTGTGATGTTGGACAGGGACCACAAGGAAATCTATGATTAATTTTCTAATGTATTGCTATGAGGGTACTATTTTTCAAGGTTCAACGCATCGGGGAATCGGGGCAAATCGGGTTTTTCCTGATCCGCCACGATTCGTCAAAATCGGACCGATTCGCATGGGAATTGGATGGGAATCGGGCGAATCGGGTTTCTCCTGATTCGATCCGATTCGGCTGAATTGAACCGATTCGAACCGATTCGGAAAACCATGCTATTTTTCTTAAATCTGTTGATGCCTCTAACAACATCAACTAATGCAGATTATTTGTTTAGACTAATGGATGAAGTTGTGGAGGAAGTGGGTGAAGAAAATATTGTGCAGGTTGTGACTGACAATGAAGTGAGCTACAAGGCTGTTGGTAGATTGTTGATGGAAAAGATAGAACATCTCTATTGGGTTCCTTGTGTAGCACATTGTATTGATTGATGATGGAGGACATACGCAAAGATGCACATATCAAGGCCTCATTGATGATGCTCAGATGATAACTTCATTTATTTATAGTCATAATAGGATTTTGAATATGACGAGGCAATACACAGATGGATGAGATCTTCTTCGTACTGGTCCCACTCGAATTGCATCAAATTTTATTTCTTTGGAGAGCCTCATAAAAATAGGCATCAATTGGGCCAATTGATTCATTCTGAGCAACTTTTTGCAACATGTAAACACTCTAAGACCTGAAAGTAAAGATGTTACTCTCCAAGTACAAAATTTGATTAGCAATGCACGATTTCCTACTACCTCAGAGTAATAGAGCCTCTAGTACTTATTCGTAGAATGGTTGATGGTGATGATAAAAATGATATGAGGTATTTGTACGAGGCAATGGACAGAGCAAAGAAAAATTTGAGGGAAAGGAATCCCAAAACATACAGAAAATGGTGGGCCATCATAGACAAGAGATGGGAGATGACTCTCCACCATGATCTTCATGTTGCAGGTAATTTATTGAATCTAATTAATTTCTGAATTTTTTATCATATTATGCTGAAAATTTTTATCATATGCATGGTATTTTTCAACCCTAGAATTCAATACAAAGATAATGTACATAATGATGGAGAAGTGATGAGAGGCACCATGAATGCCATCACTCGCCTTGCAAGGACAATGAATGAAAGATTAGATGCAATGGCAGAGATAGGATAGAATGTTTTCTTTTGCATATGTATGCATGTTTCATTTTGCAAGGGTCATTTAACATATGTTATATCTTCCATTTTGTAGGTGGAGAGGTATAGGATGAAACTTGGGATATATGGAGGACATGACATGAGATGTGCAGCTTAAAGACTCACTCCAGGTTATTTTACATGAGAATTGTTTGCCAAAAATCGTAAATTTATCACATTTAAGAATTCACCATTATAAACTGATTAATGTTAACTCCTTTTATTGCAACAGCTAAATGGTGGATTCAAGTCAATTATCAGCAAGCTGGCACAAATCCTTTAGTGTTAAGTCAAACCACTTCTTCTAGCCAATGTGAAAGAAATTGAAGTACATTCAGCCTCATTCACACGAAAATCCCCATAGACTGGGTGTGGATAGACTAGAGAAGTTGCTTTATTGCCACTATAATATACATTTAAGGGTGAAGTAAAAAGAAGAAAGGCATAGATTCATGCAGCTAGTTGGTAGACCATTTGAGAAGGTAGTTCTTGAGATAGATGTGGATGAATTGCTAAATGAAGAACACCCTTTACATGCTTGGGTGGAGACGAGAGCTGAGGGAGAGATACCTGAGTTTCATCCTGATGATCACCTAGTTCAAGCATGTGCAGAAGATGTAGAATTAGAAGAAGATGTACCTGGATATGTGTCTGTTCCTGAGAGAGGTCAAAGACCCGAATTAAGAAGATCTGCCACTGTATAGGATACTAGACTTCCTTCAACTCAGCCAGAATTCAGAAGATTTACCTCTCAATTGGACCCTAAAAGAAAGAAAGACAAAGGCAAGAAAAAAGCGAAGTCCAACAAAGAAAGAAGAACAGAAGAACCAAGAAGAAAATCACAAGAAGGTGCAGAGGACTCTCCTGAGGAGAGTCAGGAGACACATATTGGGGAGCCATTTTCTGAGGCTTCACCCCTACCAGCTCACTTGGCTAGATTATATGAGGCAGAGCAAAAGCATTATCAACGTTGAAAAAAGATGCTTAAGAAAGGAAAAACAATGATGACTCCACTCAATCACCTGATGATGATGGTGCTGTTGTAGGTACTGGAGCCATAGGAGGCTATGGGCTTGGAGGTATCCTTTCAAGATATGAGGATTATTCAGTACCACCCCATCAACAACAAGGAAGCTAAGGGGAAGCACAAGAACAACATGGGGGATATGAAGGCCAACAAAGGCAAGCAGGGCATGATTGGGGATATGGGCCTTCTTATCCACCCTTTTTTAGTCCCCCAAAATTGTCATATTCAGATATCAGCTCTAGTAGTGGGACTAGTTATTTGGGCAATATTCAAACTACTGGGTATGGTAGTTTCTTCACTCCAAGACAATCAAGAGAAAGTTCAAGCCAACAAGCAACGACACCTCGAGGCATCCAAAGAGGATTCCAAGACATTGCCAATTTTTTGTTTGGCTTTGGATATACCCAGTATGGAGGGCATGAGTATGGGCCACTTGTTCAGTCTCATTAGGTAGAGGATGAGGGTTCAGAAATGTCAAATTGACAAGGTATTTTTATTTATTTCATGTTATCAACTTGTACATATATCTATTTTTTCAATATATGAACATAATCATTATGTCTTTTATCATTGTTATTGTTCTTTATGATACATGAACATGATAAGATATGAATTTCATTGGTGTTGTGTTTAATGAATGTTGTATGTGTTTTCATAATTTTCTACATTTAAAAAAAAAATCCCTAATTTTCCTCATTTTTTATACAATTTTTAACATTTTTTAACTTGGCCGATCCCGGATCGGCAGACTCCATTGGAGTCGGGCGGATCACGGATCCGACCCGACTCGGGTCGAGATCGGATGGGTCCAACCCAGCCGCCTGACCCGACTATTCCATCCATGTCTTGCAGTGGGTTGTTTTCCACCTCAGTAGAGAAGTGGGTGAGCTCTGGCAGGGTATCCTCTTGGAAGGTCAGCCACGTTAACACCCCACATGCCCCGAAATCATGAAGGCCTACCAGTAGGGGAAAACCTGCTAGAATACACTGCACTTGGACCTCACAGTTGTCGTCAGAGAAGGTGGAATAGGAGGCCCCTGGGTTTGCCACGATGTTCCTCCTAGCCCAAAAAACCCCCGAAGATAGTAGTAAGAGGCGACCCCCTCCCTCCGTGACGTCCTCGGAAGAAGGATTTCATCCTCCAGATGAGAAGAAGCCCCGTCTGGAAGTCCCCTCACGCCGGCTGTCAGGATGCATTGCAGTGGGCAAAGAACACGACAGGGACTAACGACTGGAGGAGACCTTCTGCGGAATCGGGCAGGGAAGAGGAACAATGTCAATTCTATGAGGTCCACCATCGGGAGCGGATTCAAGTAAGTCACGGGTCTGCGGTGCAGACTCGATGATCCCTTTATGTGCCTCTCGAGTGACTCGAAGTCCTGCCTGCTCAGAATTGGGTTGAACCGCCCGATCCTCCAGACTGATACCCCCATGGAAGCCTGACTGAAGGCTTAAACGAGTGGTTGACCGCCAAAGCCGGGAGCACCCTTGGCCGGTTCAGAGTTCGAAATTTGAACGTCCGCCCCAATCCCAGGCCATACATCATCTTTAACCTCTCGCCACGGCCCAAGATGTCCTAAGCCTTCCTGCAGCCATATCACATCCCAACCCCTTTCCTTCAAGGCTTCAACCATATCTTGACAACTAGGGGCTCCCCTTCTAGGACAAAGGAGACCACAACAACGATAGCATCCAAAGAAGATATTGCGATCTCCATGGCCATAGAAGTACGGGAAGAGAAGGGGGAAAAGTCTGAAGCTCCCCGAATCTCACTCGCTAAGGATCATACAAGGAAGGAGACCCCTTCCATGTCGTACAGTAGAAGCAAGATACCCTCCAAGATGATCCCACACATTGTGATCCTCGGACTAGGGAAGGTCTCACGCTTGGTCGTCCGTGTACTAAGCCGGAGAACCACTCCTTCGATAGCCAAAACCCCTAGCGCCGCCAGGTCTGACACCCATCTCTCCTCAACCACCACCACAAGGAACGCTTGACGGGAGATTTGAGAAACCTCCCAAAGTCCCCAATCACCGGGAGAAGTCTTCATTGGATATCCGTGCTTGGACAGCTCCTTCCACCACCATCGCATACAGGCTCCTTCGCATCTGGTCCCTCTTTTCCCTTAGTCTATCCCCCGGATAGGTCTCAACATCCATCGGTCTCTTGCTCTACAAGTGATTCCTTGACCACCTTTGCATAGGACTTACGCTGGGTCGAGCTCTTGTCAGGATACATGCCAGGCGCTGATCTCAGGCAAACACAGCTGGTGTGACCCTGCCTTACACACCGATAGCATGTCGGTAGTGGACCAGAGCCTGCCAAAGAGCTTCTTTAGCGGTCACCCTGGCCCCAAGGGGACATGATTAACCACGATGAAAACACCATCCCCAGAGTTATTATTGTATTCGTATTAATATATGATTGTATGTACATCAACACACATATATGTGTATAAAGTGTTCATTAGCATGATATATATTATAAACATATAATATTAATTATGTATGTACATAAATAGATATATATTTGATTACATATATATTGTATACACATACGAATGTGTAAAGATTACATATATCATGAATACATATAAAAATATGGTATATGTATTAAACTTATATACATGATTACATATATCATGAATACATATAAATATGGTATACATATATACATGTATATATAGTATATTATGTATAATATATGACCATATACATTAACACATGAAGGGCGAGCCTAGCAGCAATGGTAAGGTTGCCCCACGTGACCTAGAGGTCACAGGTTCGAAAGCGAAAACAACCTCTCGACTTGTCAGGGTAAGGCTGCGTACATCGTCCCTTCTCCAGACCCCGCGTTGGCGGGAGCCTTGTGCACTGGGTACGCCCTTTTATACATTAACACATATCCAAATATGTACAATATATACATTTATAAGGATATACATATTAATTATGTTTGTACATTAATATGGTATGTATATATGTACATATATATATGAATGTGTAAATTTATATGTATGATTACATATATCATAAACATTTTGAATCCATATTTTTCCTGATCTTTTTTTATTTTTCAATTATTTTTCCCAAAAAATATTTTTTAATCTGCCCGATCTAGGATCTGCTAAACTTCTGATCCAGACGATCCGGATCAATATCGGCCCAGGGCAATCCCTAGGCCAATCCAATCCCTTTTTTTCTTGTTTTGAAGGATCCATGTGATGTAGAATTACATGCCATGCGAACCTCAAAGTTTTCCTTCCGGGAATGTGAGAAATGTTGGGGTCAAATTTATCGCCAATAATGGTCTGAAAATGTGTAACAAGAATGGAAGCACAATTCTCATGTGGCCTTTTTGGCCAATATTGCATGTGATTTCATCTGGGAAAAAAGGTATCATAAACCAAAGGTAGTGGCCCAATGTTTCATGATCACACAAATGGACCTTATCAAGAAATCAAGGCATAAGAAGATCCTTTCACAAATAGCACAATTCTGCACCAAGCTTGTATGTCAAAATTCTGAGAATTTGAGGTCCATCCCTTCTTGGGCCAAATTGGTTCAAGAGCAGTACTGAAGAAAAGGGACTATGAGGGTGAAATACAAGAGCAATTGGCAACATAGTTTCTTTTCTCTTTTCCAAGTGATTAGTACCCAATATCTCTTAAGTAAGGAAAGAAAAGGTGTACAAGTAAGAGAAAAGAAATAAGCACCAGCACCCAAGAATTACCCACTGTTCACATCCAACATGTACAAAGGCACAGAATCTAAACAAACCCCAAGATGCCAGTAAAAGGAAACAAAACCACACCAAGTTACTGACAAGAAATGGAAGCTCTCAAGATTGGAGGTGTCTCCCTTTGCCCAATTCTATTGTCCAAACGCATCAAGGAAATTGAAAATGGAGGTGATAGAGCACTTATCGTCCCCAAGCAAAAGGAGGCTGGGCATTGCTTAAACAGTCCAAGGCCCCACTAGGTGCCTTGGACCTAATAACTTGATCATGTGAAATTAGAGTTTTAATCTCAATTTGAGTCCTAATGACCTGTTTAAACTTAATATAGAACACATAAGGAAACTGGCCCCAAAAAGCCGGAACTGACCAGTTCCTGATCTGAACTGGAACTGGAAAAGAAACCCATCTGCTCTTAGCTGCCAGAGCTCCACGTGCTGCAATCTTCCTGGCTGCACTATTTGGCAGTAGTTGTTAAAGCCAATACAATTCAATAGAAACAGAATCTGAGATAGGACTTCCTGTATGAATTAGGTACGACAGCATCAATGGGAATTGACAAACTTATGGGGTTTCTCACTTTAGGTACTCCAAAAAACATTCAATTGCTTAATCAGATAAAAGACCAGTGAACATTACCGGAGCAAATCGAAAACATGCATCAGAAAAAAGACCAGTGGACTCATGGTTGGCAGTATGGGCCAAAACCGATACGTTTCAGTCACGTATCAGTTTCGGACCGAGCTGATACCGAAACTGACACTGCCATCCTTGCCTGGACTAGGACCCACCATAATCTCAAAAGCCAACTCATCATACCTCCATCAATCAAAAGAATAAAGCAACCATTTACCAAACCCTTAGGTTCCAACAAGAAAATTAACCACCTAGTCATTTGAAAACTAATAAGCAGGTACTATTATGGAAGCTTGATAAATGGACTATATCATACATAGGAAAATTTATAGACCTTGAATTCAAAATTGGGGACTTTGTAGAATACTCTGCTTTCTTATAGTTCTATAGCTCATTTTGATTTTTGCAATATTTTCAACTATGCATGCTGAAATAATAATTTTTTAAGGGTAAGGGATGAAGAGTATATGATTGACAGAGAATTGGATAACCTTGGTTGCACCGCGCTCACAAAGAACGATTATCAAGCGTCTCAGACAAATATACTTGCTATCATCATCAGGATTTGAAATTATGGCACAGTATGCATCTCTGTAGTAATTAAGGTCCAGAGTAAACTTGAAGACATTTGCCCAAAGCCGTCCTCTAATTGTAGTAGCAGGTTCAGGAAGAAAAGCACCAACAAGACTACCATCAGTCAAACTAGCAACTTCATCCACTTGCTCAAGAGCAGCAAGAGCAAACTGGCAAGCACCATCACTCATATTATATTGCTCAAAAGTTTGCATTGCCCATTGATAGTAATGAAACTTCCACATTGTAGCAGATTCAGTAACAACTGTAAAGAAAAACAGGTATTAAATACTTGCTGGTATTTCCTATAGAATGCATCATTTTCTAATGAACTCACCATACCAGAATGTGGTAAGCCAGGTTGGAAGGAGAGGTTTCTCAAAGCAAGATGTGCCCCTTCTCCTGATGCAGCTCTGACACCAAAATTTCGATATAATTAAGCTCAAGAGTTTCATAGGCTGAAAGACTATCTTATAGCAATGGAACATGACCAAGACCACATTTTAGAACACATTACTGAGAAAATATCAAATGCTTATTCTTATAGATGATTGATTTGGTAGAATTGCTCATATTTTGTTCCAAGCCCAATAGATCAGGGTAGCTGCCTTCCAGGTTCAGCATCTATTGTTGGACTGAACAACTTTGTCAAAAGAACTTTTTTTGGAAGGCAGTCATTCACCACATCAAATTAAGATTAAAATAGAATCATCTTACTACAGTTCTTGACTAACCTGAGATGTAGCTTTTACATATTAGCTACAGACTACATAGTTGATAAAGCAGAGAATGAACAAATATGGTACAAAAAGCAAAATAAAACACCATCAACTTTGGAAGATCACAAAATGATGCCCGTTAGTAAGTTCAAATTTGAAATAAATTCATAAAACACAGCAATGTGGTTTGTTAAACGACATAAGGGTATCACCAACTATCAATTATGTGAAATAGTTAATATATCCAGTGGATTAGAGCTTCAGAAGTTTAAAAACATTTTACAGGCTGCTAAAAAAGGGGTAGAACTGTAGTTTCTTGCTTATTTAAGTCTCGTCTTGTATTTTTTCCCCTCTTGTTTAGTTGTTCTGGTCACCATCTTCCTTCTCTCTTGTTATCATTGCTATTAGCCTATTATGTAATTTGGTCACTTGAGAAATTCATACAAAGGTGGGGTGGACCGGACATTTTCTCTGTTTGGCCTCTCTCTTTCTATCCTCTCTGCAAAACCTCTTGTGCTTTCAGGGTATCAGAGTGGTAACCATTATCGGCACCATCTTCTTCTTCCTGAAGTATCTCCCCACGAGGCCACTGCCCCTTCGCTCTCTTCTAACTCTTGCAGTAACATAGAAAGATGCTGAAGCACGGTTCCTAACTTCTTGGCCTTTATGGAGTAGCTAGAATTCTCTTCCTTTGTGATTGCGAGCCCTGAGGCACTGAGGATTGTCCTCCTGAGGGCAATTCCTTCTTCTACTGCCTTATGTCTTTTGTTTTTCTGAGGGTTCCATCTCCTCCAATTTGCAGTTACTCTTGTCCTCTAGTATAACCGCATTTCTCTTTCTTTGGAAATGGCAAATTCAACCATGGTGGCTTGAAATGTTTTCTTTCCCGAGAAGTTCAACCCTCCTCTCTTGTTCCTATGGTGAATGCTTCCTTGCAAGTTGCTTCCAACAAACTCATAGATATGGATTATCCCATGGGCAATTGCTGCTAAGTTGTATATTGTTGGGTCGGTGTGACAAGCTTGGGTATCTCACTGGTGATCAGAAACAACCTGATGCCAAAGATCCTACATATACAGTGTGGCACCTTGAAAACAACATGGTAATGTCATGACTCTTCAACTCTGTCAGCCCCACCATTGGACAGGCTATTTTTTTAGAAGGTGACTGAAAAGTCACATTTTATCAAAGAATAGAAGTGCAAGAAAAGAAAAAAGATACAATGAGATCCAGGTCTCAAGGAAAGCAGAGAAAAGGAGCAGCTACTGCTGATGAAAGGAAAGTACAGTAAAAGAATGAGAAATAACCAAGAAAAGACCTAAATAGTTTGAAGGTAAAAGGAAAAAGCTAATGGAAAGGAAAGAGTAATCATGAAATGAAACTCCACTTCTTGAGTATCAACATATGACCATGTTCCTGATGAACAAGCTCTGCATTCTTTAACCACTCCTCAGACCATTTGACTGCCCTTACAAGGATAAAACAGGCAGCATTAAAGTCATCCTGAAATCTCCTACCATTACGCTGAGTAAAGATTGCCCAAAGCAAAACCGCTAAGCACAAAATCCCCCCTCCTCACTCCCATTTGTGGGCCTAACCTGGGCTCACCATCTTAAAAGAGAATGGATTTTCCAGGAACCATGTTGGTGATATTAAGGGATTTGCGCATGATCAGCCAGATGACTCAAGATAATTCCACATGAACAAAATAAGTGATCTGCATTTTCCTCCATAATACCACAGAAGCAACAATTAGGGTTGTCAGTTTTAAAGATAGCTCTAAGTCTATCGAAAGTAGGCAGTCTTCCAATAGCTAATTTCCTTAAGAATAGGTGGAAATATGGAAAACATTACAAGGCTTGTATGGTAGGAAGAAGAACACAGTGCACATGTATTAATTCATCCACACTATCCATGAGTTGGAACTTGAAACAAGGCTCTCAGTCAGTGATTACCTACTTCTCTGCCCTTACAAGTTCATGGGATGAACTCAATTGTTATTAGACTGCTACATCAACTTCTCTCGAAGATCAGAAGACCTTCTCATCTCTCCTAAAAGAAAGATTCTATTGGTAAATATTTAGGTGGTCTTAAATGCTGAGTGTGAGGCTCTTTGGGGAAAGATCTCGAACATGGACTCCACTCTTTATTCTAGGGTTGGAATGGCGTCCCATCATGAGGGTTGACCACTAGAAGTGTTTTCCCCTTGCCCCTTGGCAATTTGGGGTGGTGAGGAAGCAGATCTGCAGAAGATAGCAGCACTTTGTTGTTTCATTGTATTGCATCAACCAAGATTATTGCCTTTGCCTTTAGGTGTTTGGCAGCATCATCTCGCTTTGGTGAAGATTGGGTTGGGCATTAGGTCCCTATGACATATGATTGAGTTGGATGTCATGTTTTCTAATACATGTTGGGTTGTTGTGACACATATTCTGGGGTTTGTAGATGAGATTCAAGCTTCCTCTGTAACAATGATGAACAACAAGATGCATTCATAGCAATCATGCTTGTTCTTTCTGTTGTGCTTCCGAGGTTAGGGCAACACACTGTAGCATTGCCTATAAAGATTGGGTGTCTGCCTAGGGTGAACTATTTTCTGCTATATGCATGTACTTCGTGGCCTTCGGGCATACATGGCAACCTAATATGGTGGTTTAAGTGAAACTCCACCAGTTGTGGTCCCTTGTGCAACTGCTCTTAGCATCAATACACACTAGGGAGAAGTCGGGGGCAAGAACCAGTGTACTTTCAGACTTCAGTACACATAGTTTGAAGCCAGTTCCCATGGCGCTTGTCTATTTTAGCATGAATCTGGGCCAAGGGAAAATCCGTCGAGGACAATGACTTAAAGAAATCAGTTGCTTGTGTGCACACATGGTAGGAGCATAAACAGTATATTGGGAGTTTGAGAGATATGGACCCCAACTAGTCCAGTGAACTCCATTACTTGTAGCCCCTTGTGCTACTGATCTTAGCACCAATATGGACTTGGGAGAAGTCGGAGGTTAGAACCACTTCAGAACGCACAGTTTGAAGCATGGAAGGCAGGATCGAAATCAGATCAGGATCGCCCAGGCCCGATCCCGATCCGATCCGGCCGATTCCCAAGCAGAATCGGCTAGAATCGGCCAGAATCGGAGGAATCGGCCTGGATCGGTCATGGCCGATCCGATCCAGAATCGGCTGATTCTGATCCGATCCGATCCGGCCGATTCTGCCTTCCATGGTTTGAAGCCAGTTCCCATGGGCGACTGTCTATTTTAGCGCGAGTCTGGGCCAAGGGAAAATCGGTCGAGGACAATGACTTTAACTATACTGGGAGTTTGAGAGATATTAAACCCAACTAGTCCAGTCTTGTTGTTACCACACCTTGCCTTGTTTCCAGAGGTAGGTCCAAAACAGTGCCACAGTTTGCCCAGATTGTTGAGTTGTGTTTTTAGATAGTGAGACACCGGTGGGCACACCTAGCCTGCATGAGCAATATCTCACTTGCCACACTCACATTTAACAGAGGTGGTCAAGCATGGAATGGCAAGCCTCCATCATTGGTGCTGTGTGTAGGCATGACCTAATGGAGTGTGTTAGCGCAGGTTTGATGCCTCAGGGTCTTGAGCACTGTGTAGTGGTAGAGGTTTGTAGTTCTTGCTTCCAGTGTTCTTACTTGCTTAATTATCCTTCTAAAGGTCTTTCTTTACAAGATTTCTGAATATTATTATATGATTTCACTATTTTTCATCTTGAGAGGGGGATTAAAGGACCCCTACTGAGTCGATGACCTGTAAGACTCACTCCTCCTTTCAAATGAGAGTTCTGTCAATATATGTTGAGGCTGCAGCAGTTGCTGAGCAGGATAGGGTTAAAGTGTGCCTTTAAATTCTGAGGTATGCCACATGTAGTTGTATTTTTATCTTTGGCTAGGAGCATTACTTAGATGCATACTCTAGATTGTAACCCATCGTCATTATTTATCACACTTTACACTTGTAGTATTTCCTTTCAGTTATTGCATTTATTTTAGTGTCTTATTATCCTCTTTAGGATAGCAAAGAGCACTCCCAAGTTCCAGCCCATGGGTGATAGTTTGGGAATTGTGTAACTTGTGTTGCACTGGTTCCTTTCCAATGCATGGATCCCAGGTCCTTACAAAAATCACACCACAAATAATGCATTCCAATTAAACTCTAAAATACTACTGGACCTTCCAGCATGGATCAGAAGTACAAAAGAGGCAGTAGGAGATCATGATGGAAATCTCAAAGTAGCTTTTCTGTGCGGATGAAAATATGTTAGCAAAACATGAATGCCACATAATACATAAAACAAAACAAAGAGGCTGCAGAAGCAAGATGTTCCTAGCAAGCAACACTCTTGTAGCTCTAATTCTCGTCGAAGTAACAGCTACGTGGAATGCCAAACAACTTACAGAATGAGAAGCTAGCAGTAACAACAAAGACAAAATTGGAATACTCTAATCGATTCTTCAGTTTTAGGAAAGAAATATAATAAAAAATATGACACTATACCTGAAGAAACAGCGCACAGCTTCACGAATTTTCTCATCCTTTCGAGTTCCATATGACCCAGTATGCGCTCGCACAAGAAGGCAAAATCCAAGTAGGTGGAGAGATGCACACCATTCGCTACTGGTTAATGAACAACTTGTGATTCTTTCTTCTTATTTGAGTGTGCATCGGCAACAAGAAGTAGGTTCTTCAGACAAAAAACAAATTATGTTAGAATGTTATTGTGGATTCAAAGGGATAAAGCCAAAGAAAAAGGTTCAATTTCGGAAATGACAAAACGGACCTCAGCAGCTTCATATTGGCCATGACTAAGCAATGCAGATGCTAACTCAATTATGGGGCTAAAGGAGATTGATCCTCCAGTCTTGCCCCAGATAATCCAACTGCAGAAATTGATTATTGCACTTACATATTCTCCTGGTTGAGGAAAGGAAGTTGAGAAAAGGAATCCCTGGTCTTTAAGTGAGATCGGAAAATCAAGTAAACAAGCCAACGTAAAATCGGAAGTGCCAAGCTTCCCATCCAATGATATTTTATCTGTTTTATTATCTGGAAGAGTAAAAAGGGAACAAAAATTAGAAAGTTTTCAAATAGCATATTTGGATTCCATCATAATTGTAGTAAAAGATAACACAGTAATATGAGTGAATTACACAAGTAAAGAGATCATACACATTCAAGAGCATAGAATGACTCCGGGCCAAGTTACTGCCTTACTGGAATCATTATTCTTCCCAAGATAATATAACTATATAAGCCACCCTTAGGTGATACCATATCAAAATACAAGGCATATCAAATTGGGCTACATATAAAAATTAAGCATGATTCTGGTGTATCAAGTATTAACACAATCAGATTGCTGAGGCGAGTTCAACACTAATGTGCACAAGAACGTGGTTTATGAGAACAAATTCAGCCGGAAGAAAAATCCAACATGGTCAAACAGCCTACAAAGAGTATTCCAATGTGATCAAGAATGTATGTACTAATGCTGGAAGAAAATAAGACTTAGGGGGAAAGGTCGGCTAGGCTAATTTCCAATCAATATGACTGAAGTGGGCTGGCTGTCACTGGGCTAAATACACTGGTTAAATGCAAAAAAACTAATGGGTATTGGTTCTCCTAGGCATGTAAGAAATAATCAGATTGGCCTGGGCCAATCCCAATCCCGATTGTATCGGCCAAACTAAAAAATAGTTTTTTAATTTCTGGAAAAAACAGGAAATTTCAGAGAAATAGAAGAAGTTCATTTGCATTAAAAAAACAATCATACATGCATTCATACTGCAGGGAACATCAAATGTAACACACTACGCAATAATAAACATCAAAATCAAATGTAACACATCAAATGAACATCAAATCTAACTTACATGTAGAGGGGGGGGGGGGGGGGGGGGGGGGAATCCTGCCATCCAGATCGGAATGACTCATCATCAAGTGGGTTTGGTTGTCCATATGCTTCATCAGTCTACATAGCCTCATAGCCATAATCTAAGAGCGAATTTGCCAAATCATGCATTCCAATTTGAATCCCTCGGTGTATATTGCTGGCATGAGCTGGCTCCAGATTGTGATGAAACTATGCGCCAGATGCTGATCGGACTTATATGTATTGGTTAACTCATTCTATTCTTGTGTTTGTGAAGGCCACGGTGCCCATCAGTTGCATATCAGGCTGGATCGGCCCTAATCAGTTCTAGATCGGCCAAAATCAGCTCTTCTAGACTGATATGCACCGGACTGATCCGGCGGGCCTTTCAAATTTGAATTTTTTTAAAGTCGTATCGGTCGATCCCGACCAATTTGGTCTGATTACGGCTGATACGGCTGGAATTTATACGATCCAGGGGGCTACCCCTAGAATTGGATCACCCACTGCCAATATGATACAGAATTGCCCTATCCGGCCGATTCATCTAATTCCGGATGATATGGCTGGAATTTATACGATCAAGGGGGCTACCCCTAGAATTGGATCGCTCATTGACAATCTGATACAGAATTGGCCAATCCCAATCCGGATCGGCCGATTCCGCGATCCATGCTTCTAAGCTCCTGGTGAATCTACAGGCTCTGAACTGGATGTGGGTTCAATGACGATGAAAAAGAAAGAAGCGACCAGCTGAAATTTTTAAAAAGAAGGTTCAATCTGGATTTGAACAACATTTTCTTGCTTTTCAATAATTTGTTTTATTCTCTTTCATGGTAGAAGGTCCCAACAAGAAAGGGCGAAGACAGTGGATCTTAATGGGACAGCAGTGAAATTCAATTTCAATGGCTGCCATTTGGTGACAGAAAGGGGTAACAAGTTATGTTAACAAAGGCCCCTGAGGCACTTGGCAATCACTGTAATCGCCTAGGCTGCCAAGGCAAGCGTCTCAGCCATGTAAAGCACCCCAGCCCACCTCAGGTGGCCTGGCCTGCCACATAGATGAGTCCATGAAAGGCCTAGAAGCTAGTTAACAATATTGACTATAAAAAAGGAAGCTTGATGACCGATCACAACCTCCATGATGACAGCTAGTGATGACAAAGGCCACCAGTGGTGATGGCATCAGATGAGCTCTCTACCTACAGTCTACTGTGATGAGAGTGATCCTCTTAATTGCAGTAAACAGTGTATTACAAAGGGTGTTTTCAGAATTCTTTATGTGATTCAAGAAATGAGGATTTATTGGGTATCCAGATACAAAATAAGAAAGGACAGTTTCAATCCAAGAGCAATATAATCAAGGTCATTCAGATAAGGGCCAGTGAAATCTGCAGAATCTTGAGAAAGATTAGACCAGTAAGGAGTTTGGGAACAGTATGTCAAACAAGAAGAGCACAGTCTGCCTCATGAGTAGTTTGGGCACTTTTCATGGTAGCTGGTTGAAGCTAATGGTATAATGGGAGTCTTATTATGGGCTTGTGGTCTTCAGTGGTACCTTTGTTCACCAGGTGATTTTTGTATCGTAATTTCTTCCATTTCCAGTGATATGTAGTTAGACGATCTTTGCACAAGTCATAGTGGAATATTTCACCCGCATTCATTGTTGTATTATTTCTGTTCATTATTTTATAATAAATTGGTGGTATAATGCTGATGCGGGACGGAAGAGAAGAAGGGGAAGCACCGGGGTTTTGATGCGGGACAGTAAGAGAGGAAGGGGAAGAGCAGAGGAGGAAGAAGACCGGAGGGGGAAGAAGGAGAAGAGGGAGGCGGTGGGGCTTCACACCCTCCCTTCCCGGGAGCCTCCAAACACACACATGCACAGGCGCTCTGCACCTCACAAGACTGTTCCAGTCTGCAAGCAATGGCTAATTAATTCATCTATTCATCATCTCTCCCTTCATTCTTTGGTTACATGACTCTTTATATAGAGTTTAAAACAAAGAGACACTCCATACCAAAAGACACTTAATAAAAACCTTACTAAAGACTTAGGAAACTTAAAAGACTTAAATTTAATGACCCTAGAAATTTGTAAAGCCAAATAAGATTACAACCTTTGGTTCTTTTAATAGGCCATAATAAATACTTTGACTTAGCCATCCTTCATTTCCCATCAAATGCACTTTAAAAAGATTATCTAATAACCACTATTATATGAAAAACTGAAGAAAAAAAAAGTCAGACTTCTAGATCCACATCAACAAATAAAGGGCATAGTCTAAGGAAAACCATGTAATCCAAGACAAAGGTTAGGTTTAGGTTCTGCTGACAGTCAGGCAGAAATTGTAAGAGCTTTAGCCCATCATAAAGATGTTCATGTTGATGCTGATTCCCAAGAAGAGGGCAGCTTAGGAGTGGACTGATTTCAAACGCATAAGTTTGTTGAATAGTACATACAAGATAATTGCTAAAGTGCTGTCCACAAGGTTAATGCGGGTCTTGGATGGTATGCTTAGTCGGCAGCAGGGGGCTTTCATTAGGGAGAGACACATCCAGGAGAATTTCCTACTTGCACATGAATACTTACATGCTATGAAGCTACAGAGAAAGAGGAGTAGTCCTGGAGTTGGATTTCGAGAAGGCCTATGACATAGTGAATTGGGAGTGTATTCTTGAGGTGCTATTGAAGCTGGGCTTTCATCAAACTTGGGTTACCTGGAGTAGAGAATGTATTTCTTCTGCCTCCTTTGTTGTCCTTATCGATGGGCAGTCTTCCTCCTATTTTGCTAGTGAGAGAGGACTCGGGTAGAGGGACCCTCAGTCCCCACTTCTTTTTGTTCTTGAAGCTCAGATCTTGAGCAAGCTTTGGATGAGAGCAGAAGCGGCAGGGGTTGTGCGAGCCTGCGAGGCTTCCAGTCCGGTCATTCTAGCAACAACATCGATACTTTTTCTAGCAAATGAGGAGAGTCAGCTGATTGATGCCAGATTGATTCTTGAGATGGTCCAGGATATCAGTGGTTTGAACTTTGAAGATCAATTATGGCAAGAGTCACATGGTCAGGATTAATATGGAGGATTCTACGCTTAGACATACTTCCTCCATCCTTGGCTGCCAGATTGGGACTTTTCCTTTCACTTATTCAGGTATTCTTTTGACCCTTGGAGCTCTCCATTGTAGGGACTGGCAGCCAATGGTTCAGAGATTTGAGTCCAGGTTGGCAGGATGGAAGTATGGGGGTCATTTGGTTTTATGCAGATCAGTGTTGGACAGTTTGCTTACTTATTTCCTCTCCATCTTCAGAATCCCAAAGTTAGTGGCAAGGAGATTGGAAGCTATTCAGGGCCAGGCTACATTCTTTTGGAATAGTTGCATGGAAAACAGAAGGGGTTGGCATGGCATTGCTTAGGCAGAGTGTGTAGAAGCAAGGAGGCAGGGGGTGTGAGCATAAGAAACATTAGAGATTTTAACTTGGCACTTATATGCAAATGGATTTGGCGGCTAGGGACAAAAGATGATGGGCTTTGGGTTCAGCTGATTTCTCAGAAGTATTATTTGTCGGCCAAGGTGTGCCGGGGTGGGACCTTTATCTGTCCCATCTGCACACTATTTCACCTATATGGAGAGACATTCTTTAGCTTGATGTCATTAGAATAAGTGTGCAATGTTCTTTGGGTAATGGTCTAAGATGCTCCTTTTGGCATGATAGATGGACAGGTGATTTTACACTTGCTGATGAGTTTCATGGGCTATATGCTATTGCTGAGGCACCGAATGCCTCGGTGGACCAATGTTTTGACGAACAACTGTCAGGGAACATTTGGTCCCCTATCTTCAGGAGACCTCACTCTCGTAGAGATGGACCAAATTCAAATCCTTTCATCCATTCTACAGGTCAGTGTGGACGCCTCTGTAGTAGATAGTTGAAGATGGAGAAGGGATTCTTCTGGTCGTTTTTTGGTCAGATCGGCCTACTCCATTATCTCAGATGGGGGTCTCTGCCACTTTATTGCTCCATATGTCTGGAATACCAATATCCCTCTCAAGGTTAAGGTGCTGATTTGGAGGATTTCTCATGGCCGATTGCCAACTTGCAACAGACTAGCATCTTTCCTTCCGGCCATTCCCACGAGATGTTGCCTATGCGGAGAAGAGGAGGGTATGGACCACCTGTTTACTATTTGCCCTTTTGCCCAAGATATATAGGCAAGAGTTGGCCGCACATCGCGGTCCAAGGAAGCTATTGTTAATTTTGTATGTGATAGGGTTAAGGAATGGCCGGCCATCCTTTCCCATATCACTCTTGGTGTTTCCCCACTTTTTGGGCTGATTGGGGGCGATTGAAAGTTTGAAACTCACGTTCTTGGTGTGAGCTCTGTTGTACAGGTATCTTGGTGGTTCTCTCTTTTTGGGCATTTAGTCACCTATACATGTGCATTCTACTTTTCCTCAATATATTTCAGTGGTAGCATCCACCTTTAAAAAAAAAAAAAGAGTTGACTGCACATTCTACCAGTCTTTGGGCCTCGCTTCAGGGGGTTCTTAAGCTCCTACTTAAGTAGAGCAGAAATTGGGTGCTAAAGGGCTACTCCATTCTGTGGTGGCTAGTCCTTCATGCCACTATTTGGGCCACTTGGAATGAAAGAAATAGAAGGATCTTCAAGAGGGAGTCAAGATCGGAGGAGAGGACTTTTATTTTCATTTGTGAGAGGGTAGGCTTTTGGGCGAGGCATCTTTGTAATGTGGGGGAGCTAAACTCATTCATTCTCATTGTATAGGGGTATTGGGAGGATGTTCTTTTTGGGGATAACTTTTTGAGCTCCTATACTTGTACATTCTTCCTTTTCTCTTAATACAACGCATCAGGGAATCGGGGTGAATCGGGTTTTTCCTGATCCGCCTCGATTCGCCAGAATCGGACCGATTCGCATGAGAATCGGGCGAATCGGGTTTCTTCTTATTCGATCCGATTCGGCCGAATCAGACTGATTCGATCCGATCCGGAAAACCATAGGTACTACCCACTTTCAAAAAATCAGAAAGATGTTCGTGTAGCTGGAAATTTTGGATTTTCATTGAGTTAACACGATCCAACTGTCAAGGAAGCTACTGGATCATAACCAGATTCAGGAATTTAATTTAAAATTTTAAACAAAGAAGACGGACTGAACAATGCATTGGCCATCATCCGCCAGTAGCAAGTGATGTACATCAGATCACAACCAGAATTGACATGATTCCTAATTCTGGAGCCTCACCACAAAGCATGTAGGACACCCAGTCAAAAAAGATCCTGACAGAAGCCATAGCTCTTACAACTTAAAGGGATACATCAATCAAAGAAATGCCCTCAGTGAGAACCTTCCATCAGGTCCTAAGAGACTTAAGCTTCCAGACTCCAAGTATCTGGTCATCACCCAACATAACACACTCTGGGAAGAAATGACTAGTACCATGCAATAGGCAAGATCATTCCTCACATGTATTACAACTTACAAGTTTGTTGAATAAATCACCAAATCCTTACCAAAAATACACAATGTAGCAGACAAGAAAAAAAAAACAGATCAGCATCTTTTCTAAAATACAAAATCACATAATACCAGTAAGCAGCTGTTGCAAGGTAAAATTGTAACAAATATCTACCACGCAGAGTAGGGATGATCCACTATATAGCGGTCTAAGAAATTGGTCAGTTGAAGCCCATCCTAGCAACTGACTGATTAAATGACCTACAAAAGGATTATTGGACTTCAAAAAATTGGTCGGCAGCTACCATGGAAGGTCCATTCCGACGAATTAATTGGATAGCCCATTCAGAAATGAGGCCGAGTAAGTTGTGATTTAAAGTGACCTTCAGATTACTTAGATTACAAATTTATTCGGAGGTCCGTCTCCAAGTCCAACAAGGAAGTTATGACCCTTAAAATAGTGCCTAGTCTTCTGGTTAAAATGAAGTCCAAGGAAGAACTCTCCTTCGTTCAAGTATGGTTCAAGTACAAAGCACGGAAAAATCCGTCAGCACAAGGTCTTAGGACCAAGTATAAAGCACAAGTACAAAGAACAAGCTCGAGGGAGAACTCCAAAGCTTTGCACGGCAGTCTTCTATCGGGCAAGAACTCCAAGGAGAGGCAGAATTCCAGCAACACCTCCGGCACCAACACCCCCTCCATCGGTTAGGAAGCCCCTAACCGATGGTGACCTCATATGAGGTCACCATCGGTTAAGGGGGTCACCATCGGTTAGGACCCCCCTAACCGATGGTGACCTCATGTTGAGGTCACCATCGGTTAGGCCCAACCGATGGTGACATAAACATTATGTCACCATTGGTTGGGGCTTCTCCCCCAACACAATGTAAAGGGGGCCTTCCCCCTATAAAAGGCCCCCTATCCCGAATGTGAAAAAAGGAGTGAAGAGGAGAGAGAAGAAGAGGGAGCCGATTCCCCCATCCCTGTTCATCCCCAAAATTTCCTGGCGGAGCCCTGGCAAATTGATTTCCCAGCCTCCCCACCTGTTCCAAAAAATTATATAGAAATTCCCGACACTTTTCTTCCATCCCATTGTTCTCCACGTGAAGGTATAAACCTCTTTTAGTCCAATAGCAAGGCAAGGAGAGAAGGGGTTTGGCTCTATACGTCATCGGCATTCCATCTATCCCCCCCCTATCCCCCACATCGAGCAAGTTTCTGTGGGGAGATATTCTTCAGGGTTTAAATACCATCCATATCGAGCAAGTCTCTATGGATATACGGTATTTAAATACTCATGTTCTCGTGCTCTAAATGCCTCCATATCGAGCAAGTCTCTATGGGTATATGCATTTAGATGCATTTGTTCTCCCCGCTCGTCGAGCAAGTCTCCGAGATGGTGGAAATTGTGCTTATATGTATATGTTTTCTTGAGGAGACTCTGCCTAAGCGGAGGTTCTGCCCAAGAACATATTCGTATATTCACAAATTTGTGTTCTTATGTATGTGTTTCTTAGAGGAGACTCTGCCCAAGCGGAGGTTTCTGCCCAAGAACATATACGTAGAATCGCAAATTTGTAATTGTAACTATACTTATATGTTTCTTGTAAAGGACTCTGTCTAAGCGAGAATCTCTTCTTGAAAATATATCCATGTAATTACAAACTCGTGTTTATATGTGTATGTTTCTTAGAGGAAACTCTGCCCAAGCGGAGATTCTACCTAAGAGCATGTCCGCATATTCACAAACCTGGTTCTTATGTATATATTTCTTAAAAGAGGAAACTCTGCCCAAGCGGAGACTCCGTTTAAGAATATATTCATAAGAAATGCAAATTTGTGCTTATACGTATATGTTTCTCAGGGAGGACTCCGCCTAAGCAAAAGCTTCCTCTAAACTCATATCCGTATAATCACAACCTAGTGTTATATATACATGTTTCTTAGAAGAGATTCTGCCCAAGTGGAGATTCTACCTGGAAACATATTCATATAATCACAAATTGCATCCATATGCACATATTTCTCAAAAGGGACCCTGCATAAGCAGAGACACACCCCTTTTATCGGGTACTCTACTCAAATAGAGATGTCGTTCGAGAATATATTCATAAAATGCAAATTTATGCTTATACGTATATATGCTCCTTAAGGGGAAACTCCCTCCAAGCAAAGGTTCTCTCAAGAACGTGTTCATATAATCACCGGTTTATATATCTCCATGAGAACACTTAAGGCTAAGCAGAAACTCTGCCAAAATATACACTCAAGAACATTATGTTGACATAATACATCCCTAAAAAAAGGGGAGAGAAGGACAAAGACTCTGCTCGAGCAATGATTCAAGCAGGAACATATACAAAAGAGGACTGTATTCATACAAACACTTTCTTGGGAAGAAATCCCATTATGACAGAGATCCTCATGGAAATACATTCATATGACCTTCAGAATCATGTTCGTGTGAGCAGAAATGAGGAGAAAAGAAATTCTACCTCAATAAGGATTTCCCTCAGCAAATAAAATGAAGTACCATGAAATCTTCACATTGCAAATTGACATAGCAATCCTTCTAATATGGAAGCGTTGCCCTTATTCACAATGTGTTCCAAGACCAGAATAAGTTCGCAGATATACACCCGTTCACAATGACAATCTCCATGTTTTCATAAGAAAGATTTTTCAATCAACCAAAGATAATTTTTTTCAAATGGGTTTACAGGTATATACCCGTTGCTTTCTCAAAATTCTATCTTGAACCTCAAATAAAAAGGGACAATCATATCATTTCAAAATGAAACATTCAAGCAGAAGTATTTCCAAATAATAAAGCCTTCAAATCAAAACCCATTCTGTACCAAAAAAAAAAAAGGGGGGGGGGGGGGAATATCATGATCAGAATTCTCTAAAGAAATGCATATGTTCTCGTCCTTGCTATGAATGGTATTCGGGTTAAAACTGGTATTAATATGCCAAGGGCTTTTAACTCGATGTAAATGTAACATCGATTCCGATCGATGGAGACAGAGTCCAGCACATGCTACCCTAATTACCTGATGAGTATGGACATGGAACTCAAGAAGTTCAGATTAAAAAACGGCGCACCCGTCCGTTCCACGGACACCATACCCGTCCGTTCCACGGACACCATACCCGTCCGTTCCACGGACACCACACCTGTCGGTCCCACGGACATCATACCTGTCGGTCCCACGGACACCATACTCGTCCGTTCCACGGACACCATACCCGTCCGTCCCACGGACACCCCCACTTGTCCGTTCCACAGACACCAAAATTCCTCCTCCGCATCGTGCGGACTCTTTCTTCTGTCTGCTAGACAGACTGGCACGCCCCGCAAATCCCAAAAAAATCCAAAGCATGTGAAATAAATGAATACAAGAACCAAACCAAATGAAATGAGCAAATAAAATCAAATGATATGTGCCGCGATATTTTTTCCGTGTCAACAGCAGCCACCCTACATATATATAAGAGAGAGAGAGAGATACTATGATACGGTTGTGGCAGACTGACAGTTGATATGGCCCAGCCATACTATAGCAATGAGCCATTGGATCTTGATCCAATGGCTGCAAAAGAAAGGATGAGAAATTTGGGTGGAATGGACCGCCAAATCCAGAAGGCAGGGCGCTCAAGATCCCAAAGTGGGCAAGTTACGCACCCAACAAAACTCGTGGTTATTTCTTGTAATTTGATTTTTAGCAGCGGTAATAATTGTATTTATACATATGCTTTATATTTAGATATTTTCAATTTTCAAAAATATTTATGACACTTTTACAATCTCAAATGATTTAATGAATTACCCAAAAAAATAGTTAATTTATGACACTTTATAATATCAAATGATCTAAGGAACTATTCAAAAATAATACATTTTTGACACTCTAAAATCTCAATTGATTTAATGAACTATAAAAGATATTTATCAAATAAATATGCAAACATGAGGACTTATACATAAATACAAAAAATATAAGGAGTTAATATAAAGAGGATTTTTACAAAATGAAAATCAAATTTTGAGGAGTTGTACGCTTTTTTTTATCATTTGAGACTGTAAATTGTCATAAATAAATTTCACATTGGAAATATCTAAATAGAAAGTAATGTATAAATACAAGTATGATAGCTTCTAAAAACCAAACTACAAGAAATTACAATGAGTTTTGCTGGGTGTGTTAACTTGCCCACTTGGGCTCTTGGACGGTCCATTCCAAGCAAATTTCTCATCCTTTCTTTTACAACCACTTGATCAAGATAAGTGATCTATATCTCTAGCTTTTCTAGAGTGAGAAGCTATGGGGTTTCAAGGGCTAGGGTGGCCAATGGGGTTGCCCGCAGGAGATGTTCTCCGGTAGTGGTTCACACAGGGCAGGGAACTCGGCCGTCGCAGAGGTGGTGAGAAGTCGTCCGGCACCAAGAGTGCCTGGCTCCAAGAGTTGTCATGATGCGGGTTCTGTGCCCGTGGACCTCCGGAGGAAGGTGGGATGGTTTTCGCGTTGTGTGTGTTGTTCTCTGGTGGAAGGGTCTACGATGGAGGGGGGAGTTGCAAGGCGGCTGGTTGAGACTTTGAGATCTCATTGGGAGGCGGTGAGGGTGTCCCAGTCCTCTTTCCTCGCGGTGGCCCAAGACGTGGAGGCAGTCACAGCAGTGGTTCGGACTGGATACCTGGTGGCGGCCGGTGCCCTACTGAGGATCCAGCGATAGGAGGAGCACAAGGGGACTTTCCCCAATCCACCGGGGAGGCAAGTTCGTGTGCTAGTCGAGAGTGTCCCCATCCACCTTTGTGATGAGGAGGGAATGGGGTTTCTGGTGCAAGATTTCGGCAGGATCGTCAAGGGGTCTTTGGCTCTCTGCCAGGGCGGTTCACAAATGACGGTGGCCATGGATCTTCATGTGCCTTGGCTGGCGGTGATACCAACGGCCATTACCGCGGATCTTGAGCGAGTTTCCATTGTCCTCAAGGTTTGGGTGCAAATGGAGATGCAGAAGAGGACGGGTAGTCTACTATGGCAACCACCCGCCCGTCGGGAAGAGGAAGACGAGCATCGGGCGGGCAGTTTGAATTCCTTCCCCGGCCCAGATGTTTCGTCTGGTCCGGTTTGGCAGGCGGATGCAACTCCGATTCAAGAAATGGTGTTTGTGAGAGTCGGGCCATCTTCGTGAGTGGCCTGCTGGAAGTCTGGGTATGACTTACCCGGATCCGATCCGTCTGCACCTAATAGGTCTCCGGGTTCTGCAGAGACTCGTCTTCCCCGCCCAACTTCTCGTCTGCCCAGGTGTGCGGAGGATGGGCTCCCCTTCGAAGGGTTTGGCCAGGCACCGGAGGCTTCCTGCTTTACTGCTGCCAAGGAGGGCCAGGGGGATCTTCCCGTGTCCTCCGGGGAGGGGCCTGCACAAGGTGAAACTCAGCTGCCGCGGTCAGAGCTGGTGGACAGCACTGCTGGACCAAGTCGCCCCAGTTTTTCAGCCCGCTGGGTCAGGCCCCCCTCCTTGCACTACCTTGGAAGTTGCCGACTGTGGCTGGGGGAACCAAGTTCGTTTGGGGAGTTGGAGGAGGGTGAAGACTGAAGAGGGTGTCGGTGGATAATTTCAGGGAGTTAGCAGGGAAGCTGGGGGTCTCATAAGACGGCGTAGAGAACGGGATTGGGGCTCCCCATCCCTGATCCAAAAAAGACGGCAAGCAGTCAGGGCGAGGGAGGCAAGAGAGAGAAATCAGTTATGAGGATGGGGAGCAAAAGGGAGGTGGGGGGTGAGTCAAGAGGAGTGCAGGAGGAGGTAGAGGGTGAGACCTTCTAGTCATCATGAGAATCATTTCATGGAATGTAAGCAGGTTCGGTTGGGGGGGGTGGAAGAAAAAAGAAGCTTTATTAGGGAAATGATAAGAAATAGCAGGGTTGATATCTATATCTGCAGAAGATAAATGTGAGGGGGTGGTGGAGGATTTGACGCAGGAGATAGGGGGAGGCAGGCTGGTTAAGGGGGTGACGAACACGCGGGGATCGGTTCACCCCTTGGATGAGGCGATGTTGGAGACATGATTTTTATTTTGTTGTGAGCGTGCCAGTCTGTTAACAGACAAATTTGAAATTCGCTTGTTGGGGGAATTTGCATGTCCATTCATTGGACGATTGCGCCTATACTTTGTGTATTTGTTCCACGCGTTTATTTTATCAGACGATTAAGGTTTCGTGTACTAGACCCTTCCCCACCGACCGTGGTCAATGTTTATTTACATCGATGGAACCTCGAAGACCTTTGATACTACGTGTTTCCTAAGACCTTAGCCGATTTTGGAATCGTTATGACAGAGAGCCATAGAATTACTTAGGCACGCCTCTAGGGCGTAGTCGTAATTGACAGCATGTTGAAGAGATGCAACCAAACATTCTTCTCTGTCAATTTTTTTAGGATAGACCCCTTTTCTATCAGGGTTTGGCGCATCGGAGGGAATCGGCCCGATTCGGGGCGAATCGCATCGGATCACAAGAAACCTGATGCGCGATTCGGTCGATGCGCCAGGATCCTGTTAATCAGGCGAATCGAACCCGATGCGCTACGATCCGATCCGATATTGGCACATCGGGTTCGATTCGGCCGACACCCTTAAGGGTGTCGACCGATGCGCTGCAAAAGGGACTGTACAGTCCCGATTCGCAGCGCAGCAGGCCGGACTCCCTTTCTCGCCCCCCCCCCCCCCCCCCCCCCCCGTTTCAGTTTTTTACAAGAAAAAACTCTAGATCTGCATGCCAGTCCACAAGTGGAGGCTTCCTACGTGAGTTTGCATCCATTTGGAGGTGGATTTGGAGGCATTCAAGTCTTGTTCTTCAAGTTTTTTTTGGAGTTTCTACAGGGGTTGAAGGTAACCACCATATTCCTTCATTTTTCTGTTTTTTTCTTGGTGTATGGCTTAGATCCTGTTAGGAAATGATGTTGCAAGTGATTGGTGTACACTTGCAACCATTTCTCATCAAGATCTACAAGTTTTTCATGTAGATTTGAAGATTTTCCTAATTTACGAATTTCTGAATAAAAATTTAAAAAATCTGATAAAATTTTGAACAACCAAAAATTGATAGGAATGTGTTGTATAAGTTCTATATCATGGTTAGAACTTGATTCCATAAGAAATTGATCTATAATTAATTTATGTTCCCGCATAATTAATAATTATTTTAAAATTAAAAAATAAAACTTGAATTTGCAGAAAATGCCTATGGAGGTGTGAATGTATTTGTATGATCATGTGATTCATGTCTATGAAAAATTTTATCATATAACAACACTTTCTTTTAGTGTTAAAATTCTAAAATTTTAATTAATTTACTGTTAATATATTTAATTTTTATTTGTCCATCTAGATGGCACCGAAGAAGGGCTCTGATGATATTGGGTGGCAGCATGACATCATGTTGAGCAGCAGACACAACTTTAAGTGCAATTATTGTAGCTTTACGGGACAAGGAGGTGGCGTCTCTCGTTTGAAGAAGCACCTTGCAGGTGGTCGACTAGCAGGCTACCATGACGTGCAGGGTTGTAAAATGATGCCAAGTGAAGTTAAGAAGCTTATGAGTGAACACCTTAAACATGTTCGAGCAGAGACAACACGAAAGAGGGCGGATAAGGAGATACAAGAGAGGATCATATCAGGAAGGGAACGAGATGAAGACATTGAGGATGAAGTAGAAATGTATGCAGAATATGTGTCTGATCCTGATGTGCAGGAAAGACGAGCCAGAGCACAGAGCAGGGCCGAGGCATGGGAAGGTGAACAAAGGGTAGCCCACAGAGTAAGTTTCAGGGAGCTCAGCATGATGTTGGCAGTGGTAGTGGCAGTGGCTCAGCGGTAGGGGGGGCCGGCGGAACTCAATCCCGTCGATTTTCAAATGTGGGGGATTATTTTCACTCGGCCCCTGTTGACACGGGGGGGAATGAAAATGAGGAAGAGGGTATGGAAGAGAGAGTATATGCAGAATACATCGTTATGGATCATCACACTTTTTTTGTTTATTCATTTCATTCCATTGAGGGGTATTCTTTTGTTTCGCATGCTTTGATTTTTATATCGCGGGGCGTGCCAGCCTGTCTAACAGACAGAAGAAAGAATCCGCGCAATGCGGAAGGAAATTTGGGTGTCCGTGAAACGGACGGGTATGGTGTCCGTGAAACGGACGGGTATGGTGTCCGTGAAACGGACGGGAGTGTCCGCGAACGGACGGGGTGCGCCGTTTTTTATCTGAACTTCTTGAGTCCCATGTCTATTCTCATCAGGCAATTAGGGTAGCATGTGCTGGACCTCCATCTCCATCGACCGGAATCGATGTTACGTTTACATCGAGTTAAAACCCTCGGTATTATTTAATACCAATTTCTAACCCGAATACCATTTCATAGTAAAAAGGACGAGAGAAGTATACATGCTTTAGAAAATCCTGATTATGACATGTTTTTCCTTTCTTTTGATTACTTTGAAATGCTTTTGTTTTGGTTATTTCATTTTTGAAACGACTACCTTTGTGGGAGCCCAAAGTTTGATTTCTTTTGAAAAGGGGAGCGGGTATATACCCATGGACCGATTTGAGGTCTTTTCTCCTTTTGCAAAAGGTTGATTATGGATTTTTTTATTTGAAAAAAAACATGGGGATTATTATCATGAACGGGTGCATCCCCGTGGATTTATGATTCTGAACTTGGGGGTGTTATGTCCCGGAGCAACACTTCCGTATTAGAAGGGTGATTGTGCGGATTTTTATATAAGGTCCTTTTGTAATGCCGTTCCTAGGCAGAGTCCGAATTTGAGGTAGAGTTTATTTCTCCTCATTTCATGCTTGTGCGGGTGCAATTTCCGGAGATCATATGGATGTATCTCTACGGAAGTTCTTGTCATATTTGTGTCCTCTGTCCAAAGTCCATTTCCACGGATATAGTTCTCGTGGAGGTGCATATGTGCTCCCATTTGGGGTGTCCGAGCACGGTTCTTGTCTTGTCCTCCTTTTTCTTTGGATGTGTGTATATTATCACAATTCCCTTTTTTTTTTGAATATATGAGTATGTCCTGACAAGTCCTTATTTAGGCAGAGTATCTCCGTGATGGTGTATTTATATGGACGTATGCTTATGTCCGTATGTTCTCGGGAGAAGCTTTGCCCGGAGAGATTTTACCTCGAAGAGATATGTGTATATAAACACAAATCTGCGCATTGTAAATATATTCTCAAACGGTATCTCCATTTGAACGGAGTGTCCGATAGGAAGGAGCCTCCGTATGAACGAAGTCCTTTTTAAGAAACATATACACAATAAGGCATATTTGTGATTATATAGATATGTTCTCGGGCAGAGTCTCTATTTGGGCAGAGATTCCACTAAGAAACATATTTACATAAACATAAATTTCGTGATTATACAAATATGAACTCGGAGGGAGCTTTGTCCGGGCAAGATTCCAGCTAAGAGACATATGCGTATATGGCAGATTCATGATTTTATGGATATGTTCTTAGGAAAATCTCCATTTGGGCAGAGTTTCCTCTAAGAAACGTATACATAAGAACATAAATTTGTGAATATACGAATATGTTCTTGGACAGAACCTCCGCTTGGGCAGAGTTTCCTCTAAGAAACCATATACATATAACACGAGTTTGTGTTTACATGGATACGTCCCTGAAAGAGATTTTTGCCTGGGCAGGATTCTCCCTAAGGAACATATTTGTATAGTTACAAATTCGTAATCTTTTTATATGTGTTCTCGGACGGAATCTCCACTTGGGCAGAGTTTCGTCTTAAGAAACATATATATAAGAACACAAATTTGCGAATATACGAATATGTCCTTGGGCAGAACCTCCGCTTGGGCAGAGTCTCCTCAAGAAAACATATACATATAAGCACAAAATCCACCATCCAGAGTCTCGCTCAATGGCGGGGAGAACATGGGTATTTAAATACCATGTGTCCATAGAGTCTTGCTCGATATGGACGGCATTTAAACCCCGAGAATATCACCCCACAGAGTCTTGCTCGATGTGGGGGATGGGGATTAAGAAGGAGTGTTGATGACGATTACGCCGACCGCTCCTCTCTCCGCGCCAGGCCTATCGGGCTAAAGAAGGGGATTTGTACCTTCGAACACCAAGCAGGGGGATTGGAGAATGAGAGAGGGAATGAGCAAAGACTTTTTTTCTATTTTTCTGGGATTTTCCCAACAGGGCTTCGCCGAGGCAAGCAAAGACTTAGCAGGGCTTTGCCAGGGCAAGTAGAAGACCTCAACAGGGCTTCGCCAGGGCAAGTAGAGGACCTCCCTTTCCTTATGGAATAGGGGGTATTTATAGGGGTTTCGGCCCCTTACATGCGTGGGAGAGAGGAGAGGAGAGCCCCTAACCGATGGTGACCTCATGATGAGGTCACCATCGGTTAGGGGAGATTCCCCCTTAACCGATGGTGACCTCAGCATGAGGTCACCATCGGTTAGGGGCAACCGATGGTGACCTCATGCTTAGGTCACCATCGGTTAGCCCCTTAACCGATGGTGACCTCATGCTGAGGTCACCATCGGTTAGGGGGTCCTAACCGATGGAGAGAGAGAGGGGAGGGGGGGGATTTTGTCTATAAATACCCCCCCTATACCCCCATTTCCAGGACTTGTTGGAGCCCGGAGGTGCTGCTGAAATCCTGCTTGTTTTTCTTGGTGTTTCGTCCGACTCCTCGGAGTTCTGCCCGATCGGAGGGTGCCTTTGCAAGCCTCGGAGTTCTTCCTCGAGCTTGTTCGTTGTACTTGTTCTTTGTATTCGGTCTATAGACCTTGTGCTGCCGGAGTTGCTGCTGGAATCCTGCTCCGTTTCTTCGGCGCCTCGCCCTGACTTCTCGGAGTTCTGCCCGATCGGAGAGCGCTGCCGGAGCTTGTTCTTTGTACTTGTCCTTCGTACTCGGTCTATAGACCTTGTGCTGCCGGATTTTTCCGTGCTTCGTACTTTGGACGGAGACATATTCTCCTTGTACTTTCATTTTAACCGGGACTCCGGGCACCATTTTAAGGGCCGGAACTCCCCTGCTAAATTTGAGGAAGGATCCCGCTAATAAGTTTGTAACTTAAATAACCTTGGGGTCATTTTAAATCACAACTTTTTGGCCTCTGAGCAGGCTGCTGATAATGTATTGTAACCAGGCCTGCTGATAACCAATATTTAATCTTCGTGGCCCAACGGCCCCTTTCGTCATGTCCGCGACTCGAACCGTCGTCCGCCAAAATAGGCTTCAACTAGGCTAGTCGCCGGACCATCATCTGATAGATTTTTGTAATTTCCGCTGAAATAAACGTGTCACACTTTTACCTTCCAACAGCCCCCTCCCACACAAACACAACTACCAGAACAAGGAAGGCATAGCAAAAGACCTACAGGAGTGCAAATAGAGGACATGGGCCCTTATGTGTATCCTAGGGAGCATGGCAAGCAGACTAGGATTGAGGATGCATACAACCAGCAGAGGCCGAAATACAAGGTCGGTCGAGCAATTGCAAAGTGGTGGCACCATACAGGGTTACCATTCAATGCAGCAAACAATCCTTATTACAAAACTGCAATACAAGAGGTTCAACGTGGAGGGCTACATATGCAGCCTCCTACAGCTAGGGACTTGGCTGGGAAATATCTTCAAGATAAAGTTAATGAGATCAAGTCTTATATTGACAGTTTTAAGAAGAAATGGGAGAAGTATGGTGTCACATTGATGTGTGATGGTTGGTCGGGCATCACCAGGAACAGCCTGATCAACTTCCTCGTTTATTGTGATAGACAAGTCTTCTATCACAAATCTGTTGACGCATCCGATAGAGTACACAACTATGAATACATTTTGAGTTTGATGCGGCAGGTTGTTGAGGAGATTAGTAAGCAATACATTGTGCAGGTGGTGACGGATAATGGATCTGCCTACAAAAAAGCAGGGGAGGAGTTGATGAAGATTTATCATCATCTTTACTAGACCCTATGTGGTGCCCACTGTGTTGATTTAATGCTGAAAGAGATTGGGACACTGCAATCCGTGAAAATGGAGGTGGATGCAAGGCAGAAGATTACACGCTTCATCTACAATCATCATGTTGTGTTGGCGTGGATGAGAGAGTCCACTGGTGGAGAGTTGTTGAGGCCGGCTGTCACCCGCTTTGCAACAAATTTTATGGCATTACAAAGCCTATTGAAGCACAAGGATGGATTGAAACGCATGTTCAGGGGTGATAAATGGTTGTAAAGCAATTTGCTGGAACAGCAGATGGAAAAGAGGTGGAAGGCATCATCAACAGCTCAAATTTTTTGGATCGGGTGTTCAAGCTGGTTCAGATCATTGAACCTCTATATGAGGTATTGAGGGTGGTTGATGGGGATAGGAAACCTTCTATTGGATTGGTGTACGCAAAGCTTGAAGCCGCAAAGAAGAGATCTGTGATGACTCACCTCAGTATGCACACTCGGTCCTGGATGTTGTTGAGGATAGATGGGACCGGCAGATGAGTAGAGATCTACATATGGGGGTAAGGAAATTGTTTATATATTTGTAATGCACTAAGTATTAATGTATTTTACAACCATTGATATTTTATACGTCAATTGCAGCATATTATCTCCACCCTGCGTATCATTACGCATACGAGCTGGCATATGAGGATGACTTGACGGCTGCTTTTACAAAGGTTGTTGAAAGATTGTCAAGAAGTCATGTGCAAGCGACAGATGCCATTGATGAGGCAAGTATAGGATTATCAACTTCCATCCAAACAAATACTTGAATTTCATATGTATAATGATCAATTTAATAAATGCAGATGAAGAGCTTTCGGGAGGCTATTGGGGCTTTGCTGAGCCATCTGCCATTGCTGGTCGAGAGCGTCTAGAGGGCGGTAATATGGTTCCCCTTTCATTTTTTGTCATTGCAACTTGATGGTTGAAGACTGATTGACTTAATTGAATTTGGTTGCAGCTGATTGATGGTTCAACTTTAGGCATACTGCGCCAACATTGAGAAAAGTTGCAGTGAAGATCTTATCGCAAACTTCCTCATCTAGTGGATGTGAGAGGAACTGGAGTACGTTTGCATTGATACACACCAAAGTGCGGAATCGATTGTCATATAGGCGCTTGGACCAATTGGTGTACGTCCACTACAATATGAGGTTGAGCGTCAAACATCTAACAGAAGATCCAAAGCAACGTGGGGACGTAGAGTGGGATCCTGTTGACATTGGGTTTCCTACGAGATGAAGAAGACTCAATGGTTGCATGGGTTGCACGAGCAACAACAGAGCGAGGGGAGTATGAGTTAGATGAGGAGGCAGATGATCCTGAAGATCCACCTCGCCCTAACACTTTCCTGGCAAGGGCAGTAGCAGAAGCAACAGTAGAGGAGGAGGGAGATCGTGGGAATGTGGGACAGCCATACTCCCCTCGTTATGAGATGGATCCAGAGACTGAGGTGGATCTTCTTGGAGACATAGAACTAGAGCATGTTGAGCGTACTATAGGTGGGAGAGTAATTTCTTTCTTTCACCTTACATATTTTATCAATTGCATTTGTGCTAACGTATCATGTTGGGGGCTATTGCAGGTGGAGGACATGGTGATGATGATGATGATCATTTTGAAAGGTTAATGGAAGGCCTCCCCCGCACACAATCTAGAAGGAGAGGGTCATCTACCCAGGATGCCCCTCCCTCACAATCTACGAGAGCTCCCACATCATCTCAATTGGCAAAAGGGAAGCAAATAGCTCAAGAATCCCGCCGAAAAAAAACTGGTGCAACAGAGTCGCGGCCAACTAAAGGAGTGTTATACGAGAGCCACCTCCTCCCCCAGTACAACAAAGAAGAGTTGGTTTTCTGGTTGGAGATCCAAGAAAGGCAAGAAAGGTGCTACCCTTGTTGAAGATCCACTTGACATTGCCGATGCAGAGACTTTGGATCCAAATGCAGAGGATGACACACCGTCTCCGTTGGATTCACTCTGATTGCCCAATAGCGCCTCCCATGATTCGATGACTACTGGTAGGTCATCATTTTGTATTGCACGTTACCTCAAATGTATTTGTATTTGTGTTAACCTATCTTAAAATCATATTGCATTTGCAGGTGGTTCTTCTTCAGATGCTGGAGGTGACGGTGGTGGTAACGGTGGAGGTGGTGACGGTGGTTAGGGAGGAGGAGATGGTGACAGTGGTCAGGGAGGAGGAGGTGGTGGGATGGCATTCACAGAGGAGTAATTTTTTCAGGGTGCAACCCAAGATACTAGTCATGGTGCCCCAATGCGGTACAATAGAAGGCAGAAGTTTAGACCTGGCGGTCGTGGAGGAGGTAGTCCAGTGGATTCCCATAGCTATGACACTATGATATCAGACTTCAAGAGGATTAGTACACAAGAGTCTGTTGGATCCTATGGCGGCCATAGATATCACCCCGAGTCCACTAGCACAGACTACTCTAGTGGGTACGGACCATACAGTGGGTACACTGCCACAGCAGGCTACCTTGGTCCATCTCCATATATGTATCCTTCTACATTTTTTGTTCCTGTCCAGTTCAAGTTTTTGCTCCTGTGGAGGATGTACAGATGGCACAACTGAATGTAGTCCATCTCGGCTGCCAGGTGTGGGACCATTATCTCAGTCAGTTTCGACAGAGATACCATACCATGATGACATAGGATGAGTATCGTAGTTTTGTGTCTCAAACAAAAGGTCATCACATTATTGGAGAGCTTCCCTTAAAGTCAGATGAGTCAGAGTCCGTGCCTAGCCAATCTCAATGGAATGCATATGATCCATATCAACAAGGGCATTGGGGATATTAGAGTAAGTCATTGTATTCTGTATTGGAATTTAGAGTTTGATAGTTGTATTGACTTTGTGCAATGTAAATATCTTTCTATTAATAAGTTTCAATTTATTTTCACTCTTCTAATGGTTTTTTTGATTGAAAATAAATGTTTGTATAGCAATTACATGGTATAAATCTCATCGAATATAATGAAACACATTTACAAGAGGCCTAAACCAGACAATTATTCAAAAAAAGGCCAGATCAAGGGAATCGGCCAAGAATGGGCCATAAACATGTTTCTGGCAGCATCCATGCGAATCGAACCGAATCAGTTCGATTCGGGCGAATCGAACCGAATCAAGCCAAACCCGATTTGGCCCGAATCGCCGATGCGCCAAACCTTGTTTTCTATATTTCACTTTTCTGCCAGTGTTTACAGAGAGTTATATGCAACCTGCATGTTGCCTCTTGTCTATACATGTCTACACATATATATGCATTTTTACAAAATCAAGGTCTTCAGGGGTTTATTTTAAGCAACCCAGTCTTTTTAAAAGACCTGCACAACAAAGAGAACCGCCCCTTCCTTCCTTCAAACAGCACAAACTCAGAAGCTGAGCTTCTTCCTCTTCCTTGTGTCTCCTTCTCTTCTTTTTCCTCTCTTCTTTTTAACTGACCCCTGGCCCCCTATTTATAGGGGTTGAAGGGCACCAAGAAGGCCATCGGCAGGGTCTTCCCTCGATGGTTAGCATCTCTTTCTCCCCCTTTTTTTATTTGAATGAGAGAGAGAGAAGTGGGCCGAGAGAGGGGGTGCCACGACGGCTAAACCCCACCGGGGGGGGGGTGCCGCAATAGCAAAACCCACCCAGAGGGGCCCCCTCGGTGGGGTTTGCCCGCCCTCTTGGTGGTTTTCGCCTTTCCTTTAAAGGAAACCCCCGTTTTTGTTCTCCTCATCCACGTGGAGCTTTTGGAGTCCATTTGTCGCTTTTCTCCGATGGCGGGGCCGTTTTGTGACCCAATCAATGGTGTGGTGCATTGGTTGAGACCAAATTTAACCGAAAGCGTGTGGGACTTTACTTGGCAAAGGTTTTGTACCTTGCACTGCCACTCCAGGAGGATTTTAACATTAAAATTCATTCCAAATTTAGTCAGAACACCATTCTTTCGGAACCCGTTCATCCAGGTGCCCAGACCAAACACATTCGAGGGATTTTCTAGAGGGGAGGGGGATTTCACGGCTTTCTGGGCGAGGCTATTATTTGAACAATTTCGCCTTAACCGACCCCGAAAATAATTTTAGTAGAAACCCTTTAATTTTATTTGGAAATTTTTCGGATTCAACAAGGGGGTGGCTTCCCCACAGTGGGAAGGGCTGGGGTATCTTGGTGTTGTGGAACCCATTGTGTTGGAGGATAGGATGGTGGACCAATGGGCCATTTCTCTTCATTTCAGATGTGTGAGTGACGAATTCTCATGGGACTTCTCCACAGTATACGGTCTGTAGTCTAGGGAAGGTAAGATTGTGACGTGGCAAGAGCTGTTGGATTTCCACTTGGCATCTGGTCGGTCGTGATGTGTAAGAGGCAACTTTAATGCAGTGGCAGCCGTTTCAGAAATGTCCAGCTCACATTCAACAGTAGGGGAGGCAGAGGATTTATGTGACTTCATTTAATAGGCTGCACTCATAGGCATTGCTTTGGAGAATGTTCAGTTCACCGAGTCCAACTTTAGGGAGAGGCCATCATGCTCCAGCTTCATAGATTCTTGGTGTCAGTGGATTGGGAGGACCGCTTTCCGCATGTGCAGTCTTCTTTCTCGGTAAGAGTGGGCTCTGATCATAAGCCTACTCTACTGTCAACCAGCCGTAGGCAAGTGAGGAGGCAAACTTTCAGATTTGAGAAATTTTAGCTTAGGGAGGCAGATTTTATGGACACAGTTCGTGAGGCATGGTCCGCTTGCATGCTCCAGGGTGGGGCGATGGCAGTGCTCATCAAGAAGTTGAGGCATCTGTGCTGTCAGTTTGGGGTAGGAGTAAGCGGCTTCCTAGAAGACAATCAAGGAGAATCTTCTTTTGCAGATATAGGCACTATATTCCTTGGAGGAGGCTAGTTTGATGGATGATTTCCCCAGGCGAGCCAAAGTTTCCTTGAAAGCAGAATACAGATAAATTCTCACCATGGAAGAAATTTACTGAAAACAGAGATCAAGGGAAAGATGGTTGAGAGAAGGGGATGGGAATACAACTTATTTCCACAGGATTGCGTTCAACAGGAAGGGGTTGAACCATATAACTGGGGTCAACGTGGGGGATCAGATGGGGCACATGGAGGAAAACATTATATGGCAAGCTAGAGAGTTTTATGCTTCTCTTCTATCCGAGAAGCAACCCAGCAGACAGATGTTTGATGATGAGTTACTTCTCCGTCTATCGACAGTTGAGAGCGAGGCTATGGTGGCTCCCTTTCAAGAAGAGGAGATTAGACAAGCGATTTTTGCATTGGCAGGCGATAAGGCCCCGAGACCTGATGGATTCCCGGTCATTTTTTTCAACACTGCTAGGAGATCATCAAGAAGGATTTGGTGGAGGCGGCAGCGGAATTCCTCGATGGCAAAGCACACCTGAGGAGTATCAACAAAACTTTCCTTGTGTTGATCCCCAAAAGGCAAGGGGCTCAGGAGTTTGCTGATTTTAGACCGGTCAGTTTGCTCAACAGTACTTACAAAATCATCTCAAAGGTGTTGGCAAGTAGACTGAACAGGGTGATGGATGCAATGGTAAATAGGTATCAGGAGGCCTTTATCAGAGAAAGACAAATCCAGGAAATTTTTCTTATGGTGCACGAATGTATTCATGCTATGAAGGTGCAAAGGAAAAGAGGAATAGTTCTCAAGTTGGATTTCGAGAAAGCATATGATAGGGTGAATTGGAATTGTGTGCTCCAGGTGCTGGCGAAGATGGTGTTTCACCAGAAATGGATTTTTTGGATCAGAGAATATATCTCATCTGCTACTTTCGTGATGCTCATTAATGGGCATCTTTCAGGCTCTTTTGCCAGTGAGAGAGGGATCAGGCAGGGTGATCCCTTGCAATGTTTTAAAAAGCAATAATCAGTCCGAGTCAAATGACCCCCCAAGGATTAGTCGGACTGATTAGTCGGTGAGTCGACTGCCTCAAGGTTAAGTCGGTTATTTTTTCAGGAATTTTGTTTCCATTTTTTATGCATGGTTCTTTTTTATTGTTAGTGTTGAGGGTGTATGCCTTCATACTTAAAGATATAAGCATCACACAAAAAATCTCACTGAATTAATACTATTACGAAACTTAATTTAGAAACAAGATTTTGCTACTAAATCATAAAATTAATATTCTTACAAATTTTGATCTAATTAAAATTTTCATAATTCGAATAAATCACATGGAATACTAAAAATTCAACGTTCAGCAAAATAAGTCAAACATATATGTGACTTCTGCAAGAGATTAAGTGTTGTCAATAGAAGAGTGAGTCCCTTAGAAAAGTCACATGTACGTTTGATTTTATTTCACCAGACTTTGAATTTTAGTGTTCTATGTGGTTAAATCGAATTATGGAATTTTTAATTAGACTAAATTATGAAGGATTAGAAAGTTAACATTCTAATGAAATATCCAAAATCATGATTTTCTTCTTCGACTAGAGAGTAGAATTTTTCTAGGTAAAATATATGATTTTTCTGATATTTTTATTGTATTCAAATGGGGGTACTTCTTTATTTATAGGTTATTAAGTAAATGAAACTACAAATATAAACATTTACTTGAATGATGTTCAAGGGAATAAGTTACCAATCCATGCATCATATAGGGCATATGCCACCCCAACCTATTCAACAAAGAAACAAGCCAAAAAAAAAAATTTGAAAACTAGCGTTAGTCGGAGGCCAACTAGTCGACTAGCCCACCCAACTTGATTAGTCAGGCCGACTAGTAGACTAGTTGGATGACTTTTTAATCATTGATCCCTTGTCTCTACTCCTCTTCATCCTAGACGCCAAATTTTGAGTAGATTGTTCTTGAGAGCTAAGGCGGAAGGTATTCTTTGTGGCTTCAAAATAGGCCGGAGTATCAGTATCTCCCACTTACAGTATGCGGATGACACTATTTTATTCTTGGTCGACAAAGATCAACAATTAATTGATACTAGGTTAGTGTTAGAGATAGTGCAGGATATCTCGAGCCTGAGAGTGAATTAACAAAAGTCAAGTGGTAGGAATCAATATGAAAGAGTTCAGCCATTTCGAAGGCAGCCCACGTTCTTGGGTGTCAAGTGGGATCCTTTCCCCTATCCTACCTTGGTCTTCCACTTTCTCCGGGAGTCATTCATTGCAGAGATTAGCAGGGGGTGGTTAGTAGATTTGAGTCCAGGTTGGCAGGGTGGAAGGTTAGACTGCTTTCATATGGGGGTCGGCTAGTTCTTTGTAGATCAATGTTGGATAGTTTGCTAATTTATTTCCTATCTATCTTTAGGATCCCGCTATCGGTGGCGAGGAAACTGGAGTCTATTCAGGCCAAGTTCTTTTGGCATGGGAATGGAAGTAGAGTCAAACGGTGGCATGATATTACTTGGGGAAGAGTTCGTAGAAGTCTGGAAACTGGAGGTGTGGACATCGAGAATATCAGATGTTTTAATGTAGCACTTTTGAGTAGGTGGCTGTGGAGGCTAGGGGCAGAGGATGGATGTCAACTCATATCACAGAGGTCTCAGCCAGGACGTGGGATGTCTTCCCTTTGCATTTGTATATGGTGTCTCCAATTTGGAGAGGCATATTACAAAGTGCGGACTTTGTCAGAGCCAGTGTCAGATGTCAGTTGGGAAATGGTCAAAGTTGTTTGTTTTGGCAGGATAGATGGTGTGGTGACCGCCCTCTTGCAGAGGCCTTCCCGACATTATTTGTTGTAGCAGATTGGCCAGGGGTGAATGTGGCGCAGATGTTTGATAGCTGAATAGTTTGTTAACTTTTCTTCTGGATTTCAGTCCACAGCCCAGCTCGGTGGATTCTTGGGTATGGAGGTGGGAAAGAGGGGGCAGGTTTTCGGTCCCGTCAGCCTATCAAGTTCTTTCAGATGGTGGTTTGCGATACCCATGAGTCTCTCAAGTGTGGGCCCTCAAAAGCCCTCTTAAAGTGAAGGTGCTCATATGGAGGATATCCAATGGCCGCTAACCAAGATGTGATAGGCCGGCCCATTTTCTTCAACCTATCTCCACTCGGTGTTGTTTGTGTGGGGAGGTGGATGAGGATTTGGTCATATTTTCACTTCATGTTCTTTTGCAAGAGCACTGTGGGAGATGATGGGGCAACGGATCCAGCAGCCTATCGGCCATTTCTGTGTGGTACAGGAGCTATTCTGTTGTTGGCACAGGCGGTGGGCGAGCAACGGGGACAGAATTATCTGGTGGCTAAATGATGCGGGACAGGGAGGGGGGAGTGGGGGGGCAGGGAGGGAGGAAGAGAGGAAGAAGAGAAGAAGCCGGAATCCAACAGGGAAGGAGGGAAGGAGGGGGGAGGAGGAAGACGAAAGGGGCTACGTGCCCAACAAGTCTCGTCTTTTTTTTTCTTGCATTCAAGGTTTGTCATATCGGATCTCGGCTTCGTCTCGGGATGGTCAAAGAGAAGAGATCTTGAAGAGATCTCGGGAGATCAGGATAACATAAAGCGTGGATCCAATAGGTTCACATAGATAATTCCTTAAGGAACATAGATAATTGCATACATTCTCAAGCCTCAACTATGGATGACATAGGTTCACATATATCATACAACAAGAGTGTGGGAATTGGGATTCAGGATGTGCATTTTTATTTTTCTCTCCTTAGGATTCTAGTTTCTTTTCAATTAGAAAGTGAAAAATCTCATGAGTTTAGGTGATGATAGCTTAGGTTTGACCAAATCTTGAGAGGTCTCGAGCAGACTAAATGCTGTCAGTAGGAGAGTGGCTCCCTTGGAGAAGTCATATGCACATTGACTTTTTTTACCGGACTTTCGATTTTTAGTATTCTATTAAATTTATTTGAATTATGAAATTTTTAGATATATCAAATTATGAAAGATTAGAAAGTCGCTATTTTGATGGAACCACCGAAATCACGATTTTCTTCTTGGATGGGAGAGTTGACTTTTTATTTGTAAGAGATACGATTTTTTGATATTTTTATTGGATTCAATGGGGGGTACTTCCTTATTTACATGTAATATCTTAAGTAAATGTTTAAATATAACATTTACTTAAATGATATTCAGGTAAATAAGGGGATCCTGACAACCCTGCCTGAAGAGGATCCTGGGTCCTGACAACCCTGCCTGAAGAGGCATCTCGGTCTTCTCGTTTCTCGGGAAGGGGCCGAGACCAATATTCTCGCGAGATTGCATACCATGCTTGCATTCAATACCCTCAAAAGATGGGAACATGGGTATTTAAAGAGAATGGGAACCCACATGGCCCTTCTCACCTGCCCAAAAGACAAAAGACCCAAAATACCCCATTTAAAGCAAACAGCTAGTTTCAGCCCTGAAATTTATAAAGAAAAGAAAATGTACATCAAGTGGGCCTCTAATGGGCCAAATAAAATAAACAAAAGGTCTTTGGCTCCTTTGGTGCGGCATTTCGATCCGATCACTAAACCTGCACGCCACCCTTTGGGCTCAGAAGGGAGGCGAAGTCAGCGGAAAGGGTGTTTGCTTTTATTTATGAGAAAGTGCATTTTTGGGCAATGCATTATTGTAAAGTCGGGGCCACAACTCCTCGCTCTTTTTGTTATTGGGGAGTGAAGGGGGCACACTACCTTGGTGTGGTGTCCCGATGTAGTAGGTTTTTGTGGGGAGGAATTAATTCTGTACGAAGGCTTTTGGCATGTATACCCTCTACACTTGTACATCTTTTTCTGTTATCAATATATTCTGTGGTACCATCCACATTTCAAAAAAAAAACATTGGATCAATATCCAGTGGCTCAATGTTATAATGCGGCTGGGCCATATCAACTGTCACAGCCATGTCATAGCATTACTCTCTCCTATATACATACATAACTAATTCTTACACAATGAGAGTTGGTAATTCATATCAAGGCTAGTAATTGTGAAAGAACAAGTTGGCAAATAATTATGACAAGCTTTTATAGATGGCATTATCATTATCATTTCTGGACAAGGTGATTTATATGAAAACTAATAATTGAAGAATAAGTGCAAGGTTACAAGCACAAAGATACCTAACCTATGTGCAATGATGAAAGGCGAGAACTAAAGTCTTCAACGACTGGAGACTCAGTTGGAGTTGTTACAATAAAATATATGGTAAGCCAATGCATAATTACATCCTGAGTCATTGGAATAAGCCTATGTGTTATCCTGGAGATGTCAATTTTCCCCATATTGACCTGTAACCAGTGCATAATATGAAATTATGAATTAGAACATAAATCTTCTGAGAACAACACTACCAGATACTATAATGAAGAACAAAGGTTGAAGAGGAAAAGCAAAGGCAACCACATCAGTTGAGAGAAAGGAAGCTCCCTGCAGGTAGACTATGGAAGGCATTGAAAAAATGAAATAAATAAAATTCAAAAGCCATCGAAGAACTTTTTAGTTTTCATTTTTATTTAAAAAATCACAATAATTATACTGCTTAAAAATCAAAATTAAGTCAACCTTTCAAAAGAACGAAAGAAATTGAGGCAAGTTAGCGACAGAAAAAACAGAAAATTGACTACAAAGATATAGAGTTTTTTTTTGGGGGGGGGGGAGGGGGGGACGCGCTTTGGGGGTTGTTTATTGCGTAGTCAACATCTCTCTCTCTCTCTCTCTCACTCTCTGGGGGGACGCGCTTTGGGGGTTGTTTATTGCGTAGTCAACTCTCTCTCTCTCTCTCTCTCTCTCTCTCTCTCTCTCTCTCTCTCTCTCTCTCTCTCTCTCTCTCTCTCTCTCTCTCTCCACACACACTGTGTACACCCGGAAGTTTAACAATCTTTTAACTCTAACATAAACATAGGATTTCAACATTGGTTAATAATTGTCTAATCACAATTAACCAAACCAGCTTATTATCATGAGACGGGTATGAAGATGCCATCTTCTGGAATTCAAGAGGATAAGGGTAAAAGGACCAAGACAAGCGAATGGCGTCAAATTCAGACAACTTCAAGTGTATCGAGGCAATTTTTTTTAAATGGTTTTTATTTTTTTTGAAATGGTAAACAAGGGGAAAATGCTCCAAATCTCATGACATAAGTTCACAACAAAGAAACAGAGACAATCACACTTAAACAAATAAACCATACCATAACTATACAAAAAAAAATACAAGAAGACATCCAAATGCATTGTTTAAGTGGATGAAATTAAGAGCATATACCTGCATATTGATGTTAACCAGATATCTTAGAAGCAAAAGTATGTCAAAAGAAGATTCAAGCATCGCTTTTGCCATTTGAGAAGCAGCCTGAACCAACAAAGAAGAGTTTATACTGAAGCACGGCTCTGTATCCAAATTCTGAAGGCATTTTGGGATAAGACTATGCAGATACTTTTCAACAATATTTAAAACTCTCTCCCATGTAGTAGCTTTAGCATGTAGTTCACGAAGAGATAGCATCATCTCCACTGCAAATTTTCTATGGCTTCTGTGATCTGCTTGCCGTTTTTCCCAAGTAGCATCAACTCCAATTTGTGAGGTGAGTGAAGTAGTAATAGGAGAACAGTAACCAGTTTCCAAAATCTTCACTAAATGAGAAACTATATCATCGAATGAAAAAACTTCTGGGTTGATGATGGACATGAATATTGCAGCAGAAGCAGCTCTTCCTAGCTGATGATTGATATTACTCATGCATTTTAGCACATCAAAAATAATATCATGTTCCAAATCATTGTGCGGCAAAATCTTATCAGCGTCATTTGAGTAACAAATTTCATCATATGAACCTAGTCACCAATGATTACATTGATTAGAAATAGCAGTCAACTAAGATAGAGGGAAGTTTAATTTCATCAATACTACTGCAAAATTTTCTAGAAAAACAAAGAAGGTATGTCTACCATAGATAAGCAGCTCAAAATGCTCCAAGTTACGAAATATAGAAACGGAGCCTTTCCTGATCAAACCAATTGATCCATTTGAAGAATCAATAAATAGACAGTATGCTGTGTTTGTTTCACTCCAGTGGCGAAAAAATTGAGCACAGAAGTTTTTCCAATAATGGAACATTGATATGGGATTTACAGCAACTCCCTGGTGAAAAATGTAAAATGAAAAATAATGAGAAGTAGATACGAGGTGCTGAGACAATGAAGGAAGAGATCTTCTACCTCGCTTTCTATAATTGAAAAGATTTCTTTTTTCAAGCTGGCCACATTAAGAGATTGAAATTCAAAATCAGTCAAATACTTTCTATGGTCCAGTATAGTTGCACGCAAAGCAGCACTATGATGAATGCCAGGTTGCAGCAGCCTGTGCAAAAATATGGAAGAGATAATATATGGAACCTGCTCCTGCAAAATAAATAAATAGCTTCTCAAAACTGCAAACCGTCAGCCAATTAACATAAGGACTCTAAAGATGATCTATCAGCACCTGCCAAGAGAAAAGATGATATATATATATATATGCAACCTTACGAACTATTCACTATCATAAGGCTATGATGAAATGATCTTTTTCCTTCTTATAGGTACAATGATGAAATGGTCACCCACAAATTTACATAAATATCAGAGAATAGCTGAATAACATCAACCCATCTATTTGCATGAGAAACTTTCAGTACATAAAGTTTCACCAGATCATGGTTATTAAACTTACAATAAGTAGCTAGTTAGCTCCCTCAAAAACTGGTTTCGGGAACCAGAAGGTCAGGCCACATTAGACATGATATGATGAAAGATCTTCCAATCCAGCTCAAGTCAACAACTAGGAAACTTCAGCAGAACGGGTGGAAAAGAATTGCCTTAAAATCAGATTACGGAAAGAAACTAATTTCTCAGAATAAGTGTACGACGGATGTCATGCAGAAAACTTCAGACAGCTCAAAGATAAAATGGAAGAAAAAAATCTGGGGATTTCGACAAGGTTAAAATAAGTTAGATCGTAAGTACATCAATAAATACAACTATGACAGGTACTATAGTCAGAAGTCATATTCCAGCAAAATTATGATAGTCAAGCAACATAACATGCTCTACAAGGTTGTCCATGTAACCCCAGATAATTTATCAATAATAAAAGCATACTTCTATTATCAGAACAGCTGCCTAATAAGTAATAGATAGAATACCTTTATTGAAGACAGCATTGTTGATTCATTCCAAATTAGGTCATCAGAAGGTTGATCAGGACCCTGAAATAGTTGATCGGAGATGAAGTCCTCTTGCAAACCATAACTATGTACATGTTCCCTGAAAGTTTTTGTATAAACCTAGTAGGTCATTTGTTGCAGTAAGAAGAAAACCTACCAGTAAAAGGCCGTGCATGTTTGAGAATAGGATGGGAGGTTTCCACAGGCATAGTCTGATGTTCATAATATCCATAAACCTATATAAAAGGTCATGGTTAAAGATTGAAGTTTGGACATAGTGTGTTTTCAACATTGCCTGAAGAGAACTATGAAATGTGAACCAAGGGTGTTACTAGAGATGATGGTTCTCCTTATATGCTAAGTAGGACTGTCAATGGATCCACAAGATCCAAAAACCCGTCCAAGTCCAAAATTTAAGTCGGATTCGGATCAAACGTTTTGACCCGACATTGGCCTTTTCTTCTGATCCGGGTCGCACATTTCTGATCCGAAATGGTAGATTCCGGGTCAAATTTTTGGGGCGCCAGTGTCCTGATCCGAAGAGGCAAAGACTTGTGCCTGCCCAACTCACGGAGTCCTAGGGTTTCACGATGGGCGCGTTCCTCTCCGACTCCCTCCGCAGCTTTGCCTCTGCCCCACGATTCCACGACAGGCGCGATGGCGACGGGGGTTCTGCTCTGGTGCAAGACGCAGGACAGGTGGAATGGTGGATTTTCTCTCGAAATCCTATGGCTTCAGTAGCAGAAAGAAGAAGGGGAGAATCCTGATCCGTCACCCTAGATCTTCCCTCCTTCTGATTTCGCCCATGCCATAGGCTTCCGGAAGAACGTCCCTTTTGCTGGTGATTCTAATTTCAGGTGGTATTTCAAATCCTTGCTTTTTCTCTTCCCTCCCCCCCCCCCCCCCGGTGGTCCTTGTCCCGGTGCAGAAGAAGAAGTCACTACTGCCTTCGTCCAAGTCGAGCACGCCAATCGACGTCCACAAGGTGCGCCAGCGCGTGGATTGGATGCTCGTGTGAACAGCGTCCAGGGTGGGGAGGAAGGAGAGGATGAGTAAGAGAATGGGATCGGGCAGGGCGGCGAGCCTGTCCTCCGGCTCCTGAACTGGGCTTGGGGAAGTAAACGACGACGAAGAGGCCATTGCGGTGGCGGCTCCTAAACTGGGCTTGGGGAAGTAGACGACGACGACGAGGCCATCGTAATGGCGGCTCGTGAACTGGACTTGGGGAAGTAGACGAAGACGACGAGGCCATCGCGGCGGCGGCTCTTGAACTGGGCTTCGGGAAGTAGAAATATATATTTTTATATTTCTAGATCTTTTTATCGTATTTAAGAAAACCAACTGATACAATACAATAGGATTCGGATCCAACCGGATCCAAAATTGATTTCGGATCTTAATCCGAATTCAAATCCGATAATAGCCTTAAATTCGGATCCGGATCGGATCCGGACCTTCTGGATTTGGATTCGGATCTCCAAAGATCCAACCCGGATCCGACCCATTTACACTACTAAAGCTAAGAAGAAAGGTATATATTCAAGCTTGCAACAACACGATGCTTAAAAAGACTTTGGGTTACTTAGAAACCATTGGTTTAGAAAATTGTAAATTTGCCATCCTTAAATTAACATTGTTTAAAATATCTTTGTTACAATAGAAGCATTGCATACCTGCCACTGTGGTTAGCTACCATTACAGAAAAGTGAATGCTCCTATTAGACTCTATTTGTCTGGTTAAATCAGTTATTTCTCGGCAAAATAGTCCCTAAACCCCCCCCCCTCCTGTATGAAACTCCCTCCCCCCCAACCAGCTGAAAGTCCCCGCCGAAATTCCTTCCCGCCTGCGAACTCACCTTCCCCTCCGACGAAACCCCCTCCCCACCTGTGGATTCCCCTTCCTCCTCCATGGAGAGGACTCCTGTTGGACACGGAATCATGAATTGAAAATATAAATTTCTTGCGGGACCTTCATAAAAGGGAAAAGTTATATTGACACACATATGGGGCTGTATGGACAGCCTGTGTGTGGTTTATTCCGTGTGTTCGATTTTGAATCAGAAGATTAGGGTTTGAGTGTGGGACCTTTCCCCACTGACCGCAGCCAATGTTAATTTACATCGGCATAAAGTCCGAACATCCTTGATAAACTGCCAAAGAAAGCTTATAACCCTTTTATGTAGGTTCTGACATTAAGGACAGGCTCACTTGCATGGCTCACTACTAGCTCTCATTTACCACTACAAGATTGATGGAATTAGGATTTCATCATAGGCCACATTAAGTTGGGAAAAACCTTATAATCCGAGGGCATATGTGCAATATGCACAAGGCTGATGACATTTTAAGGTGTTATTTAGATTTTTGGACTCTAGGGGTCTTTTGGTAATTTCTGGGTTCCAGGGATATTTTGGCAATTCTGACCAGACTAAGGGACGATACAAATTCTGGCTGGAGAGAGATTTTAGTGCAATTCTTGACTTCCAAAGGCACTGAGGCAATTTCTAGAAAGATCTGGAGTCATTTGACTATTTACGGATTGCAAGGGTATTTTGGTCATTTGTGTGGGGGCCAATGGCAGATTTGGATTTTTGTTTTTGGATGACCCTTAGGCATAAGCATAGCTTAACACAAATCCCAAGTGCGACGAGAGTAATGGGCTTTAGAAAGGCATTCATAGACATACCTGGTGAAAGCAGGGGTATATGCACAAGTTTCCCAATAGTCTTAGAACACAGAAGAAAACATTTGATTGTATTCATCGTTTGTTAAGGTAAAAGGGATTGTCGGCGAATTGTCGACTGTACAAAAGAGAGTTCCACACTAACACATGATATGAGATAATGAGAGCATAGCCACAATTTTAGAAAATTGCATAGTAAAACTGCAATTTACAGCACTTGGGCATTTCCCGCCTTCCAGGGAGGGCATTTCTATAATTTCTGATTAATTCAGAAAATTACTTACATTTGCGGCCCAAGAGGCGGGGGAGGACCTAGGTAAGGTTCAATGGGGTCACGTGACCTCACTGGATTCTCAAAACTTTTAGAATTTTCAATTAAATTAATGTTGTAGAAAAAATTTTCAGGGAGTGACCCCACTGGATTTTAAAATAAAGTCTATAAGTGCACCCTAATCTTAAGAGTGACCCCACTGATTTAAATTCCTCGATCCGCCACTGCCAAGAGGTGTAGGAAATCACATAACAAACATCTTCTGGAGCCACAGGGGAATAAGTGTAAGACCCAGTGGTATTTATCTAATACATACCCTTGATAGACCTACACAAACAAACAATATCGCCTTCCGCCTTGCTTCAGTTTGACCTTGCACAAGTTCTTCAGGTTGCTGAATTTCAACTCCTTGAACCTGCCAATTCCTTGACCCATAGGTATATTTATATAAGTGGCCAGACCCACCTTGACAAAAATCAGAGATTTTGAGCCCGATGTTGACGAAAACAGGTGATTTCAGACCCTGGTTGACAACATGGGTTGAGATTTGAACCCCACCTTGACAAGGTGTGGGTTGGGATACCACTGAGATGAAATGACCGGCAGGGTTCAATTGACCCCAAAAGAAGCCATCAAGGTGAAATGACCTCATTGGGTCCCATTTGACCCTGGTGGGATCGACCGGGGTGAAATGACCACGCAGGATTGACCCCGAAGGAATCCACCAGTGTCAAATGACCCCGTGGGGGTCTGTTTGACCCCAAACAGACCAGCCAGGGTCGAACAACCTCGCGGGGGGTTTGTATGACCCCAATCGAGAACCTCTGGGGTCGAACGACCACGCGAGGGGTGTTTTGACCCCGACTGGGTCCTCCGGGGTCGAACGACCGCACAGGGGTCTATTCGATCTCGAGCGGGCTCTCCAGGGTTAAACGCCAGTCCAGCCCCGGTTGGGCTTTCTGAGGTCGAACAACCCTACACGAGTCTGCTCGACTCTAGACGGGATCTCTGGGGTGGAACAACCTTGCAGAGGACCTGTTGGACTCCGATCAGGCTCTCCGTGGTCGAACGACCCTGTACGAAGCAACCCAATACGTGTCGACGAAGACGGACAGGGGCTTCGGCCCGCGGACGTGGTAGGACACTTGCACAAGACAATGCCTGGCGAGACTGTTGGCAACGATGTTCTTAGCAGCCTGGCAGGTGATGTAGGTGCTGCTGAGGTCGACCTTGGTGGGGTTTGTTTGTCGATTTCTCGCGTCATCGGCCTGGTGGGAAGTATGCATCTGACTAGACGGGTGATAGAAGTGCTTTGATATCTCCACAAATGGGTACATAAACTCCCCTTTGCTTCTTTGCAGCAATATTTTCTTTCTTCAACCCGGACATCCAATTGGGATTCTCAAAGTCCAAGAATTCATCTGAAACCACAAGACGCTTGGTTCTAGCCATTTGGCGATCATCATCAATCAGAGCCTTATCCCATTATTTGGGGTCGACTATACGAATCTTTTTCTGCCAAAGATTTCTATCAAGTGCTATATTTGTGTTTAAACCAAAGAAATCAAAGTCCTTCCTAATAACATCGCACTATCTCATTTTAGGCATTTCCCTAACTCTTTTACTGACATCCACTAAGATTTGACCACATCTTTTAACCGGCGCCAAGTTAGGACGACGGTACACATGTTCAAACCACTTGAGTCTATTTCTCTCATTTTCCTATCAATTAGAGCTATCCCCAAGTTTTCATGGAAGCGCGCATTTCGAATCTTTTCTTTCTTAGTCTTACCACACATCTATCTCAACATTCTTATCTCTGCTACACACATTTTGTTAATATGTTCCTTGTGCACTATCTAACACTCGGTACCATATAACAAAGTAGGCCTCACAACCATTCTATAAAACTTCCATTTAAGTTTCACGAGTATACGACAATCGCAGAGGACTCCTGATGCACTTCTCAACCAGCCTATCTTAATCATATGTGCAACATCATCATAAATCTCCCCATTTTGTTAGAAGATAGACCCTAAATATAGAAAGCTACTACTCAAGAAAGTTTTGTCCATCAATTAGAACTATATCTTTTTGTAACACCATCTCGTTACTATATTACAATACATAAACTCTGACTTGCTCCTACTGATTTTAAAACTTTTAGACTCTAAAACATGCCTCAAACTTTCTAACTTAACATTTAAATCATCAACACTCTCATCAATTAAGACAATCTCATATGCAAATAACATACACCAAGGGATATCATCATGCAATTGCTTTGTTATTTCATCCATAACTAGAGCAAAAGAGATATGAACTTAATGCAGAAGAACCTTGATGCAAAACTACAGTGATCAAAAATTCACACGTCTCTCCAGTAATAGTTCTCACACTAGTAGTAGCACCCTCGTACATATCATGAATCAAGTCAACATATATGAGAGACTCCCTTTTTTATTAATCCACTAAATCAATTCTCTCGATACTCGATCATACCAAGGATGGCAAAATCGCGCGGGTCGGGTCGGAGTCGGGCGGGTCGGGTCGGGTCGGCGGCCTGCGACCCGAGTTGGCGGGGGAACTGGCCAGGATCCGCGGAGTCCCGGTAGTCGGGCCGGATCCGCCGGGGTCGCGCGACTCCGCGACCCGACTACCCCGACTCCGCCGACTCCACCCGACTCCAAGTGGTCTGTATGTGGTGTAACCGATTCTCTCAGGTTACCTTCAGGATCCTCTTCGGTTAGGGGTTCAGGATCTCCTTATTTACCTGAATATCATTTAAGTAAATGTTATAATTTGTTGTTTCATTTACTTAAGATATTACATGTAAATAAGGAAGTACCCCCATTGAATCCAATAAAAATATCAAAAAAATCATATCTCTTACCAATAAAAAGTCAACTCTCCCATCGAAGAAGAAAATCGCGATTTCGATGATTTTAGCGAAATGCTAACTTTTTAATCTCTCATAATTTGGCCAATCTAAAAATTTGATAATTCAAATAAACCATATGGAACACTAAAAATTCAAAATCCGGTAAAAAAAGTCAAACGTGCATATGACTTCTCCAAGGGAGCCACTCTCCTACTGACAGCACTTAGTCTGCTTGAGACCTCTCAGGATTTGGTCAAACCTAAATTATCACCACTCAAAGTCATGAGAATTGTCACTTTCTAAGACTTTTTCAATTAGAAAGTGAAAATTTTCATGAGTTTAGGTGATATTACCTTAGGTTTGACCAAATCTTGAGAGCTCTCAAGCAGACTAAGTGTTGTCAGTAGGAGAGTGGCTCCCTTGGAGAAGTCATATGCACGTTTGACTTTTTTTACCGGACTTTGAATTTTTAGTGTTCCATATGGTTTATTTGAATTATCAAATTTTTAGATAGACCAAATTATGAGAGATTAGAAAGTTAGCATTTCGCTAAAATCATCGAAATCGCGATTTTCTCTTCGATGGGAGAGTTGACTTTTTATTGGTAAGAGATATGATTTTTTGATATTTTTATTGGATTCAAATGGGGGTACTTCCTTATTTACAAATTATAACATTTACTTAAATGATATTCAGGTAAATAAGGCATCATAGTTACCGTTGCTCTGTATTGTAATATGAACATATGTGTAACTAGACTATAAATATACCCAAAATGTTATATTACATATATTTTTAAATAATTTTTACTGATTTTTTTTTATTTTTCCTGATTTTTTGTGATTTTTTTTTGGATTTTTCCTGATTTTTTTTTCATTTTTTTAAAATTTTTTACTCTGGCCGACCCAAGGTCGGCCAGACTCCATTGGAGTCGGCCGACTCCACCGACCCGACCCACCCCCCCGAGTCGGGGTCGGCTGGGTCCGACTCACCCAGCCGACCCGACTCTGCCATCCATGGATCATACGCCTTCTCCAAAACAAGAAAAACCATATATAAATCTCTTCTCATTTCTCTATACTTCTCCATTAACTGTCATAATAAAAAATAACTTATGTAGTTGAGCTACTCAGCATAAAATCAAACTGATTTCTGATACAATAGTCATACATCAAATTTATTTCTCATTACTCTTTCTCAAATTTAATAGTATGACTCATAAGCTTAATTTCAAGATAAGTATTGCAACGTTGAATATCCCCTTTGTTTTTATAGAAAGAAACTACAACATTTTTCTCCATTCTTCAGGTATCATCCATTCCTTCAAAATTTTATTGAAAATTTTAGTTATCCACTAAATACCAATGACTCCTAGGTCTTTCCACACTTCAATAGGTATGCCATCTGGTCCTAAGGGCTTGCCCATTTTCATTCTTTTAAAACATCACCCACTTCTGACATCTTAGTAGGCCTAAAATACTGATATCTATCAAATTTGGTTGACTCTTGTTTCACTTCTAAAGAGAGATCATTGAAGCAATTTCCATTAAATAATTTCTGAAAATAACTATACCATATGTCTTTAACCTCTAGATCCTTAACTAAAACCCTTTGATCTTCATCGTTAAAGCAACGAACATGATCTAGATCTCTACTTTTCCTTTCTCTTAATTTAGCATGTTTAAATATATTATTTTCACCTCTTGTGTTCCTAATTTATTATATAATTCTTCAAACACCTTGAATTTAGTTCATTAACTATTTTCTTAGCCCTCCTTGGTTGACTCTTGTTTCACTTCTAAAGAGAGATCATTGAAGCAATTTCATTAAATAATTTCTGAAAATAACTATACCATATGTCTTTAACTTCTAGATCCTTAACTAAAACCCTTTGATCTTCATCGTTAATGCAACGAACATGATCTAAATCTCTACTTTTCCTTTCTCTTAATTTAGCATGTTTAAATATATTATTTTCACTCTCTTGTGTTCCTAATTTATTATATAATTCTTCAAACACCTTGAATTTAGTTTCATTAACTATTTTCTTAGCCCTCCTTTAAGTTATTTTATAAGCTTCTAGGGTTTGATTATTTTTGTTGATTTACTAAGCTTTAAAACATTCTCTTTTCACTCTAATGGTATTTTGAATTTCCTCACTCCACCACCAAATCTATCTTTCTACATTCTTTTTACCTTTAGATTCACCTAAGAGTCGTTTTACTACATTTTTCATACAATTTGTAATATTATTCCACATCACATTAACTTCTTGATCTAAATTCCAAATATTTTCTTTTATTAAATGATTTTTTAATGTTTCCAAATGTTTACTTTTCAAATTCCACCACTTAATAGTAGAACAGTTATTTATGATGGTTTTTCTTTCGAATTTTGAGATAAAGACATCGATTACTAGTAGCTTATGTTGTAGGGCTAAACTCTCTCCAGGATAATTTTACAATCTTTACACAAAACTCTATCGGCCTTTCTAATAAGAAAATAATCAATTTGACTTTTATGTGTTCCATTGTTTCACTCTTTTCTTGGGTATTAACAATTGCTAAATCATAGGCCAGAGCAAAATTAAGAACAGTACTACCCATATCATTTCTCTCACCAAAATCAAATCCTCGGTGAATCCTCTCACATCCTCTATTACTTTTATCCACGTGGCCATTAAGATCTCCGCCGACAAAAGTTTTCTCTTCACTAGGGATATTTTGAGCCAATCTATCAATAACCTCCCAAATTTGCTTTTTAATGCCCTCTTCTAAACCCACTTGTGGTGCATATGCACTAACTACATTCAAAGTATCCTCACCTAAGATGGGTTTTATTAAAATAAATCTATCGCTCAGTCTATTAACTTCTACAACTTTATCTTTTAAGTCTTTATCTATTATTATAGCCCACACCATTTCTAAGTTACTATTTCTTATATACCAAATTTTATATCCATCAATATCTTTAGTTTTAGATCCTTTCCACCTAGTTTCTTATAGACATATTATGCTAACCCTCTCATCCCTCGTTAACTTAAGCAACTCTAAACCATTGCCTGTTAAGGTTCCTATATTCCAAGTAGCTAAACGGATCCTATGTTTTTGAACTAACTTCATTACCCGTGTTCACACAACCCCACACAGGAACCCTTACCTATTTGACACAGCAATTGGGTGCCACTGCGGCGCATCGCTTACGAAAATACCCTAACTAGCCCTTGCTCACTTATCATTCCATTCGGGTTCCAATGTAACGCTTCGCTTCCGAGAAACCACCTAACTCCGCCATAGCTGGTCCCAAGCTTAGGTGAGAAGAGAGGGGGGTTTACATTAGGTCGACATCCAGCAGTAAAAATAATGTCAAATGCTTACATGAATTCTAGACCATTTGGCAACCTTTGTGGATTTTGTTTGAATTTTGATTGGGACCGAAGGTGCAGATGTGTGGAGATACTCCATGGAGCGATGCTACTGGCATTATGTCGTATTTGTCCGTCGCAGAATATAAATTGGACTAACCCAAGGAAGTATTCTCTATTAAATTGAGATAAATAAAAGATGCGACAACTCTAAATAACATTGCAACAATAACACTGTTTGCCGAAGAAAGAAGGAAAGAATTAATACTTCAACATATATAACATGTTTGCAGGTCATCAGAGAAAAAAGTTTCATTCAGATGACCTCTTTGGAGGGATAACAATACATCAAAAATCAAATTAAGACAGAATATGCTACAGCAGCAAAAGTGACCTAGTGGCCGCTGGGAATTCCCTGGGCCTCCTTGCCATCAACCTCCTGCTTTTGCCAACAACTGCATGAGAAGGTCATACCCAGCATGGAGAGGGACGAGCAAGGCAGCTCTCCTTGAGCATTTTTTTTGGGAAAGTGGATAGTACCACTAGTATTATAAAAGGAAAAAAAAAAAAGAATGTACATGAAAAGGTGGGGCAGAGCTCCCAAAAAACCCCCCCCCAAAACAAGAGATGGTAAACCTGAGTCTGCCAAGGGAGCAAAAGGAAAAAAAAGACCCAAGCACCTGTTCCCGCTACATGATCCAACAATGATTCCTGCTAGCCCGAACACAAAAAACCAACACTACTCCAGGCCCTTGTCATCATACAGACTCCCTAAAGACAAAAGCAACAAAAACAATCATGAAGTCGATAGAGACCGTTCCTAGAGGCTCAAACCACTTAAGCTTCAGCAAGTTTCGAAGATTCATGTTTGCCGGCCATATCAAACTTCGCCTTTCTAGCAATGTCCGCCATCCACCTATGCTTGATCAAGAGGAGTGTGGACTTCAAACCTTTATCCACACCTACATCAGAAACATCAAAAACCTAACAGTTTCACTTCTTGCTTGGGTCTTCACATGGTTTGGCGGATCGAATCGGATCGGCCGATTCCCCGAATCGGGGCGAATCATGGAAAACCCGATTCTCGATTCCATCGATTCGGTCCGATTCTGCCTATATATAATATTATTATATCATATTAGTAATATATATTATACATTATAAATATAATATATATGATATATTATATATATAATATATTATACCATGAGAATCGATCCGATTCGGAACGATTCGGGTCGATTCGGGGGGATTCGAATCGGATCAAGAAAAATCTGATTCGCCTCCCGATTCCGATCCGGCAAACCTTGGGTCAATAAAATTTTCGACCTTGTTCAAGATATCCAAAACCTCCCCCTTGATGAGGTTACCATTGTCTGTGGTTACTATCTCGTCCCCCTAAACCTGATCCAATGCAGGAAGGGCCAAAATTTGAGGTTGAGCAGCAGTAACCTCCGTATCCAGCCCAGCAGCCCCAATTGCCATAGGGCTAAGAGTGCGTCGGATAAGTGGATCATGGAATGCAATCTCGCGAGAAACTCAGTCTCGACGGGCTCGAAGAGAAACGAGATGCCCAAAACCCTTTGCATAAAGCCCCGCGTGTGACCGGTTCCCTTCAGCGGGAAAATCTTCGCCATGCAGGGTCACAGGCATGTTTTTAAAAAAAAAAAAGTGAATAATCCCATAGTGTCCCCCATTAATATTAATTTAATATTTCTTATGCTAAAAGCCAAACCGTAAAATCCTTTGTCTGTCTCTCTCTTCCTAGCTTAATCTCTCTTTCACACTCGCGATCTATCTTCTCTCTCTGTTGAGTCCCGATCAGCTCTTCTCCCCTTTCAGCCGTCCTCTCTTTCTCTCTCACCGCCCTAAGGGGTCGGAAACCATCTCTCTCTCTCTCTCTCTCTCTCTCTCTCTCTCTCTCTCTCTCCTCTCTCTCTCTCCATGCGCGAAGTCCGCAACCCGCCCCATCGCACCATCACCAAGTTACCACCAGTCGCCTGTGACGCCCATCGTGCCCCCCACTCTCGCTCGGTTCCCCGTCCCTCACACCCGCGCCAACCACAACCCCCATTCCCGCCCCTGACCGCGTTACCACGCATCACCCCGAGTACACG